>CM069133.1:1995425-2375425 GCA_035221665.1 Okamejei kenojei
AAGAATAGGAGTAGAACTTAGCCCTGTTGGCCATCCAGTCTAACTTCCACCATTCGATCATGGCTGATCACTATCTCCCCGCCAAACCCATTCTCCGCCTTCAACCCCACAACCTCTGACACCTGCACTAATCATAATCGATCTATGTCCATCACCATAGAAATATCCACTCGTACTTGGCCTCCACAGCCTTCTGTGGCAAAGAATTCTAATAGATTCCCCACCCTCTGACTAATGAAATCTCGCCTCATCTCGGTTCCAAAATGAACGTTAAATTTCCGAGCTAGCACCTCTAGTCCTAGATTCTCGCACATGGTGAAACATCCTCACTCCAACATCACTCCTATCCAGTGCCTTTCACTATTCGTAAGTTTCAATGAGCGTCATCTCTTTCATCCTTTCTAAACTCCATGAGTACAGGCCCAGTGCCGACAAACGCTCATAGAAACATAGAAATTAGGTGCAGGAGCAGGCCATTCGGCCCTTCGAGCCTGCTTCGCCATTCAATATGATCATGGCTCTGATTCTATCCAACTCAGTATCCTGTACCTGCATTCTCTCCATACACCCCTATATTACCCTTCAGCACAAGGCACATTCCAACTCCCTTCTTTAATATGCGTGCCAACGAACTGGCCGGGGGGGGGGGCGGTGGGGGGGGGGGGGGTACTACCTTATGTGGCAGAGATTCCACAGATCACTCACTGGCTGATGTTCCTCTACTTGTTCTCATCATAGGTAACCCACTCACCTCCTGGATCGTTCTTCTATACTCCTCTGGCCCTCTCCGAGAGCCCCACATCCTTCCATCCAGATATAGGGCCCAAAATTGCCCACAACATTCCAATGTGCCTGACTCATCCCTATAGAGCCTAAAATTAGCTTATGTTTATTTAAGTTTTATTGTCACTGCACCGAGGTACTAGTGAAAAGCCTGTTTTGTTTTGTGCGATTTCCAGCCATGCAAGAAGACGATACATGGTTAACAATCAAATTCCAAAAGTGTAGACATTAGACAATTGGTGAGAAGGCCACCCGGCCATTCGACCAGCACCCGCCATTCAATGTCATCAAGTCAAAGTCATGATGCAAAAGAGTTATAGTGTCGTGTGTTCCCTGACGAGGACAATGACATCTTGCTTCAGCACAATCAGAAACGTAGTAGTGCCATTGACCACAAACCAGATCAGTGTGTCCATATACCAATTATATACAAAATACACACATGAATAAATAAACTGAAAAGTGCAAATAACAGATATATGGGTATTATGGTTCAGAGTTTATCCGAGCCGAGTTATAAATAGCCTGATGGCTGATGGGGAAGTAGCTATCACTGAAGTCCTGGTCGTTCTTGCAATCCTCAGGCTCCTGTCCTTCTACCTCCCGATGGTACAGGTGAGATGAGTGTGTTGGCCAGGATGGTGTGGGTCCTTGATGATGCTCCTGCCAGCCTTTTTGAGGCAGCGAACGCGACAGATCCCCTCAGATAGCGAAGAAGGTCAAGCCAATGATGGACTAGGGACAGTGTTTACTATTTTTGTAGTCCTTTTCCTCGCCAGGGCGAACCGACATCATCAGTTTGCGATACCAAGCCACGATGCAACTATCGTCAGCCAAGTCTCTCCAAGTTGCCCACTGCAGATGTTAGAGAGACGTCCCTCGTTAACCCAGACCGATCTCTCCGTAATCTTCCTCAGGAGTAAGGCGCTGATAGCTTTCTTAATAATAGCATCAGTGGGTTCTCGACCAGGGAAAGAATTCCTTCCAGAGATGTGCACGCCGCAGGAATTGAAGCTCTTGACAACGCCATTTCAAACATCGACCCGGTTGATATAAACAGGACTGTGGGTCCCCACTTCCTACTCCTCAAAGTCCAATCAGTTCCTTGGTTTTGCTGGTGTTGGGGCCAGGTATTGTGCTGGCACCATATGGACAGTCTCTCTGATCTCTCTCTGTACTCCGAGTCATCCCGCCCCATCATGATACGTCCCACAACAGTGGTGTCGTCACGAACCTTATGATGGAATTCGCACTAATGACCGGCTACACAGTCTTGAGTATAGAGTGAGAACAGCGGATGGGGCTGAGGCACAGCAGCCTTTGAGTGCTCTCGTGCTGATCTATGGTTATCCGAGTCTGACCATTTCCTACCAATACGGACAGACTGTGGTCTGTGAATGAGGAACGTGCGAGGATCCGAATTGCAGAGTGGATTGCGCAGGAGACTATACAGTTTCTGCGTGTTTGGTACAAACCAGCTTGGAGGGGATGATTGTTTAAATGCCGAGCTGTAATCGATGAATAACACCTGACATATGAGCTTGTGTGATCCGAGTGGTCAAGGAGGAGTGTTAGGGCTCATCGAGATCCGCATCCACCGTTGATCTGTTGCGTCGGTAAAGCATAACTGCAGTGGGTCCACGTTTTGTCAATAGTAGGAGTTGTTTGCCGCCATAATCAACCTCTCGATATCACTTCATCACCACAAGCGTTTAGTGCCACAGGTCGAAATCATTGAGGCAATGTGCACCTTGCTCTTCATTGGGCATCCCTGGTATTTATTGTCCCTTAGGAGAGCAGGTGGGGACGCTCCGTCCCACCCCCGAGAGTGCAGTCTGAAAATTCACACGGTGCATAAGCCAAGGTGATTACAGAACACATCACATTAACACCGCGATGAAACAGGAAGGTTAAGAAGGCTAGCACAGTGTACGGTAAGATTCCCTTTTAAAGGGGGGGGGAGAAGAATGGAAAAACTTTATAGAGCTGATACACAGCTTTGAGGTGACGACATTTAACATTACGTCTGGGAGGGGGGGGGAGTGGGGGGGGGGGGGGGTTATCTAGTTCTGAAAACTCATGCTTGCATGTATTTTTTCTCCACTATGAACAATGAATATGGCCGGTCAGGCAAAGAAGGCGATAACTAAAACTAACCACGACTATCTTGACTACCCATAACTACACTCACTGTGCGACCCCACATACACTGCACCACCACACAGGATTAATCGATTTTTCTCCATGGCGCACCATTTTTGGTCCGCTATAAAATGTTTCAACATGTTGAAAAACTTGCGGCGACTATATGAGAGCCACGACCAGTTTCCTCAGAATGCGGGGTAACGCCTCGCAAACCTGAAGAGACTCACCAGAGACCACCAGCGAACATGTGGGACCATGTGGCGGAGCGCAGAGTCTCCTGCCACGCCGCTCTAAAAAGTTGCCAAGTGATGACAGGCCCTTTAAGTGTTTAGGCAACGAATACACCTTTAGTAATAAACTGAGGTGTCCGCTATGGGGCTGTTTTGAATGGTGGACTGACACTTTACATAAACTAATTCAAAGGACATGCTATATTACAGTATTATCCCGACTGATGAATGCTTTATTGCTTGAAGGCTTCTGTGTTCACAGGTGAAATTAATGATGTTATCTTCCCTTCTTCTCCCCCTGTCCCAGCTGTTTGCCTAATATTGTGCACATGTTCTCAGAAAGCTCCCATCATGCTGATCTAACATCTCTGACCAGACACTGAGTCACGGATTCACCGGGTCACAGGGACACAACGGGGTCACAGGTCACAGGACACAGGTCCCAGTTCCAGGGTCACAGGGTCCCACAGGGTCAAGGCTCATCAGGGACACAGGGTCATCAGGGTCCACATGTGACACAGGGACACAGGTGACACAGGGTCACAGGGTCACAGGTTCCCACAGGGTCACAGGGTCACAGGACACAGGGCAACATCACAGGCTCAAGGGTCACAGGCTCACAGGGTCACAGTCCAGGACACAGGTCACAGTCACAGGGACATAGGTCAACAGGGTCGCGCGGCGTCACATGGTCGCACAAGGTCACAGGGTCACAGCGTCACAGGGTCACAGGGTCCAGGTCAAAGGGACACAGGACAACAGGGACACAGGGTCACAGCGCGAGGACACAGGTCACAGGGACACAGGCCACAGGGTCACAGGGACACAGGGTCACAGGGTCACGAATACTGGGCCCCCCCCCCCCATCTTGCCACCCGACCAACAGCCCCATATTACACTTCACACTTGCTTATGTTTAGGTCCATATGGGGCCTCAAAACCTGCCTCAATCATTCTATGCCGTGACTCTATGACCATGATCCCCCATGTCCATGCCTGTGACTCTATGACCATACCATGTCCATGCCTGTGACTCACAACAGAGTTTGATCCATAACCTTTGTTTCACCAATACACCTTGCTGCTCATCCCCCACATATATAAATTGTCTCATATATCAATTTAGTTTAGTAGTTTTATTTCACGTGGTACCATATAACAGAGAAAAGCATTTGTTGTGTGCCTAACCTATCAGTGGAAAGACCGTACATGATTAATTTTGCAAGTTGAACCGTAGTAAGGAAGGGCAAACACAATGCCAGCATTTATTTTGAGAAGGGTACACTACAAAAACAGGATGTAAAGTTGAGGCTCTATAAGGGCGCTGGCAGCCGCATTTTGGAATATTGTATGAGTTTTGGGCCCCATAACTGAGGAGGATGTGCCGCTCTGGAGAGGATCCAAGGAAGTTTACAAGAATGATCCCCCCCCCCAGAATGAGTGGTTAAACTATAATGAGCGATTGCGACGCTGGGCTTGTACTCGCTGGAGTTTAGACAGGAAGAGGAAACCTCATGAATCTTACCGAAGAGTGAAAGGCCTGGATAGAGTGATGTGGAGAGGATGTTTCCACTAGTGGGGAGAGTCTAGGACCAGAGGGCACAGCCTCATAAAGTAAAGATCTTACGTTTAGAAAGGAGATAATGAGGAATTTCCTAGTCCAGATGGGGTGAATCTGTGGAAATTCATTGCCACAGACGCTGTGGAGGCCAATCAATGTTTTTTTATTGATTAGTACATGTGTCAGGGGTTATGGGGAGAAGGCAGGAGAATAGGGTTGAGAGGGAAAGATAGATCAGCGTCATGATTGAAACGGTGGAATAGAACTTGATGGGCCGATGGATTCTGCCACTAGACCATAATGAACTGAACTTATGAACTTAATACCAAATAAAGCCATTCAACAGTGTACAGAAGCTGGAAAAATCAATTGCTTAAATGCTGCTAATTTAAACAGGTCATAAGTTATAGAACATAGAAAAATAGGTGCAGGAGTAGGCCATTTCGGCCGTTCGAGCCAGCCACCTCCATATGATCATGGCTGATCATCTAAAATCAGTACCCCATTCCTGCCTTCCTCCCAATATCCCTGAGTTCCTTTAGGCCCCAAGAAGGCTAGATCTAACTCTCTCAAAATTGGTAGGAGCAGAATTAGGCCCTTCGCCCATCAGGTCCATCACTGCCCTTTCAATCCTGGCCGAATCTATCTCTCCCTCCTCCACCACCTTCTCCTCATAACCTCTGACACCTGCACTAATCAAGAAACTGCAATCTCTGCTTAGTATATCCACTGACAAGACTGTTTTCCGGTGGAGAACTTTTCTTGTTCTGTACTTCAATGTGATGTCTCTTCTTGGCTTTCATCTGTAAAATACAACAATGACTACTGCAAAACACTTTCTTATTTAGATGAAGTCAGTCTTTCAGGCACTAATATGAAATCAAAAAACATTTCCAATTCAATGATAAAGAGCAGAGAGGAACTAGGTATCAGAGGACACCGCCACTCAGTCCACATTGGCCTACGCCATCTCCCAGATTGCCCAACACTTTACCTCTCCCTCCCTATCCAACACTGACCCTTTCCTGTCCTGGGCCACCTCTTTTGTCAAGTGAGGCCCAGCACAAATTGGAGAACAGCGCTCATATTCCGCTTGGGCAAGCTTACACCCCAGCGTATGAACATTGACTCTCTAACTTCAGGTAGCCCTTGCTTTTCCCTCCCTCCCGTCCCTCCCCCTTCCCGTTCTCCAACTTGACCCGAACGTCCACCCATTCCACTGCTTCCGGAGATGCAGCCTGACCTGTGAAGTTTCCTCAGCATTTTGTGTCTATCTTTCGGTGTAAATCAGCATTTGCAGTTCTTCACATGGCCAACTCTCCTCACCTATTGCCTATTATCAAAGAATCTTGTGGAAATCTGCATGACAATTTCACCTCCTCTCATCCCAATTAGTTGGAACTTCACACAGATTATCAACCGTAGATCTAAAAGAAACCCCAAGGAAGACAGAAAATCACTTAATTAGCCCTGGCAGACAATATTGGATCGTTAGAGACTGCAGGTTCTGGCATTCTTCAGATGTTTGTCTGGATCACAGGATCTTTTTATTTCTGCGCTGTTTACAACGGGTTGTAAACCATCCCTGAAGCAGAAAGCTAAGGCTACCAGCTCTCCTCTGCTGCATTGCAAACAGCAAGAACATAAGCCATGGACCAGTCAACTAGATTAATTTATTTTGTATAACGTATGAATAAAGTAACAGACTATCTCAGGAAACATGATAGTGACGTTTTCAACAGAGTGCTGAGTAACTCAGAGGAGCGGGTCCAGGCAGCATCTTGTGAGAACAGGATAGGTGGACGTTTCCCAGAGTGCCAGTGAGTAAACTCAGCGGGTTCAGCAGCATCTGTGGATAACAATGGATAGGTGAACGTTTGGGATGAGAAACCTTCCTCAGACAAGTCAGGGGAAAGCACACGAGAGAATAGACAGTGAAGTAGGGAGATATAGAAATGGGGGGGGGGGGGGACAAATTGAATGAGACAAAAAGACAAAAGAGTTTTATTGTCATGTGCCCCTGACAGGACAGTGAAATTCGTACTTTGCTTAGCACGACTAGAACATAGAAGGCATTGACAACAAAACAGATCAGTGTGTCCATATACCATTATATACGTAAAAATACACACATGAATTGAATAAATAGATAATAGCAAATAACAGATAAAGTGCTATTAATGTTCAGAGTTTTGACACGGAGCCAAGTTTAATAACCTGAAGGCTGTGGGGAAGTACTATTCCTGACCTGGTCGTTGCGTCTTCAGGCACCTGTATAACCTTCTACCTGAAGTAGCGGAGGGAGATGAATGTGTGGCCAGGATGGTGTGGGTCCCTTGATGATACTGCCGAGCCATTTTGGAGGCTGCAACTGTGATAAATCCCCTCAATGGAAGGAAGGTCCAAGCCGATGATGGACTGGAGCATGTTTTACTACTTCTTTTGTTATGTCTTTTCCCTCTCCAGGGCGCTAAAGTTGCCCTAACCAAGCCACGATGCAAAACCGGACAGCAAGCTCTCAACTGTGCACCCAGCAGAGTTAGAGAGAGTCCTCCTTGACATATCGGACTCTTCCGTAATCTTCGTCAAGAAGTAGAAGGCACTGATGAGCTTCCTTCTTTAAATAATTGCATCTGTGTTCTCAGACCAGGAAAGATACTTCACAGATGAGCACAGCCCGAGGAATTTGAAGTTCTTGACCCTTTCCAACTATTGACCCATTGATTAAACAGGACGTGTGGGTCCCCATCCTAGTCCTGCCAAAGTCCCAATCAGTTCCTCCTTGGTTTGCTGGTGTTGAGGGCCAGTTATTGTGCGGCACCATATGGAACAGTCGCTCAGTCTCTCTTCTATAATACTCTGACTCCATCCCCATCATGATATGTTCCCACAACATGCTGTCGCAGCGAACTGATGAATGGATTCAACACTATGACCGGCAACGCAGTCATGAATATAGAGTGAGTAACACAGCAGGGGCTGAGCAATGCAGCCTTGAGGTGCTCCGTCAGATTGTTAGCGAGTCTGACACATTTCCACCAATACGAACAGAATGAAAGATATGCAAAAATTAATGATGATCAAGGAAACAGCCATTGTTAGCGTTGGCTAGGTGAAAAATGATTTTTACAGACAATTAACCCAACAAGACAATAGTAAAACACGGACAACAACAAGGGTGGGTATTGGGGGGGGACGGAGAGAGAGGGGAAGCAAGGGTTACTTGTAGTTAGAGAAGTCCTGTGTGACTTACCTTCTCTGTTTTGAGATTGGTTCATTGGATAATCAATTAAACTAATTGATTTTAATTACACCACTTAGAAATCTGAAAATCAACCCCTCAGCTTCCCTTCCCCTTTGAGCATTTCTTAATCTTCTTAAATTGACATTGTTGGAACAATTTTATTCTGTGCCGTGGTAACAATGACATATTATTGCACCCTAATTAACTCCCAGGGGCTAATTCTCAATTCTCCCGGATTAAAATATGCTTTACAAATGTAAGCTTTGTTGTTGAATCCCTTTCGCTATTGTATTCAGGCTTATATTCCACTTCAAATTAATTTGTTGGAAGGTTTTTTTTGTTGAACCCCTAACATACAAAGGAAAATTGGAAAGAATGCTTAAGGCCTGTCCCACTTTCACAACCTAATTCAACTCTGCTGACTTTGCCCTTGACTTCGTACTCGCAGCATGGGTCCTCACGAGTCGTAGGAGGCCGTAGGAGGCCGTAGGTAGGTCGTAGCAGGTCATATGCTAGTCGTAGGTACTTCGTGGCATCAAGTAGGTCGGGGCAATTTTTTCTAGCATGATGAAAAATGTCCCACGAGTAAAAAAAGGTTGTGAATGTTAGATCGTGAAAGTGGGACAGGCCCAATTTAAGTATATTATCATTGTGGGATAATGTTATGCCATGAATTCAGTCTAGCACTGTGACAGGCAATTATTATACAAAAGCATAAAGACCTCTTAATGTAAACCAAATTGGATAATGTGTCTGAGTGCATGGTCTACCCCAGATTTCTATTAACGTGGCATCTGTAAAAACAGGTAGATTTCTGTAAAGACCACTCTGGTGTTTATTTTTTCTATACATGTTCGTAAGTGATAGGAGAAGAATTAGGCCATTCGCCCACCGTTGACTCTGCCATTCAATCATGGCTGATCTATCTCTCCCTCCTAACCCCATTCTCCTGCCTTCTCCCCATTAACCCTTGACACCCGTACGAATCAAAGAATCTGTCAATCTGCACCTGAAATATATCCACTGACTCTTCGGCCTCCACAGCCGTCTGTGGCAATGAATCCCACAGATTCACCACCCTCTCTCTAAAGAAAATTCCTCCTCAGCTCCTTCCCAAAGGAACGTCCTATAATTTTTTAGGCTCTGACGTTCTGGTCCTAATCTTTCAACTCATGGTGGAAACATTCATCCCACATCCACTCTATCCATGCCTTTCCTTATTCGGTGAGTTCAAAAAGGTCCCCTTTAAATTGTTCTAAACTCCAGTGAGTACAGGCCCGGTGCAACTCTCTGGTTGAAAAAAGTGCAAACTGCAGAAGGGACCTCTTTTTTTCCTATACTCAGCTCCTCTTGTTATGCAGGCCAGCATGCCATTCGCTTTCTTCACTGCCTGCTGTAACTGCATGCTTACTTTCATTGACTGATGAACAAGGACCCCAGGTCCTGTTTGTACGTCCCCTTCACCCAACTTGACACCATTCAAATAATAATCTGCCTTCTCGTTTTTGCTACAAAGTGGATAACCTCACATTTATCCACATTAAACTTCATCTGCCATGCACCTGCCCCCACTCATCCAACCTGTCTGTACAAGTCACCCCTGCATCCTCATAGCATCCTCCTCACAGTTCACACTGCCACCCAGCTTTGTGTCAAAATTTGGATGAGTCTATGCAATGCATGTCTTTAATGAAACATTGCTTTCCACTTAGAAGAGTGCCATCGGAGTGCAAGGAGAGAACGTGGGAGAGTGTGGAGCGCCGTCGGTCGGTCGGGGAAGAGTCACCGAGAAGAAAGAAGGACCATTGGGGACTCCAATTAACACTTTTAGTTGTGTTTAGTTTATCGTCACGTGTACCGAGGTACAGCGAAAAGCTTTTGTTGCGTGCTGACCAGTCAGCGGAAAGACTATATATGATTACCATCGAGCCGTTCGTGGCAAGTCTTTACATTGCTGTGTAAAGTATGCAAAACAAAGTTTCACAGCACAAGGACATGTAATAATAAAATATCAATCAATCCATCACATCTCCTGTAGCCCACGGCAAAATCGTTGCAGCAACTGTAGATGGCCCGGTGGCGCAGCGGTAGAGTTGCTGCCTCACAGCGCCAGAGACCCGGGTTCCATCCTGATTACGGGTGCTGTCTGTGTGGAGTTTGTACGCTCACCCCGTGACCTGCGTGGGTTTTCCCCAAGATCTTCGGTTTCCTCCCACAAAGACGTACAGGTTTGTAGATTCATTGTAGATTAATTGGCTTGGTGTAAATGTAAATTGTCCCCCATGTGTGTGTGTAGGATAGTGTTGGTGTGCGGGGATCGCTGGTCAGTGCAGACTCGGTGGGTCGAAGGATCTGTTTCTGCGCTGTATCTCTAAACTAAAGTAAAATAAACTCTGATAGATCCTGACATCTATTTATAATTTTACTTTGGATTCACGTGAGTGACTACGTGAAGAAGCCCCGCCAGAGCGCCTGAGCGTCATTACGTCAGACGCATTTGGCGCACTGACAGGCTGGAGAGCGCAGCTCCACCAGCGGTAAGTAAAACACCCGCAGGTAAGTGTTTTAAACTTGCGGCGGTTTACTGGGTCCCGTAAGCCTGGTTACAGGAGCCAGCTCCCGGGTCCGTTCTGCTGCTGCACCGCCTGCGTGCAGCACTTCCTAAAAGGGAAAAAATATTAAAAACAGAGAAAATAAGGTGAGTGTCGCCTATAAAGTAAAACCTACCTGCGGCCAGTCCGCATGGGAAGGTGGAGAGGGACGGTCTGAGGGTCTCGGAGAGAAAGCATCCCGGGTCCGTTCTGCTGCTGCACCGCCTGCGTGTGATGCAAGGATGGGAAGTAGTAGCCGGCTTGCCCCGCCAGCAAGCTGACGGAGCAAGGGTTCACCGTGTACCCGCACTGCACAGATCCCCTCAACAACGGGTTGAGAGATATATCCCCGCTCGCCATCTGCTCCACTCCAGATCCGCAACCGCTGAGCAACGAGCGGTAACTGGGAGCCTGCTTCAAAAAACTGGAGGCGGCGCTGGAGTCATTGAGAGTGTTGTGCAAATGGTGCAAGGAAAGGAAGGGTGACAGCGGCCAGTACAAGGAGTTGCTGCGTTCCACCAAGCCCAGTCCAGACGTTGAAAGGCGAAGTTCCCTTTTGAAAGCCAATTTCCCCGGGACGTGACCGACCTCCGGCGAAATTTGCCGTTGTCCCGCCGATGAACACGTCGTCACTGGACGGGTCCAGCATCCAGTAATTACCCGTGCCAGGGTCGTCGTAATGCCGAGGCACTTTGACGGAAAGCTTATTGAGGCTGAGATTGTGGCAGATGGAGTTCTGCCAGCTTTGCTTGTTCTCTCGATAGTTGGGGAAATTCCTCATGATGAACTTGTAGCTGCGATCAGCGGATGACGCCGGCTTTTGAGACACCGGCATTCAGCCAGCGGCATCAACTCCGGTGCTCTAAAGCACTGTGGCCACTCCTGTCGGGCGGCAGGTCAAGAGTAAATTGTCCAGGCCTGTCAACTCTGATGAGTGAGGCCAGAAAGACTTTCCCCTTCCAAAAATAAACATTGGGGACGTCTGGACAACGTGGAACACCTCATAGCTAAAATGATAACAACCAGGAGGTGTTCCAGCCGGGGTTTTTACCCCAGGGTCCCCAGCAGCTTTCAGCAACAACCTCTAGCAGAGGTCCGTATAGTGAAAGAGCTGTACACATATGAAGGATATTATGCCTACGAGTCTGCATGGGGACCCATAACAGCAGCACCTTGTTTAGGGCTGCATGTTACCTCCCGTGAGCAGGAGCCGGGAGAAGCCAGGACAGTATGAATCTGACCCTGAGGTTTGGTGTCACTGCTTATGTGCATACACTAAAGCACATGAGCTATGCTCCAGGTGTGCCGCATGTGGCCAGCAATTTGCCATACCGGCGGGAACTGGTGAAGCCATGGATAACAATCTGGCCAGCAATTTAATTATATGGCCTCTCACCAGCTCCATAATGGAGGAAACTTTGCAAGACATGTCAAACACCGGTTAACTGTGCATCGCTCTAAAGGGGCGCATCATGAGGGCGCATGAGTTAAGGCTGCAGAAAGGTTGGCGCAGGAAGAATGGTGTTTGGGCAAATGGTACAAGGGCACCACTATCAAAATGCAGCAAGGTATGGGCCCTGCTGTGTAATGCCCATTTTGAGAATTAATAGTAAGATTAAATGAGAACTTACCAGTTTGAAGTTTGATCTTGATTTTATGAGGAGTTACATTGGTGATTACGTGAAGAGCCCCGTCTAGGCTGGATGCGCGTCAATCTTCAAAGCAGCGGTATGAAATCACAAATAACAATCACCGAAGTGACATAGTAAGATGCGTGACTCGAGAACTGCCAGATGATCTTTATGAGAGAGGGTTGGGCGTGGCAGGCACGTAATCACCAACGTAACTCCTCATAAAATCAAGATCAAACTTCAAACTGGTAAGTTCTCATTTAATCTTACTATGTTACTTCGGAGTCACGTGAGTGATTCCGTGAAGACTCTGAAGCTTTGTGAATTCATGCTGCAGATCAAAATCTCGGCGTCTCACTGCATCGATTGACTCAGGATGAGTGAATAATCAAAATGCATTAGTATGATATTGATTCACATGTATTAATGGTTTATGTTAATAAAGAAATCAATAGCAACCCCTGTAACTCAGGGGAGGCTAAAGTGGACGCAAACAGAATGGGCAAAAACCCCGGGTCAGTAACCGGCCTATGGAAAAAATTTAGTTGACCATCCTGCAGTCATGAGGATATAGTCGATGGGCATGTCCATTGCCCTGGCCGCTGACGTTGATGCTGACCTGGTGGAATGAGATATACAATTGTCAGTGTTAATAGTCAGAGCTCCCGTGGATTTGGAAGCAACAGCAACAAAGAGAAGCAGGAGAAAACACTGATTGGCTCTAGCCCAAGTGGGATGAGAGTTAGAAGTGAGTCAGAGGGGGAAAACAGTTGAAAACTGAGGAATTTGGTTTGTAAATTAGGCAATTTATCAGTCAATATAAGCAAGACAGCTCTTGGGGAGCGGCAGTGAGGGAACAGCCTTGTGAGGGAAGTGCGATTCTTTGGCTCCAGAGTCTTTGGTGAGGAGGCTACGCAAATCGCTGGAGAGGGAGAGACGAAAGAAGGAGATGTCAAGCAAGCTGATTCAGTGGGATGCTTGCAGTATGTGGGAGGTCAAGGACACTGCTGGTGCCTCTGGCTGCTATAAATGTGAGAAGTGCATCCAGGTACAGTTCCTGAAGGACTGTGTTAGGGAACTGGAGAAGCAAGTGGATGACCTCAGGTTCATCCGAGAAACTGAGTCGTTCCTCGACAAGTCCTACAGTGAGATTGTTACACCTCAGGTACTGGAAGGGAGAAAGTGGGTGACGGTGAGAAAGGGAGGGAAACTTGGAATGCAAAGGTCCCCGGGTGTTGTACCTCTTGTGAACAGGTTCACCCACTTAGAAGCTGTAGGGACAGAAGACGTTAAAACACTGAGCGGCGGACTGGCTTGCGAAGCAAAAAGGGCTGTGGAGCCAAAACCAAAGAGGCCAACGTCAGGCAACGCCATTGTAGTTGGAGACTCCATTGTGAGAGGTACAGACAGGGGTTTCTGCGGCAACAGACGGGAAGCGAGGATGGTGTGCTGCCTTCCTGGTGCCAGGATCCAGGATGTCACGGACAGAGTGCAGAAAATCCTCAAGGGCAAAGGTGAACAGCCGGAAGTGGTAGTGCATGTCGGCACAAACGATGTCGGAAAGAAGGGGATGAATATTCTGCAGCGTGACTTTAGAGAGCTTGGAAAAATGCTGAAAAGCAGGACCTCCAGGGTTGTTATCTCCGGTTTGCTTCCAGTTCCTCGTGCTGGCGTGAGCAGGAACAGGGAGATACGGGACCTGAATGTGTGGCTGAGTAACTGGTGCAGGGGGCAGGGATTTAGATTCTTCGATCACTGGGATCTGTTTTGGAGTAAGGGGGAACTGTACAAAAGGGACGGATTGCATCTTAACTGGCGGGGGATCAGCATTCTGGCAGGCAGGTTTGCCACTGCTACACGGGTGGTTTTAAACTGAATAAGGGTGGTGGGGTGTCAAATGGGATAGTCGAGGATGGAGTTAAAGGGAAAGAGAGTAAAGGGATGGTTAATGACCCCAGAATTAACGGGAAAGGAAGCTCACAAAGGATAGGAGAGTATGGCCAAGTGTAATAGGGATCGATGTGAAAGGTGCGATTTGTAAGGAATTAAAAGTATTGTATATGAATACGCAAAGTATAAGAAGTAAAGTAGATGAGCTTGAGGCTCAGTTACAGGTTGGTAGATATGACGTTGTGGGGATTACTGAGACGTGGCTGCAGGAGGATCGGGCCTGGGAACTTAATATTCAGGGTTATACATCCTATAGAAAGGACAGGCAGGTGGGCAGAGGAGGGAGGGTAGCTCTGCTGGTGTGGGATGGAATTCAGTCCCTTGCGAGGGAAGATATACGGACTGACGAGGTAGAGTCACTGTGGATTGAGTTGAGGAATTGTAAAGGCAAGAAGACACTAATTGGTGTTATTTACAGACCCCCAAATAGTAGCCCGGATGTAGGGTGTAAGTTGCAGCAGGAGTTAAAACTGGCATGTAACAAAGGTAATGCCACTGTGGTGATGGGGATTTCAATATGCAGGTAGACTGGGAAAATCAGGTTGGTTCAGGACCCCAAGAAAGAGAGTTTGTAGAATGCCGCTGAGATGGATTCTTAGAGCAGCTTGGAATGGAGCCAACCAGAGAAAAGGCAATTCTGGATTTAGTGTTGTCCAAAGAACGAGATATGATAAGAGAACTCGAGGTAAAGGAACCGCTTGGAGGTAGTGATCATAATATGATTAGTTTTTATCTGCAATTTGAGAAGAGCAAATATGTAAGGAGATAGCAGATATTAGTAGTAAGCACAAGGTACTGATTGTGGGAGATTTCAATTTTCCAAAAATAGACTGGGAAACACATTCTGTAAATGGGCTGGATGGTTTGGAGTTTGTAAAATGTGTGCAGGATAGTTTTTTGCAGCAGTACATAGAGGTACCGACCAGAGAAGGGGCAGTGCTGGACCTCCTGTTAGGAAATGAGGCAGGTCAGGTGACGGAGGTATGCGTTGGTGAGCACTTCGGGACCAGTGATCACAATACCATTAGTTTCAATATAATTATGGAGAGAGTCAGAGCTGGACCTAGGGTGGAGATTTTTGATTGGAGAAAGGCTAACTTTGAGGGAATGCGTAAGGATTTAAAAGGAGTGAAATGGGACACTTTGTTTTATGGGAAGGATGTAGACTCAGAGGGTGGTGGCTGTGTGGAATGAGCTTCCAGCAGAAGTGGTGGAGGCAGAATCGATTTTAACATTTAAAAGTAAAGTGGATAGGTATATGGACGGGAAGGGAATGGAGGGGTATGGTCTGAGTGCAGGTAGATGGGACTAGGGGAAAACAAATGGTCGGCACGGACTGGAAGGGCCGAGAGGGCCTGTTTCCGTGCTGTAATTGTTATATGGTTATATGGTTATAAGGTGAATGTTAAATCTGAAGTGGTAGTGATGCAGTTGAACAAGGGGATTATGAAGGCATGAGGGAGGAGCTGGCTAAGGTAGACTGGAAAGGGATCCTAGCAGGAATGACGGTGGAACAGCAATGGCAGGAATTTCTGGGCATAATCAGGAAGACGCGGGATCATTTCATTCCAAAAAGGAAGAAAGATTCTAAGGGGAGTAGGAGACAAGAGAAGTTAGGGATAGAATAAAACTAAAAGAAAAGATGTATAACATAGCAAAGAGTAGCCAGAAGCCAGAGGATTGAGAAACTTTCATAGGACAACGGAACGAAACAAAACAGGCAATACGGGCTGAAAAGATGAAGTATGAGGGGAAGCTGGCCAGGAATATAAAGAAGGACATTAAAAGCTTCTTTAGATATGTTAATGGAAAAAGAGTAGCAAAGTCAAATGTGGGTCCCTTGAAGGCAGACACGGGTGAAATAATTATGGGCAACAAGGAAATGGCAGAAGAGTTGAATAGGTACTTCGGATCTGGCTTCACTAAGGAGGACACAAACAATCTCCCAGATGTACTGGATGACAGAGGATCTAAGGGGGTAGACGAACTGAAATAAATTTTCATTAGGCGAGAAATAGTATTGGGTAGGCTAATGGGACTGAAGGATGATAAATCCCCTGGGCCTGATGGTCTGCATCCCAGGGTCCTCAGGGAGGTGGCTCTAGAAATAGTGGACGCATTGGTGAACATTTTCCAATGTTCAATTGATTCAGGATCAGTTCCTGTGGATTGAAGGATAGCTAATGTTATCCCACTTTTCAAGAAAGGAGCGAGAGAGAAAACGAGGAATTACGGACCAGTTAGCCTGACTTCGGTGGTGGGAAAGATGTTGGAGTCAATTATTAAAGAGGTAATAATGGAGCATTTGGATAGCAGTAAAAGGATTAGTCCAAGTCAACATGGATTTATGAAAGGGAAATCATGCTTGACTAATCTTCTGGAATTTTTTGAGGATGTGACAAGTAAAATGGATGAAGGGGTGCCAGTGGATGTAGTGTATCTAGACTTTCAGAAAGCCTTTGATAAGGTCCCGCACGGGAGACTGGTGACTAAAATTAGAACACATGGTATTGGGGGTAGGGTGTTAACACGGATAGAAAATTGGTTGGCAGACCGGAAGCAAAGAGCAGGAGTGAACGGGTCCTTTTCAGAATGGCAGGCAGTGGCGAGTGGAGTGCGGCAAGGCTCGGTGTTGGGGCCGCAACTGTTTACCATATATATTAATGATTTGGAAGAGGGAATTAGGAGCAACACTAGCAAGTTTGCGGATGACACAAAGCTGGGTGGCAGTGTGAACTGTGAAGAGGATGTTAGGAGGTTGCAGGGGAACCTGGACAGGTTGAGTGAGTGGGCAGATGCGTGGCAGATGCAGTATAATATAGATAAATGTGAGGTTATCCACTTTGGCGGCAAAAACAAGGGGACAGATTATTATCTCAATGGGGTTAGGTTAGGTAAGGGGGAGGTACAGTGAGACCTGGGTGTCCTTGTACACCAGTCACTGAAAGTTGCCGTGCAGGTACAGCAGGCAGTGAAGAAAGCTAATGGAATGTTGGCCTTCATAACAAGAGGATTTCAGTACAGGAGTAAAGAGGTTCGTCTGCAGTTATATAGGGCTCTGGTGAGATCACGTCTGGTGTATTGTGTACAGTTTTAGTCTCCGAATTTGAGGAAGGACATCCTTGTGATTGAGGCAGTGCAGCGTAGGTTCATGAGATTGATCCCTGGGATGGCGGGACTGTCATATGAGGAAAGATTGAAAAGACTATGCTTGTATTCACTGGAGTTTAGAAGGATGAGGGGGTTTCTTATAGAAACATATACAATTATAAAAGGACTGGACAAGCTAGATGCAGGAAAAATGTTCCCAATGTTGGGTGAGTCCAGAACCAGGGGCCACAGTCTTAGAATAAAGGGGAGGGCATTTAAGACTGAGCTGAGAAAAAACTTTTTTACCCAGAGAGTTGTGAATTTATGGAATTCCCTGCCACAGAGGGCAGTGGAGGCCAAATCACTGGATGGATTTAAGAGAGAGTTGGATAGAGCTCTAGGGGCTAGTGGAGTCAAGGGATATGGGGAGAAGGCAGGCACGGGTTATTGATAGCGGACGATCAGCCATGATCACAATGAATGGCGGTGCTGGCTCGAAGGGCCGAATGGCCTCCTCCTGCACCTATTTTCTATGTCTATGACTATGTATTACCTGCATAACCCAGAACCTGCTGCAGCCACCTTGAAATAATCTGAACCGACCTTCCTTTGTGTAGTTGTTTGTTAATTAATAAACAATGTTGATTCCATATTTCTTAGGATTCTGGTGGCCTTGGTAACTTAGATGTGAGACCGTGGGGTATCCGAAATATGATCTTAAATCATGCCACCCCTGGTGTGCTCTGCTTGTGTAGACCAGAATGTAAAATGTAATGGCACCTGCAGCCAATTCCATCCTATCTAGCCACAGCGTTTGCAATGTTTGCCCTCGTTGTGCTGATATAAGTGTCATAACTAAGGATGTAGCTGGAACCCCCTTGGTGAAGTAATGTTCACACATTTTCAATAACCAACTGCATAATCTTGTAGTGGGAGTACATGTGTCAAGATCTTTTTAACAACTCGATATCCGGGTTGAACCCAACAGAGTAGTTCCCTTTTGTTGCAGCTGTAGTGTCTATAACTGAATTATTGTCAAATACCATTTAAGAATGAACTGGAAAATGTCAGTAATCTGTACCGTATTAAATGTAACATTAACATTTAAACAAAATCACTTCTGATTCTCCTCAATAGGAATGTACTGCTTTTTTTGGGTGCTATCCCTGCACACTGCAGTGAGCACATTCATGGCTTGATGTGACAACCTGAGGCATAAGTCAATCCAGTCAAATGTGTAAGTCAATAATAGTTTTATTGTGCAAAGGCCGGTCTCCTGAACCACAGTTTGAACCAGCAAGCCAAGCGAGGTCTTGCTGACTGTTTTAAGACCCAGCTAATGAGGAAGAAACTGGAGGAAAACAAAAGAACATTCCTCCTTTTGTAGCGAGAATGTATTTCTCCGTACTGTTGTGCCACATATTTTTGCAATCAGTGAATAAACATGCACCAACATGTCGATGTAGTATTGATGTAGTATTGAACCATACTTTCATTTGAGATCCAATACCTATTCTGTGTTGTTATCGATCTGAACTGGATGATACACCAGTGGCAAAGGAGATCAGGTATTTATTACAGAATACTTTTACTTGATTGCCATGTAACTAACATATGTCACCATCGTAGAGCAGCAACTTGAATTTGAGCATGTAGAATATGTATATTCGCTCAATAGCCCCTTACCCATGGGGTGCATCATGTGTATATATTTAGTTGATACCAACAATTGAAGAATTGGTAACTCATGCAGATCTCCAATACCTCCAGCTAAGATGGTATTCAGAACTTCTCATCTTAGAGTCCTTAGCATCAGTTTGTAATAACTGAATTCGACCCACCACACTACTGTAGCGAAGTTTAAGTTCAAGTTCAAATGAGTTCTTGTCATGTTCAGCAATGCTGAATACTGTTTTTTCATCATTGTGACTGAGGTAGCTTCAGCTGACAATAGCATAAGTTTGTTAACAATTGTCTAATTGTCCTTTGAGAGGTTGCTACTTACACAATATCAATTCCTTGATTTGCTCAGCTGAAACACAGCTGCTATATTGCCAATTACTCTTGATGAAAATAAAACTCCGTTTTATAGCAGGTTGCTATTAACTCCAATCTCTTGCCACAGGGCAGAGTCAAGGCTAACAATAATTAAAGGTAAACCCCAATAACCAAAGAACAGTTTATCCCATACCGCAAAGCTTTACTGTTATTAGTACAGTTATATTGTCTTTGATAACCTCTGTAATGGGATTTGCATAGCATGGATCTTTGACCCTTATGAATCTGTTGTTAGTCAGGAAAAATAGGTTTTCATATTCGGAAAGTTCATATGCCCGACACTCACCATTCATGCCACTCCTGCCTTATTCCATGGGTGGTTTGCATGAGAACTTTTGTCCAATTTCCGAACCTTAACTTTAAAAAATAACCCTGGCCATAATCCAAACTTGCTTGGAATGCTACGACTGTGCCTCAACCAGATGTTTTTACCCTTTGTGTGTTGTACAAAACAAATGTAATTTTACAACTTGTGAACGGTGCACTACCCATATTTTGGAAGTGCTAGACCCATTTTGTTGAGTCGGGTTGGTAAGGTGCATGGAATTTCTGAGCTATCATGCTGCCCCCAGCTCCAGTGAACCGCTTACTGCCGATGAGCGCCTGGGGTGCGTTCTGAAACGATGACATTTGCCCGCCATTGGCCTAATTGATTCATCTGCCAGGTTTCTGGCAAGGTGAACAGCCAGTTGTCGTGGTGCATGTTGGCGCCAACGATATAGGTAAAAAAAGGGATGAGGTCCTACAAGGTGAATTTAGGGAGCTAGGAGATAAACTTAAAAGTAGGACCTCAAAGGTAGTAATCTCCGGATTACTACCAGTACCACGGGCCAGTCAGAGTAGAAATAGGAGGATAATGCAAATGAATACGTGGCTTGAAAAGTGGTGCAAGGGGGAGGGATTCAAATTTTTAGGGCACTGGGACCAGTTTCTGGGGGAGGTGGGACCGGTACAAACAGGACGGTTTGCACCTGGAATGGAATGGAACCAATGTTCTTGGGGAGTGTTTGCTAGTGCTGTCGGGGAGGATTTAAACTAATGTGGCAGGGGGATGGGTACAAGAGCAGAGAGGCAGGAGGGTGTAAAATGAGGGTAGAAGCATTAGGTAGCAAGGTGAAAAGTAAAAGTGGCAGGCGGACAAAACCAGGGCAAAAATCAAAAAGGGCCACTGTTCAGCAAAATTGTATAAGGGGTAAGTGCGTTGTAAAGACAAGCCTGAAGGCTTTGTGTCTCAATGCAAGGAGTATTCGTAATAAGGTGGACGAGTTGAACGTGCAGATAGATATTAATGATTATGATATAGTTGGGATCACGGAGACATGGCTCCAGGGTGACGTAGGCTGGGAGCTGAACATCCAGGGATATTCAATATTCAGGAGGGATAGAGAGAAAGGAAAAGGAGGTGGGGTAGCGTTGCTGGTTAGAGAGGAGATTAACGCAATGGAAAGGAAGGACATTAGCTTGGAGGATGTGGAATCGGTATGGGTAGAGCTACAAAACACTAAGGGGCAGAAAACGCTGGTGGGTGTTGTGTACAGGCCACCTAACAGTAGCAGAGAAGTTGGGGATGGTATCAAACAGGAAATTAGAAATGCGTGCGACAAAGGCAAAACAGTTATAATGGGTGACTTCAATCTACATATAGATTGGGTTAATCAAATTGGCAGGGGTGCTGAGGAAGAGGATTTTTTGGAATGTATGCGGGATAGTTATCTAAATCAACATGTAGAGGAACCAACGAGAGAGCAGGCTATTTTAGACTGGGTTTTGAGTAATGAGGAAGGGGTAATTAGCCGTCTTGTTGTACGTGCCCCCTTGGGCAAGAGTGACCATAATATGGTTGAGTTCTTCATTAGGATGGAGAGTGACATTGTTAATTCAGAAACAATGGTTCTGAACTTAAAGAAAGGTAACTTTGAGGGTATGAGACGTGAATTGGCCAAGATTGACTGGCAATTAATTCTAAAAGGGTTGACGGTGGATATACAATGGAAGACATTTAAAGACTGCATGGATGAACTACAAAAATTGTTCATCCCAGTTTGGCAAAAGAATAAATCGGGGAAGGTAGTGCATCCGTGGATAACAAGGGAAATCAGGGATAGTATCAAAGCAAAGGATGATGCGTACAAAGTAGCCAGAAAAAGCAGCATACCAGAGGACTGGGAGAAATTCAGAGACCAGCAGAGGAGGACAAAGGGCTTAATTAGGAAAGGAAAAAGAGATTATGAAAGAAAACTGGCAGGGAACATAAAAACTGACTGCAAAAGTTTTTATAGATATGTGAAGAGAAAGAGGTTAGTTAAAACAAATGTAGGTCCCTTGCAGTCAGAAAACAGGTGAGTTGATCATGGGGAACAAGGATATGGCGGACCAATTGAATAACTACTTTGGTTCCGTCTTCACTAAGGAATACATAAATAATCTGCCTGAAATAGCAGGGGACTGTGGGTCAAAGGAGGAATTGAGTGAAATCCAGGTCAGTCGGGAAGTGGTGTTGGGTAAATTGAATAGATTAAAGGCCGATAAATCCCCAGGGCCAGATAGGCTGCATCCCAGAGTACTTAAGGAAGTAGCTCAGGAAATAGTGGATGCATTAGTGATAATCTTTCAAAACTCTTTAGATTCTGGAGTAGTTCCTGAGGATTGGCGGGTAGCAAATGTAACCCCTCTTTTTAAGAAGGGAGGGAGAGAGAAAACGGGGAATTACAGACCAGTTAGTCTAACATCAGTAGTGGGGAAACTGCTAGAGTCAGTTATTAAAGATGGGATAGCAGCACATTTGGAAAGTGGTGAAATCATTGGACAAAGTCAGCATGGATTTATAAAAGGTAAATCATGTCTGACGAATCTTGTGGAATTTTTCGAGGATGTAACTAGTAGCGTGGATAAGGGAGAACCAGTGGATGTGGTATATCTGGACTTCTAGAAGGCTTTCGACAAGGTCCCACATAAGAGATTAGTATACAAACTTAAAGCATACGGTATTAGGGGTTCAGTATTGATGTGGATAGAGAACTGGCTGGCAAACAGGAAGCAAAGAGTAGGAGTAAACGGGTCCTTTTCACAATGGCAGGCAGTAACTAGTGGGGTACCGCAGGGCTCAGTGCTGGGACCCCAGCTATTTACAATATATATTAATGATCTGGATGAGGGAATTGAAGGCAATATCTCCTAGTTTGCGGATGACACTAAGCTGGGGGGCAGTGTTCGCTGTGAGGAGGATGCTAGGAGACTGCAAGGTGACTTGGATAGGCTGGGTGAGTGGGCAAATGTTTGGCAGATGCAGTATAATGTGGATAAATGTGAGGTTATCCACTTTGGTGGCAAAAACAGGAAAGCAGACTATTATTTAAATGGTGGCCGATTAGGAAAAGGGGAGATGCAGCGAGACCTGGGTGTCATGGTACACCAGTCATTGAAAGTAGGCATGCAGGTGCAGCAGGCAGTGAAAAAAGCGAATGGTATGTTAGCTTTCATAGCAAAAGGATTTGAGTACAGGAGCAGGGAGGTTCTACTTCAGTTGTACAGGGTCTTGGTGAGACCACACCTGGAGTATTGCGTACAGTTTTGGTCTCCAAATCTGAGGAAGGACATTATTGCCATAGAGGGAGTGCAGAGAAGGTTCACCAGACTGATTCCTGGGATGTCAGGACTGTCTTATGAAGAAAGACTGGATAGACTCGGTTTATACTCTCTGGAATTTAGGAGATTGAGAGGGGATCTTATAGAAACTTACAAAATTCTTAAGGGGTTGGACAGGCTAGATGCAGGAAGATTGTTCCCGATGTTGGGGAAGTCCAGGACAAGGGGTCACAGCTTAAGGATAAGGGGGAAATCCTTTAAGACCGAGATGAGAAAGACTTTTTTCACACAGAGTGTGGTGAGTCTCTGGAACTCTCTGCCACAGAGGGTAGTTGAGGCCAGTTCATTGGCTATATTTAAGAGTGAGTTGGATGTGGCCCTTGTGGCTAAGGGGATCAGAGGGTATGGAGAGAAGGCAGGTACGGGATACTGAGTTGGATGATCAGCCATGATCATATTGAATGGCGGTGCAGGCTCGAAGGGCTGAATGGCCTACTCCTGCACCTAATTTCTATGTTTCTATGTTTCTATGTTTCTATGTTTCTATGTTTTCTTCCCCTGTTGAATAGGCCTACCTGAATGACAGATTCAGCGGCTGGCTCTCACATCCCCCTGTTGGCGCTGTTCACTGCCGGCACATGTGTGCTTTAGTATATTCTATTGACTTCTTTAGTGCCTGGAGTCAGTTATATCTTGACCTTTTACTCTTCCCTCCTCAGAGAGGGTGATTCATAGGCAGCCCTAAACAGGCCCTGCCGAAAGCCGCAGGATACCTATACTGATAAGAACCCATTGAACCTAACCCAAATAGAATATTCTGCTGGAATGGCAACTTTGTTGTCAGGAAAAAGGTACCTCTGACACGTGCCCTTCATCCTCAGGGTCAGCAGGATACTGACTCGTCTTGGTCTCTGCCTCCAAGAGGGAGACCTGTAGCAGCTCTGTAACTGGACCTGCTGGTGCGGCCTGCGGAGGTGGGACTTCTGTAAAGGCCGGCGCTTTTTGACATGAAACAGCCCTGTGCCAGGTGCTGCTAGCACGGCTCTCTCGTAGGCTTGTAATGTCACAAATTAAACAGCCCTGTATCAGGCGCTGCTGGCATGTCTCTACCATAGGCCGGAACTTTCATACATGAAGCAGCCCTGTCAGGCGCTGGTAGCGCAGCCTGTCCCATAGGCCCGCACTAATACACATGAAGCAGCCCTATCCCAGGCACTGCTGGTGGGGCCTGTCCCATAGGACAGTGTAAGCTCACTAAATCAACATTTTTAGTGTGCAGCTTTACCTGTGAAGGGTTAAAACAATTCACAGCAACTTGTGCTCAACAACAAGGATTACATTGTCAGAGACATATGACAATAACATTTTATGACTTTAACTTTGCCTTTAGCTTTTACCTTTAAGAAATACACTATGACAATCATACATTTTATTATTAAGAGAACCCTTTGTAGCCTGAGTCCAAATAGGGGTGAATGAATCCCATTTTATTCCATGCCTGGAGACCAACATCTGTGAGCCACTGACCGCACTGTCAGTGACTCTGGCGTTATTTCTTTGCCGTGCCATGGCATCCTCGCAGGCTGGGAGCCGCTGATTGCCTTGTCAGCGGCTCCTTATCTCGCAACCTGATCTATTTGCCGGTTATCTGCTTCCGCAGTCAGACTGGGTTTCCCCTCAGTCCATAACCGGTACACTCGTCTGGCTGCGAAACTGGCAGGAAAACCTCTGTGAAGAGAGGCTCCTGCCTGAACAAAACCCTAGTAAGTAAAAACAAACTTACCTCTAGGTTTAACTTACCGCTGGCAGGAGCTCTGTCCTGCCAGTCTGGTGCTTGCGCCAGTACGGCTGACGTACTGACGCGCTTGCGGCCTAGATGGGGTTCATCACGGAATCACTCAAGTGACTCTGAAGTAAAATTATTCCAGAATTGCCATCCAGCCTACGCTCAACCCACGGTTCACAGCCTTGCGCAGATCCTCTTATATCCAGGAAAAGACCTGGACAATCGGCCTCATCAAAACATCCTGACACCAGGATGCCACCTCAAAACCATACCGTTTCAGAACAGCAAGGGGTAATTGAAAGTCCAGGATATATCCTCTAGAGATCAGTCACCGGTCGGGTGGGTAGCAATTGTTCTATGATACACGGTGCTGCATAACATCAGATCTATTCATACTGGACTGTATCCAGGGGTCTCGAATGGGATTTATCTCGGAAGTACATCCACCCGTACAAAATACACCTAGTCGGGTATTGGGTTTTCAATACCAGAAACTCTACAGATGAATGATGAAATTGGTATATTATTCCAAAAAAAGGGTAATTGAAAGGACGGCATATCAGCCTCAACAATTTGTGTCCAATCTCCCCAGGCAAAACAACGATGGTGGGTGTCGAGTCATTCTGGACCTAACCAGACAACCTTTAGGTCCAGTATAAACGTTTTCTTTAATGGAAACGTTCAGTACTGCTAAGCAACTGGTATCAAAAGGGTGTTATATGGCAACCATAGATCTGAAAGATGCTTAATATTCAGCTACCAAACACCTGTTGAGAGGTTAGGTTCCTCACCCATCTAATTAAATCCAAATTAGTACCATCTAGAATGATTGGCTATTTGGGGTTCATCATTGATTTAACTAACATTTCACTACATTGCCTACGGCCAAAACTATAACTAATGTCTCAGGATGTACTAGAGACATTCTGACTCGATAACCTTCAGTTTACAAACTGATGTGAGCGCTTCGGGATGGGGAGCCACTGATACCGAGTCTAGCTGTGGCAGCAGATGGAATGTGGAAGAGGCATTAATCCTGCAGAGGCATGGGGTAAACTACGTAGAATTGCTGGGTGCATTCTATGGCCTAAAGCATTCTGATCAACAATGCATGATATGCATGTGCAGCTTCAGATTGACAATACCACAGCTGTTGCATTTCAATCACATGGGTGGAATTAGGTCATTATTATGTGACAATCTGGCTAACCTCATCTTGCACTGGTGCATTACGAGAAACATCTGGGCCTCAGATATCTACCTACCAGGTAGAGATAACGTGAAAGTGGCAGACACCAGGTCACGTAAATCCAATGACAACACAGAATAGATGTTGAATCCAAAATTTTCAAAATGATTGTTAGCCGGTATGGATTGCCAAACATAGATCTGTTGCATCCAGGTTAAATCACCAGTTACCTAAATACGTCTCATGGTAACCGGATCCAGGGGTAGTAGTAGAGAATGCATTCTCGCTACATTGGGGACGTACATTCTTACGCTTTTCCCCCCATTCTGCCTCATCAGTCAATGTATCACCAAAATAGAGCACGACTACGCTTTAGGCGTTTCGTGGTTCCTAATTGGCCCACACAGCCATGGTTCCCATTGGTTCTGAGACTGATGACACAGCCATTCATGACTATCCCCAAATGCAGCAACTTGTTGGTTCACCCTGGGACAGGAGGAGAGTTCCCCTTTACATGATCGTATTAATCTGTTGATTTGTATCTGCTGACCAGACCGTTCCAGGGACTCAGACTAACAAGTAGGACCGTCGATGTGATTACGGTGGCCTGGAAAGATAGTACTAAAAGACGATATGTATCTCATATTAAGAAATGGGAGATGTTCTGTTTACAGTCAAATATATCTTATCATGTTGCAGGCATACCGGATGTATTGGAGTTCCTTGCTACATTTTATTTTGACAAGCAGTTAACCTATAGTGCCATTTATAGTGCTCAAAGTGCTTTGTCCTCCTATTTAGGGCGAGGGTCCGGACAACACTCTGTCGGATCTCATCTATTGGTGGCCCGATTCATGAGGTATTTTGACAAAACCCTCGCAGACCTAGATATTCGGAGATATGGGATGTGAGCATGGTTCTCACGCTGCTTTGGCAATGGGCTCCAATTACAGCTCTGCCTTTCCAGAAGGTAACGCTCAAAGTGGTCATGTTCATGGTGCTAGTGGCAGTGCAATGGGTCCAGATATTGCAAAAGTTACGATTGGACAGCATGCATTCTTCTGTAGAAAATATTACGTTTTATGTATATGATCTAATCTAACAGAGCAGGCCAGGGATGTCTGGAACCAAAATGCTTAAAATATACCCATTGACCTAAGACTATGTGTAGTTACGCACCTGGGCCAATATATCAAGGTCATCAAGAGTCTCAGAGGCTCTGAAACAGCAATGCTCATCACCCACATAAAGAGTCATACAGGGGTGTCAGTACTGACTATTTCTAGATGGCCATAAACAGGTTGCATTGTGCTGGAGTAGACACTGATGTGTTTAAATCACTCCACCAGGGCGGCGTCAGCAGGACGTGCTTTTAGACCAAATCCTCACCGCAGGATGGTCCAGTGAGGGAACCTTTTTCACGATTTATGATAAACCTGTCCTCGCAATGCAAGGATTTGGGCATGCTGTTTTGGGTTCTGTTTGAGTTCTCCTTTGTAATTTCCCCTGGGAAAGAGGGGTTATTACTGTTCTTTTATTGTTTAGGATGTTAATTGTATAATTTAAACAATGTTCAATACATTATTTGTTTATCCTGTGTCAACCGAAGCAGTGTTTCGTATGGAACTGTATCTATGGCATGAAATTACAGAGCTTTGAAATCTTCACGTAGCCACTCACGTGACTCCGAAGTAAAATAGTAAAATTAAACGAGAACTTACCAGTTTGAAGTTTGGTCTTTATTTTATGAGGAGTTACGATGAGGGATTACGTGCCCTCCGCTCCCGACCCTCATAATTGCAAAGATCATCTGGTAGTTCTAGTCTTCTGAGTCTTACTATATCACTTCGACTGTAGTTACTGTGATTTCACACCGCTGCTTTGAAGTATGACGCGCAGGCGCTCTGGCGGGGCTTCTTCACGTAACTCCTCATAAAATAAAGATCAAACTTCAAACTGTAAGTTCTCATTTAATCTTACTATTATCTACAGCTGCACCACCGTGCCACTCTATGACTCTACGCTTCTACATAAACCGTGGTGGGACCTCACACTTAAAGATTTTTGTATTGTTAACAGAACTTTCACCCATTTGATGCAAAGAGGATTAGAAAATAACAAAATAATTATACAAGGTTTATCAGTGTGGATTATCAGTCAAGAACAACATCAAAACAAACTTATACACAATGGCGCAGTCTCAGTTACACCATCCACATAATCCTTAAACTCATCAACAGAAAATGTGTTTCTGATCTCTAACATGAAACATGTAAATTGACATATTTTGAGTTGTTCGGGAGATGAAAAGGCACAGAAGCCTCTCGCATTGGATGCTGCTGTTTGATAAAACGATCATAGGAACTTGGAGAAATTGTATTGATGTTCGTTAGAATGTGAATACTCCTTTATCCTGGGATGTCTCATCCCTGAGAAACTGGCTGTGTCTTTGTCAGGAAAAAAACTTGTAATTGAATGAAGCAGAGCGTTGTGGATAGACACAGAGTGCTGGAGTAACTCAGCGGGTCAGGCAGCATCTGTGGAGAACATGGATAGGTGACGCTTTGGTTCAAGACCCTTCTTCAGACTTAGAATCAGGAGAAAGAGAACCAAGAGATATAGACCACTCTCTGGAGATGCCTTCGATGGTGGGGAGGTCAGTACCCATTATGGTCCGGGCAGTGTCCACCACTTTAACACCTTAACACTGAGCACCCAGGAGGTACAGTGCGCTCTACGTAGGATCAATCCACGCAAGGCTGCAGGATCGGATAGAGTCCAGGTTAGGGTACTGAAGGACTGTGCTGTACAGCTGGCAGAGGTATTTACGAGGATCTTCAACCTGTCTCTATCTCTGGCCACGGTCCCCATGTGCCTGAAGACAGCTACCATAGTGCCGGTGCCGAAGAAGTCTAAAGTCACCAACCTGAATGACTACTGCCCGGTTGCCCTAACTCCAATACCAGTGAAGTGCTTTGAAAGGCTGGTCCTCTCCCACATCAAATCCAGCATCCCTGCATCATTGGACTCTCATCAATTTGCATACAGGGCAAATAGATCCACAGAAGATGCCATCTCTGGCTCTTCACACTGTCCTGACCCACCTGGAAAGACAGGGCACCTACGTGAGATGCTCTTCATTGACTATAGCTCAGCCTTCAATAGGGTCATCCCCACCAAGCTCACCACCAAACTCCACCAGCTAGGCCTCAGCTCACTGATATGCGATTGGATCCTGAATTTTCTGACGGAGCGACCGCAGGCAGTGAGACTGGGGCCGCACCTGTCCTCCACTATCACCCTGAGCACCGGCACACCACAGGGCTGTGTACTGAGCCCCATGCTCTACTCCCTCTTCACCCACGACTGTGTCCCTGCATTTGACACCAACACCATTGTCAAGTTTGCAGACGACACAACGGTGATCGGGCTGATCACCAACGGTGATGAAACAAACTATAGAGCGGAGGTGCAGAACCTGGCGGACTGGTGCGCACGGAACAACTTGTCGCTAAACACCTCCAAGACCAAGGAGCTGATTATCGACTTCAGGAGGTCACAGAATGGGGAATACGCCCCAATCTCCACCTACGGAGACAGTGTGGAGAGAGTGTCCAGCTTCAGGTTTCTGGGCACTCACATCTCAGAGGACCTCACATGGTCCACCAACACCGCTGCGCTGGTCAAAAAGGCACAGCAACGACTGTTCTTCCTAAGAACATTGAAACGGTCTGGTCTGCCCCAACAGCTGCTGCCGACCTTCTACCGCTGCACCACAAAGAGCATACTAACGTGTGGCATCTCTGTGTGGTATCTCAGCTGCACGGAGGCGGAGAGGAGAGCTCTTCAGCGCGGCGTCCACAGAGCGCAACAGATTATTGGGACACCGCTACCAGCCTTGGAGGGCCTCTACCACACGGTGCCTCAGGAAGGCCGTCAGCATACATAAAGACTCCTCTCACCCTTGTAATGGACTGTTCGAGCTATTCCCTTCCGGCAGACGCTACAAGACCTTCTACACCTGCACCACCAGACTCAGGAACAGCTTCATGCCCAGAGCTATAGCGGCTCTGAACCGGCCCTGCTGATTACCCCCCCACCCCCATGGACTGTCTCCCCCGGCCTTGCACTTTAGTCTGTGTTGATTTTACTGGTCTAATGTTCGTTTTTACAAACCTTGTTCTCAGGGTATTTAAACCTAAATTTTATTTATGACATCGGATGGAAGTTGTAAACCAAATCTCCTTGCACTTATGTGTAATGACAATAAAATATATTATTATTATTATTATTATTTTGCCATCTTCTTTGTTGCCGGCTCAGGCAGCATCCACGGAGAACATGGATAGGTGACTTTTTGGGTCAGAATGCTTCTTGCGAAGACGGGCTTGGGGAAAAGCTGCAACAGAGGCGGGGGCAGGTTAAAATCCTGGATACGGATGAAGATGTCTGAAGAAGGGTCCTGACCCGCTAAGTTACTCCAGCACTTTTTGACCTTTTGTGTAAACCAGCACCTGCAGTTTCTTGTTTTTGCACGAAGGTGAGGAGAGATGAGGGGGGCTTTCAGTTTAGTTTATTGTCACGTGTACCGAGGTACAGTGAAAAGCTTCTGTTGCGTGCTAACCAGTCAGCGGAAAGACAATACACGATTACAATCGAGCCGTTTACAGTGTTCAGATTTAAGATTGTACAGGGAGAAAGTACAAACTCCGTACAGACAGCACCTGGAGACAGAATCGAACCTGGGTCTCTGGCGTGCGAGGCAGCAACTCTACCGCTGCGCCATCGTACCGCCAAAAGAAATTGAAAAGAGTGGAGCGATTGGCTCTATTGACCGCAGATCCATAGATCATTCTCTGGGCCCAGCTGCAAGAGTCACCCCTCTAGCTCCACTGGTTATCAGGCAACTGAACCATCCTACCACGACCAGAGAGCAGTCCTGAACTACTATCTACCTCATTGGAGACCTTCATCAAGGGCCTGTCCCACCAGATGATTTTTTTAGGCGAGAAAATATTAAGAATAAGGAGTAAGCCATTTAGAACGGAGATGAGAAAACATTTTTTCACACAGAGAGTTGTGAGTTAGTGGAATTCTCTGCCTCAGAGGGTGGTGGAGGCCAGTTCTCTGGATACTTTCGGGAGAGAGCTAGATAGGGCTCTTGTCATCCGCAGGTGCGGTGGCAGTCGCATGGCTCGGATGGAGCGTATCCTAGAGCACAATCTCTGCACCTGGACCAGATGTCCTCCAGTCCAGGAGACATGCGGCTGGGCCACCCAGCATGTCCACGTCATCGATGGGGATGCCACGGATCAGCAGCTGGCGGACACGTAAGACGGGCTGGAGCGGGAACCTACAGTACCTGAGAAAACCCAGGAGGAACTGCTGAATGTGGTCTCCAAGTTGGCCCAGCCGAAGCACACAGGGGCCCAGCATAGACTACCTCACCACACACCAGCTGCAGGAACAGGTCTTTACCGAGGCGATCAACATATACCAGGCCCAAACAACTGCATCGTTGAATGTACCGACAGTCAACACGCCCATCTGGGGCAACATCAGTCCGGGGATAGAGCACAGGAGCTGAAGTTCCTAAAACATCCTGAAATTGCTGACGTCGGGGATTACTGCCTTTGCCAGGTCGGTTGACGGCATGGAAATGACGGCAGAACAGGAGGATGCTCTTGCAATATTAGTCATGAAGTTAACACTTCCCGGAGTATCGCCATCAAACCGACTCCAAACCCCATATTTGCCGGGTTGTACTAGGCATCTGCGACGCCACCACCGACAGCTGTTCGGTGAGGACCTGCCCAAACAGGTCTAGGACCTGGATTAGGAAGCGAAGGCAGACGGGTTGATGAACCCACCTCCCTCCAGCAGGCCGGCAGTGCGCAGACAAACACCATATGCAAGACCTCGGGGGCCACCTGAAAGACCAGTAAGGACCTACACGCCAGCAGCACCTCAACACAATTCAACGGAACACCAGGAACCTGAACGTCAGGCCCGCCGGTAACCATGGAGGTAAGGGGGTCTGGTTCTCTTGGCAGTGCTGCATGTTTAACCTCACAAGTAGGAGAGCGGTTATATACATTCTGGGATGCATGGGAGCTGATTGTCACTATCCCAGGGAACAAAGCTATAGACATAATAGAGGCATGTAACAGCCTTGCTTGCGCCAGGAAACTGACTATTAGACATACTGCTAAAATAATTGCTAAACTTGTAGCTACATTCTAGCTACATAATTGGGCCGTTACACTATCTAAGCTTGCAAAGAGCAAAATCTCGGCATTAAAAGCGAATGCTGGACATTTTTACGGGCCTATGCAGCCGCCTATCAAGGCATAAATAGATCTAAAATAGTAAGATTAAACAAGAACTTACCAGTTCGAAGTTTGATCGTTATTTTATGAGGAGTTACGATGAGGGATTACGTGAAGAACCCGCCTCACGCTGGCAACGGCATACTTCAAAGCAGCGGCATGAAAAACACAGAACACCAAAAGCCGGAGTAACATAGTAAGGCTCATAAAAGACTTAGAACTACCATTTGATCATTTATTTTATGAGGGTGGGAGCGGAGGGCACGTAATCCCTCATCGTAACTCCTCATAAAATAACGATCAAACTTCGAACTGGTAAGTTCTTGTTTAATCTTACTATTTTACTTCGGAGTCACGTGAGTGACTACGTGAAGATTTTAAAGCTTTCTGTGTTTTTTATGTCGTAGAATCAATCCGTACGACAGTCCGGCTAAGTAAACACATACATGAGAAACCAGACTAAATGTTAGATCATTTCACAATTAACTTTTTAATGGTTTAAAGACCATATAATAACCCTCCTTATATCTGAGGGAAAATGATTACAAGTGATAAAAGATAGAAGTGACTACACCATTGATTATAGCAATTAATAGTAAACAAAGCAGGTGATTATAGTGCTCCCAACACCGCGTGTCCAAAGCTTGCCATAGTGTGAACAGGTTTATTGTAGAACTTTGAAAAAGTTTCTTCTTTACTCCACCCTGCGACTTTTAAAATATGCTCGAGAGGTACGTCCCGCCCCTTCGCCGCGCACGTAGCTGCCGCCCTGGTGGAGTGAGATTTGAACACATCAGTGTCTACTCCCGCTAAAACCAACACCTGTTTCAACCATTTTGAGATAGTTTGAACTGAAGCTTTTGTGTGTGGTTTTTTGTGCGTAACCATTAACGCTTTTTCATTTCCTCGAAGGGTGTCAGTAACTTTAATATATTCGTTCAAATGTTTAACCACACACAAAGTAGGATCAATATGATAAGCTTGAAAGGTTACCTTTGTTCCAGATCTCCCTGGTCTGCTTTGTTTGATCAACTCGTAAACATAGAACACAACATTATCTGTAGTCACATGCATACAGTCTAAACGCAACATTTGTAAAGTTTGCACTCTTTGAGCTGAGACCAGTGACATTAACATGACTAATTTCAATGTCAATCTTTCCAATGTCAACCCTTCAATTGGAGTCCATTGTCTAAGTAGCGTAAGTACAATGCTCACATCCCAAATCTCTGTGTATCTTGGTTTGGGTGGATTAATATTAAAGATTCCTTTCATGAATCTAGATATTAATGGATGCGACCCAATTGATCTCTGATCAGTCATAAGCCCTAAATAGGACGACAAGGCACTGCGTGCAGTGTTAATGGCACTGTAAACTTAAATGTTGCTGAAAATGCAAATTGGCAAGAAATTCCAAAACATTTGCAATATTTACTGTATCATAAGAAATATTTGACTGTGTGCAAAAGTCTTCCCATTTCTTAATATGTGTCATATATTGCTTTTGTGTGCTATTGCGCCATGATGCAACCATAACTTCCATAGTTTGGTCCGACAATCCCAGCTCCTGTAGTGGTCTGGTCAAAACCTGCAGATTAACAAATTCATATATGCATACAATGGGTAAATCTCTTTAGTTACCGGATTAGTCAAGATATCACTACAGTTAGGAATCGACATATATGGTTCTTTAATCATATTCAGCATTACTGGGAACCAAGGTTGAGTTGGCCAATTTGGAACTACCAACAATCCAGAAGCAGAATCTTGTTCTATCTTCTTCAGGCATCTCTGAATCAAAGCAAATGGTGGAAAAGCATAAAAGAACATCTTTCCCCAGTGTAATGAAAAAGCATCTACTGCTACTACATCTGGATCGTGTTCCCAAGACACATAAGTAGGCAACTGATGATTAAGCCTAGATGCAAACAAATCTATTTCTGGCAACCCAAATTGGTTTACAATATTCTTAAATATTGCTGGCTTAAGCATCCATTCCGTATTATCTTTAAAAATCCTGGACCTTTCATCTGCTACCACATTGTCCTTACCCGGAATGTAGCTTGCTGAAATCCATATTTGGCGACCAATACACCATTGCCATATCTCATTGGCCAGACAATCACATGATACTGACCTAACTCCCCCCATGTGATTAATGTATGCAACAGCCGTTTTATTGTCTAACTGTATTAACACATGTAGACCTTGTTTAGCACAACAATATGCTTTAAGTCCATAAAAAGCACCCAATAACTCCAAATAGTTAATACCATAAACTTGAAGAAACGCTTCTTCTTGAGCTTTCCATCTACCTCCACAACTGGAGGACGAATCTGTAGCCCCCCATCCGAGAGCACTAGCATCCGTTTGTAAAACCATTTCAGGTTGTTTAATCATGATATTCTTAGCAGCTTGTGGGACATTTTCAACCCACCATTGTAATGGACCAAATTCCACTGCCGGAAATGCTGCTACCAGTTTCCCAATGGTTTTCGCCACTTCTCGGATGGAGGGATAAGGTTTGTGAATGAGGTAATTACAAGTCATCAAGATGTCATTGGCCTTCTCTGTTGGCAAAGTAACTAACATAGTCACTGAGTTAATTACAAACCCCAAAAAGTTAATTGATTGTGCTGGCTGCAGCTGGGACTTAATTGGATGAATCAAAAACCCTAGCTTTTCAAACAAAGCTTTAGTAACTGAAACTGAGTGCTCAGCTGACTCTTGAGTATCACTAATGATCAGAATATCATCCAGATAAGCCATAACAATGTGTTTCTGTGCTCTTAATTGGGCTAAAACTGGTTTCAACAGTTTTGTAAAGAGTCTAGGAGCCGAACTCAATCCATTTGGTAAAGCTTTAAACTGCCATAATTGTCCCAGCCAATTAAATTTTAAATACCTCCTGAAGCATTGATGAATTGCTACAGAATAATAGGCATCCTTCAAATCAATCTTAGCCATATAACACCCTGCTGAGATAAGGTATGTTGCAGTACTGAATGTCTCCATCTTAAAATGTTTGTATTCTACAAACTTATTCAGATCTGTAAGGTCCAGAATAATTCTGCAACCACCATCTTTTTTATCTCTTCGAAATATATTAGAGACAAATTGATGCTTATGTTCATAAGTCTTTTCAATTACGCCTTTTCCAGATAATTTGTCAATTTCCACATTAATCTCCATTCTTTCCTCTGCAGAAAACACATAAGCATAAGCAGGTCTATTCTGTACAGGAGGATTAACCCCTTCTTTAAAAATAATAATGGCTCCCGAAACTGCTTGTAATACATATCGATCAGAAGTAATGTTAAGCCAGGCATTATAAAATTTTTTGCAATCTCCTCCAACTGGAGAGTCATCCACAGTTTCTTTAAGTATATAAGTCTTTAATACCTCTCCGTATGAGCGTGGTGGTCTCCTTCTTCCCGAATACAGGGAAGCACTTGCCTGCACAGCACGATAGTATTTTCGTGACAAACTTCTGCTTCTATAACGGAAATCGAAACCCCTTCGGGTCGAAAAACCCCTTCTTTGTCCAAAAACAAAAGGTTTAACATTGCTAAAATATTTAGCTTCTTCATCCAACTCTTTCAGCTGTTTCGGCAGATTTTCTCCAAACAAATACCCAGGAGCTTGAACTCCACTTTCTTGACACAGGCTTGCAAATCTAGGGTGAAATATGGGCCGAATCGCCATTTTCCTCATGCAATTAATTTCATAGAATGAATTACATAATAAGCCCAAAGTATCCTTTTGAATCTTTTCCATTTCCAGATTCTCCATTTGCCTGCCATAGGCCGTAATGGCAGCAGAAATTAATTTGAGCACCTTTTGAAACTTCACTTCTAGGGCTCTCATACTTGGAGTCATAGACGTCCATATCATCGGATTCACCGTAGGTACTTCCAATGAGGCACAATTTCTTGGAGCTTTATATAATTCTGATGTTTCATTCATCACAGAATTGTGAAGTTGGTGAGATACCATATAATTTATGTTTGCAGCTAGGATTTCTTCCATAGCCTCACCACTTCCTTCAGGTATAGCAAAATCTTGTGCTATCCCAGGCACATTAGGCCTTTTCTTTTTACTTTGTGGTGTGCTTTCAAAAAGCCATATAGCCACCAGCAGGGTCTGCCTTCTGCAGCCCTAAATCAATTGGGATATCATCCCACGAGACTTCTTCCAGCCCAAATCCTGGGTCCAGAGTATCATATTCCCAACTTGGCCCACAGCCATATTCATCATATTCAAACCCCTCAGGGATTTTTTGGGATTCATCTGGGTACTCTGACCCTTGTCTCATTATTGTTTGGAGAACTTTCTCCATATGCTCCATTTTTAGCCACATAGTTTTATTGTCTGGAGGTCTTTCAATATCAGAGTCATCAGAAACCACGGGCCTCTCAGATTTCTTTTTGCATTTTTTAGGAACATTTTCCTCCGTGGTTATTATTTCTGGAGAATCTGGAAACTCACTATCGGGTACATCGGCGGCCAACGGTATCGGAACCGGGTCCGCACTAACTTCGCGTCCCGTATTTTTACTTTCACCCCGGGAAGATCTTTTTACCCGCGAAAACTTCTTTCCCGATTTCTCCATTTTTCTTTAATAATCAGTGCTCAATCAGCACGTTAACGTGGCTCTAAATTTTTCTTTTGGTTTCGTTTTGCTGGAGCCACCCAGCGTAACCTAAAAAACGCCCCGGTCTAACTGCACTTACCTGCGGGCCGTTCCGACCGCTGCCGAGGAGCTGCTCCTTACTGCAGCTCCTCCTCGCGCCGTCAGCGTTGACGTCATGCCGTTGCCAGCGTGAGGCGGGGTCTTCACGTAGTCACTCACGTGACTCCGAAGTAAAATAGTGGATTAGCTATGTTGTGATTGTTAAATCCCATCATTACATCAACCCCATTAGTCGCGTTACAAACTGACGCAAGCACCAAGGGCTGGGGAGCTACCGACACCATTTCCAGTTGGGGTGGTAGATGGGATTTGCACGAGTGTACTTTTCTTCAATCACAAGGTATAAACTGTTTAGAAATGCTGGGAGCATGTCACGGGCTACGGGCTTAATGCACTAATCTGCAGCTTACGCATGTCCGTCTTCAATAATACCACTGAGGTGGTGTATTTAAACCTTATGGGTGGTATCAAGTCAATATCTTGTGATGAATTGGGAAAATTAATTTGGCTCTAGTGGATTGATAGAAATATTTGGATATCAGCTACGTACCTTTCAGTTAAGCTCAATACAGTGGCGGACACGAGGCCACAAGTATTTAATAACGACATCAAGTGGATGTTGAACCTCCAAATATTTGCTAAAACTATAGCCTAATATGGAACACCAGATATTGACCTCCTTGCGTCCAGGTTGAACTATTGGATACCAACATATGTGTCTTGAGAACCAGATCCTGGGGCAGTGGCGATGGACAAGTTCTCGCTACATTGGGTGGAAATGGGTTTTCTATGCTTTCCCCCATTCTGCTTCATCAGACAGGTGTTGCAGAAAACGCAACCAGATCTGCAACAGAAAGGACCATGGACATCATACAGCAGCGTGCAGAGAGAGTCCACTAGGAAGCAGTACCTTACCCACATAAGGATATGTGAGGTTACCATAGTCGGACCTAGACAACCTACATATCTATTACGATCTCCAATGTACTGGAATCCTCACGGGCCTGCATTATGATTAGTCCCTCAGTTACAGTGCCATATACAGTGCCAGGAGTGCACTATCATCCTATTTCAACATTGGAGTGGGATCTCACCAGCTGGTATCCACACTGGAGGGTATGTTCTATCCCTCCCCAACCTCGATATATTACCAGAGATGTAGGGGGTGGTGTTAACCCTACTCAGGAGCTGGTCGTCTTTGGCGGATTTACCTCTGGATTCATTCACTTTCAAAGTGGTGATGGTAATGGCACTGAAGACAGCACAACGGGTCCAAACTCTACAGGAATGCCTGGATAGAATGGTTTCGACCCACAATAAAGTGACTGCGTTATAGAAGAGTTGCTTAAACTACACAGACCTGCGACTACAGGTCTGAAAATGGGCATCAGGAGATGGCTCAAGGTGGTATTCGGTGCAGCAGGTAAGACACTAACATTTTAAAATGTCATTCTACCAGGGCTGCATCCACATCAGCGGCGAGGACCATGGAGGTGTTCATGGATTATGTCCTCGCAATAGCGGGCTGGGCCAGTGAAACTACATTTCAGCGGTTTTATAACAGACCTGTGGCCGCTCCCGTGACGTTGGCGGATTCAGTTTTAAGTGCTGTTCCCTAAACGTTTGTCCCCGAGTTCAGGGGTTTTATTGTTGTATTAACAAATGTTATTATTTTTCAGCTTGTTCAAGTCTGAAATACGTTAACATACTTCCTCCATCAGTATTACGGCAGTGTGTGGGCATGGACGTGATCCAGGGCATGTAATCACAGAGCTTTGAAATCTTCACCAAGTCACTCACGTGACTCCGAAATGAAATAGTAAGATTAAACGAGAACTTACCAGTTTGAAGTTTGATCTTTATTTTATGAGGAGTTGCGATGAGGGATTTTGTGCCCTCCGCTCCTAACCCTCTACTATAAGGTCAGCTGGTAAATAGAGTCTCTTCAATCTTACTATATTAGTTCATTTCTGAGTAGTTCTGTGATTCCACACCGCTGCTTTGAAGAATGTCGCGTATGCGTGCTGGCGGGGTCTTCACGAAATCCCTCACCGCAACTCCTCATAAAATAAAGATCAAACTTCAAACTGGTAAGTTCTCATTTAATCTTACTATTAAAAGCTATTTATATCTAAAATATGCACCTAAAGTGCTTCCATTTTACCCAATTAAGAAGCTGCCTCTCCGACAATAACAATGGTGTAATTGATTGAATCTTCCTTGCTCTGACTTCGCTGGTCCTCCTCCTGATTTATGTCCGTGTTCCAAGAGTTCACTTTGAGAGAGTTAGCTGTCTGGAGCAACATCGGAGTAAGCCTCGCATCCCCTCTCTATCTCCGCCAGCCATCAGGACTACGGGTGCTGTCTGTACGGAGTTTGCACGTTCTCCCCGTGACCTGCGTGTGTTTTCTCAGGGTGCTCCGGTTTCCTCCCGCATTCCAAAGACGTGCAGGTTTGTAGGTTCATTGACTTCAGTAAAAATTGGTGGGCTGAGGCCTGTTTCCACACTATATCTCTAAACTAAACAGAACTAAACTTAATGGACAGATTTGAAGAAGTTAAAACGTTGTGAAATAAGATGTCAATGCTCAGGAACTAAATCTAAGCTTTCAAAGTAATGTTGATTTGATAAACAAGCCTGAATATATAGTGTAAGGTAGGAACTCAGCGGGTGAGGCAGCATCTATGGATGAAGGAATAGGTGACGTTTCAGGTCAAGACCCTTCTTCAGACTGATGTGGGGGTGGGGGGGGGGGGCGTGAAGAAGAAAGGAAGAGGCGGAGAGTGGGCTGTGGGAGAGCGGGGAAGGGGAGGAGAAAGCAGGGACTACCTGAAATTGGAGAAGTCAATGTTCATACCGCTGGGGTGCAAACTGCCCAAGCGAAATATGAGGTGCTGCTCCTCCAATTTACGGTGGGCCTCACTCTGGCCGTGGAGGAGGCCCAGGACAGAAAGGTCGGATACGGAATAGGAAGGGTAGTTGAAGTTCTGAGCCACCGGGAGATCAGGTTAGTTATCGCTAACCGAGTGGAGGTGTTCGGCGAAGCGATCGGCAATCCTATTTAGTTATTTAGAATATTTAGTTTAGTTTTGTAAGGAACTGCAGATGCTGGTTTACAACAAAAATAGACACAAAATGCTGGAGTAACTCAGCGGGTCAGGCAGCATCTGTGGAGAACATGGATAGGTGACGTTTCACAGAGTGCTGGAGTAACTCAGCGGGTCAGGCAGCATCTGTGGAGAACATGGATAGGTGACGTTTCACAGAGTGCTGGAGTAACTCAGCGGGTCAGGCAGCAGGAGAAGGTATATGTGACGTTTCGGGCCAAGTCCCTTCTTAAGACTGGAAGTCAGGGGAGAGGAAGTCTAGAGATATGGAAGGTAAGATCCTTCTTCCATGTGGCTATCAAACTACAACTCCTCCCTCTTCTGTCGTGGGGTAGACTGAGTCTGACCCCCCACCCGTGATCTTTACACATCCTCAATCCATTCCACTCATAACTTTCACATCATGTTTCATGTATTTTATGTTTTTGCGTTCTTATGACTGTTGGCAGATCAATTTCCCTCAGTGGCCGAATTTCTGGGGGGGGGGGGGCGGATGGCGGGGGGGGGGGGGGGGGGGGGGGGGGATAATATCTATCCCCCCCATGTTTTGATAGGTGGGGGATAGATATTATCAATAGACAATAGGTGCAGGAGTAGGCCATTCGGCCCTTCGAGTCCCCTGCGTGCCCTGGGTCTGGCTGCAGTTCCAAGGCCGCGATAACTAATTTTTAAAAAACCGCCTGCGGGCCGGATGATTTGGGGTTAGTGGCCGGATCCGGCCCGTGGGCCATAGGTTGCCGGCCCCTGTCCTAGATGTCAGGCCTCATTGTGTCCCCACCCCCCCATGTTTCATTAGCGATTTCCCCAGCATGCTCCTGCGATAAATAAAGTTCTATCGTTAGATATTGTGAAAGCACAGATCAAGGGGTACAATCTGAGACTATCCGAACTTCCTGTCGGAAGTTTTCTACGGTGCTTGGCGGACGTTTGTCAGAGAGTGTGCGGAGATGTGCCTCTCCCCCGCACATTATCATTACAACTCATGCTCTTGTTATTGTCCTGACTCTTGTTCCTGAAGCACTAAGAGAAGTTTTTCCTCACACTTAGATATTGACGCAAATCTTCTTTGTAAAGAAGTCGTTATTTATTCTGGATGCAAGATAATAAATAGAGCTTGAAAGTTGCTCAGACTCACCAGGATGCTACTTTCCATTACAGGCAGAGAGAGGAGTTTAAATAACATCGATCCTGCTAACAGATCACAAGGTTTATCAAAATCCAACTATTCAAGAAGCATTCTGTGAAGGACAATTGATGTCCATTGAATGGAAAGATACATTTTTAGTCTTAATGTCCCTGGGGATTTCAGTGACATTTCTGAATTCACGTGTTCCCATCATAGTTGAGGCTTTGTTCGGTACTTTATTTAACTTTAACTACCTTGAAGCTGTTTCTGTAAGAGATGCCTTCTTCTATGCAGCATCATTATTGTGTTTCTCTCTCGGAGCTGTTATTTGGTTTTACAATCAATACCTTGACCTATTCTCTCATTTCAGTCCCAATTCATTTATGCATACACGTTTACCACTGCTTGTTTCAATATCGAGCAACTTTCTATTGTGCCATGCATTCTGGAGGATGCGTTGGCAGTGTTTCTACCATGAGATGGGATGGAAGTGGGAATGTGCACAAAACATGCTCTGACTAACTTAGAAAGACACAAAGTAAGTAAGTAAGTTTATAGACCAAGTATTCACATACAAGGAATTTGTCTTGGTGCACCGCCCACAAGAAACAACATGACATACAGTGACAGTTATGAAAGACTCAGAAAACACTAAACATTAATACTAATAAAACATTAATGATAAAACACCATTGATCAAGCATGTGAACCAACAAAATACCAGATCAAAGGGAGGCTACAGATCTTTGGCTGTTGAGTAGAGCAACTACTCGTGGATAAAAACTGTTTTTATGTCTGGCTGTGGCAGCTTTGACAGTCCGGAGTCGCCTTCCAGAGGGAAGTGATTCAAAGAGTTTGTGGCCAGGGTGAGAGGGGCCAGAGATGATTTTGCCGAATTGCCTCCTGGTCCTTGCAGTGTACAGTTGGTTAATGGGGGGAAGGTTGCAACCAATAGCCTTCTCTGCTGATCGGACGATTCGCTGCAGCCTCCAGGTGTCATGCTTGGTGGCTGAGCCAAACCAGACCATGATGGAGAAGGTGAGGACAGACTCTACGATGGCCGTGTAGAATTGGACCATCATTGCCCGTGGCAGATTGTGTTCCCTCAGCTGCTGCAAGAAGTACATCCTCTGTTGTGCCTTTTTGACTGCGGAAGAGCAGCGGTAGAGTTGCTGCCTCACAGCGCCAGAGCCCCGGGTTTGATCCTGACTACGGATAGTGTCAGTGTGCGGGGATCGCTGGTCGACGCGGACTCAGTGGGCCGAAGGGCCTGTTTCCAGCACTGTATCTCTAAACTAAACTAAACTAAACTAAATTAAAGCAGGCACTATTTAATATATCTGTTTTTAAAAGATATTCTTTCCTCAAGCTGGTACTGTTATTATTTTCTGCTCTCCAAGCCTCCAATTTAATCAAGAACACATCATGAAAAGTTTATTTGAACATTAAGCCGGCTTCAAGGGGAAGCTACTGCATCTGTTTGCAGGCATGAGCGAAGGGAATCATATCTTGTCTTCAACAATAAGATGCGTCCTGCTGGGTATGAATATCAGGCTATGGAAAGCAACCCTAAACCATGGCTGAGCTGTGAAGACACTCCATCTGCCAGTGGTATCTCACCAAGTACTTTAGTTGAATTCAGACTTTCGTCAGACAGTGTACCTCACAGCGCCAGGGAACCGGGTTCAATCCTGACTACGGGTGCTGCCTGTACGGAGTTTGTACGTTCTCCCCGCGACCTGTGTGGGTTTTCTCCGGGTGCTCCGGTTTCCTCCCACACTCCAGAGACGTGTGGGTTTGTAGGTTAATTGGCTTTGGTGAAATTGTAAACTGTCCCTAGTGTGTGTAGAATAGTGTTAGTGTGTGGGGATCGCTGATCGGCACGGACTCGGTGGGCCGAAGGGCCAATTTCCACAAAAGTCTCCAAACCCTGCCGCTAATCAGGCTCATCAATTCTGCAGCTGTCGGCCCTGCCCCAAAGTCCCAGTAAGAGAGCAGATGTTTCTCCAGTTACAGGCTGGTTGGGAATAGCGGGGAGAAAATAGTGTTGCATGGCAGTTAGCAAGGAGAAAGATAGCCTGCGGGTAGGGCATCCTCAGTCTGTCGTCCTCACCATCCATTACAGAAATAACCTGGCAGCAACGGTCTCAGAGCAGGGCGTTAATTACTGTTCCTTTGTCACTAGGCTGTACATTGTTGCAGGAGATTGCAGAGTCAGTCAGTGTAAAATTAAACTTAACTAACGCTGCCTGTCCTGACAAGCACAAAAATAACATTCCTTTAGGGCCTGTCCCACTTGGAGATTTTTTCGACGACTGCCGACATCATATCAGTGTCGCCAAAAGATTTTGAACATTTCAAGATCCAGCGGCGACAAAAAAAATGCAGCAACACTTGAAAAAACACCGCACGTCAATACGTCATCACGCCGCGTCACGCCGTGAATTTTGCGGTGACCTGATACGTCAGTCACTGATGCCGGCACTCGCCGAAAAAAACGCCAAGTGGGACAGGCCCTTTATTCAGACTTAAGACTTTAGAGATTGTTGAAGCAAGATTTTCAAAACACCTGTAGCTCACACTGTGCTTATGCCAGTAAATTCCCCTCCAACCTCATCCACTGTATCCGCTGTTCCAGGTGTGGAGACCTGTATATCGGCTAGACCAAGCGCAGGCCCGGCGATCGTTTCGCTGAACACCTCCGCTCAGTCTGCCTTCACCTACCTGATCTCCCGGTAGCTCAGCACTTCAACTCCCCCTCCCATTCCCAATCTGACCTTTCTGTCCTGGGCCTCCTCCATTATCAGAGTGAGGCCCAGCACAAATTGGAGGAAGAGAACTTCATATTTCGCTTGGGTAGTTTACACCCCAGCGGTTTGAACATTCATCAATTAACTTACAAACCTGTATGTCTTTGGGATGTGGGAGGAAACCAGAGCACCCGGAGGAAACCCACGTGGTCGCAGACAACTAGGGTGGGAGAGGGATGAACTTCGAGTAACCCTTGCAGTCCCCCTCTCTCCGTCCCACCCCAATCCTTGTCATTGCACTAGTTTCATTGTCATCCTGCTGCGTTTCACTGTCTATATAACTCGTTATCATCTTCCCCACAGCCAACAATGGACCATTGTGGGCTCCACCTTTCTTTTATCATCGTTACTTTTTGCATATCTTTCATTCATTTGTTCTGTATCTCTCTACATCACCACCTATATCTCTCAGTTCCCTTTCCCCTGACTCTCAGTCTGAAGAAGAGTCTCGACCCGAAACGTCACCTATTCCATTTCTCCAGAGATGCTGCCTGACCCGCTGAGTTACTCCAGCACTCTGTGAAACGTCACCTATCCATGTTCGCCACAGATGCTGCCTGACCCGCTGAGTTACTCCAGCACTCTGTGAAACGTCACCTATCCATGTTCTCCACAGATGCTGCCTGACCCGCTGAGTTACTCCAGCATCTGTAGTTCCTTTCTACACAGTAAATTTAGTGTTAGGTTTAGGTTTATTGGTGCCACATGTTCTGAGGTACAGTTATGAGCTTTATTTTGCGTGCTATCCAAACAGATCAGTTAATACTATTTGTAAATACAATCAAGTTAAACTCAATTATGATATAGTTGGGATCACGGAGACATGGCTCCAGGGTGACCAAGGCTGGGAGCTGAACATCCAGGGATATTCAATATTCAGGAAGGATAGACAAGGAGGAAAAGGAGGTGGGGTAGCGTTGCTGGTTAGAGAGGAGATTAACGCAATAGAAAGGAATGACATTAGCTTGGAGGATGTGGAATCGGTATGGGTAGAGCTGCGAAACACTAAGGGGCAGAAAACGCTAGTGGGTGTTGTGTACAGGCCACCTAACAGTAGTAGTGGAGTTGGGGATGGCATCAAACAGGAAATTAGAAATGCATGCAACGAAGGTAAAACCGTTATAATGGGTGACTTCAATCTACATATAGATTGGGTGAATCAAATGGGCAGGGGTGCTGAGGAAGAGGATTTCTTGGAATGTATGCGGGATAGTTCTCTAAACCAACATGTGGAGGAACCAACGAGAGAGCAGGCTATTCTAGACTGGATATTGAGTAATGAGGAAGGGTTAGTTAGCAGCCTTGTTGTACGTGGCCCCTTGGGCAAGAGTGACCATAATATGGTTGAGTTCTTCATTAGGATGGAGAGCGACATTGTTAATTCAGAAACACGGGTCCTGAACTTAAAGAAAGGTAACTTTGAGGGTATGGAGACGTGAATTGGCCAAGATCGACTGGCAATTGATTCTTGAAGGGATGACGGTGGATATGCAATGGAAGGCATTTAAAGACTGCATGGATGAACTACAACAATTGTTCATCCCAGTATGACAAAAGAATAAATCAGGGAAGGTGGCGCATCTGTGGATAACGAGGGAAATCAGGGATAGTATCAAAGAAAAAGATGAGGCGTACAAATTAGCCAGAAAAAGCAGCCTACCAGAGGACTGGGAGAAATTCAGAGACCAACAGAGGAGGACAAATGGCTTAATTAGGAAAGGGAAAATGGAGTATGAAAGAAAACTGGCAGGAAACATAAAAACTGACTGCAAAAGTTTTTATCAATATGTGAAGCGCAAAAGATTAGTTAAAACAAATGTAAGCCCCTTGCAGTCAGAAACGGGTGAATTGATCATGGGGAACAAGGACATGGCAGACCAATTGAATAACTACTTTGGTTCTGTCTTCACTAAGGAAGACATAAATAATTTGCCAGAAATAGCAGGGGATCGCGGGTCAAATGAGATGGAGGAAATGAGTGAAATCCAGGTTAGCTGGAAAGTGGTGTTGGGTAAATTGAATGGATTAAAGGCTGATAAATCCCCAGGGCCAGATAGGCTGCATCCCAGGGTACTTAAGGAAGTAGCCCCAGAAATAGCAGATGCCTTAGTGATAATTTTTCAAAACTCTTTAGATTCTGGAGTAGTTCCTGAGGATTGGAGGGTAGCTAATGTAATCCCACTTTTTAAAAAGGGAGGGAGAGAGAAAATGGGGAATTACAGACCAGTTAGTCTAACATCGGTAGTGGGGAAACTGCTAGAGTCAATTATTAAAGATGGGATAGCAGCGCATTTGGAAAGTGGTGAAATCATTGGACAAAGTCAGCATGGATTTACGAAGGGTAAATCATGTCTGACGAATCTTATTGAATTTTTTGAGGGGATAAGGGAGAAGCAGTGGATGTGTTGTATCTGGACTTTCAGAAGGCTTTCGACATGGTCCCACACAAGAGATTGGTATACAAACTTAAAGCACACGGTATTATTACAGACTATTATTTAAATGGTGGCCGATTAGGAAAAGGGGAGATGCAGCGAGACCTGGGTGTCATGGTACACCAGTCATTGAAAGTAGGCATGCAGGTGCAGCAGGCAGTGAAAAAAGAGAATGGTATGTTAGCTTTCATAGCAAAAGGATTTGAGTACAGGAGCAGGGAGGTTCTACTTCAGTTGTACAGGGTCTTGGTGAGACCACACCTGGAGTATTGCGTGCAGTTTTGGTCTCCAAATCTGAGGAAGGACATTATTGCCATAGAGGGAGTGCAGAGAAGGTTCACCAGACTGATTCCTGGGATGTCAGGACTGTCTTATGAAGAAAGACTGGATAGACTCGGTTTATACTCTCTGGAATTTAGGAGATTAAGAGGGGATCTTATAGAAACTTACAAAATTCTTAAGGGGTTGGACAGGCTAGATGCAGGAAGATTGTTCCCGATGTTGGGGAAGTCCAGGACAAGGGGTCACAGCTTAAGGATAAGGGGGAAATCCTTTAAGACCGAGATGAGAAAGACTTTCTTCACACAGAGAGTGGTGAGTCTCTGGAACTCTCTGCCACAGAGGGTAGTTGAGGCCAGTTCATTGGCTATATTTAAGAGTGAGTTGGATGTGGCCCTTGTGGCTAAGGGGATCAGAGGGTATGGAGAGAAGGCAGGTACGGGATACTGAGTTGGATGATCAGCCATGATCATATTGAATGGCGGTGCAGGCTCGAAGGGCTGAATGGCCTACTCCTGCACCTAATTTCTATGTTTCTATGTTTCTATGTATTGGTGGTTCAGTATTGATGTGGATAGAGAACTGGCTGGCAGACAGGAAGCAAAGAGTAGGAGTGAACGGGTCCTTTTCAGGATGGCAGACATTGACTAGTGGGGTGCCGCAAGGCTCAGTGCTGGGACCCCAGCTATTTACAATATACATTAATGATTTGGATGAGGGAATTAAACATCTCGAAGTTTGCGGATGACACGAAGCTGGGGGGCAGTGTTAGCTGTGAGGAGGATGCTAGGAGGCTGCAGGATGACTTGGATAGACTGGGTGAGTGGGCAAATGCATGGCAGATGCAGTATAATGTGGATAAATGTGAGGTTATCCACTTTGGTGGCAAAAACAGGAAAGTAGACTATTATTTGAATGGTGACCGATTAGGAAAAGGGGAGATGCAGCGAGACCTGAGTGTCATGGTACACCAGTCATTGAAAGTAGGCATGCAGGTGGAGCAGGCTGTGAAGAAAGCGAATGGTATGTTGGCATTCATAGCAAAAGGATTTGAGTACAAGAGCAGGGAGGTTCTACTGCAGTTGTACAGGGTCTTGGTGAGGCCACACCTGGAGTATTGCGTACAGTTTTGGTCTCCTAATCTGAGTAAAGACATTCTTGCCATAGAGGGAGTACAGAGAAGGTTCACCAGACTGATTCCTGGGATGGCACGACTTCCATATGAAGAAAGACTGGATAGACTCGGCTTGTACTCACTGGAATTTAGAAGATTGAGGGGGGATCTCATAGAGACTTACAAAATTCTTAAGGGGTTGGACAGGCTAGATGTAGGAAGATTGTTCCCGATGTTGGGGAAGTCCAGGACAAGGGGTCACAGTTTAAGGATAAGGGGGAAGTCTTTTAGGACCGAGATGAGAAAATCGGTTTTCACACAGAGAGTGGTGAATCTGTGGAATTCGCTGCCACAGAAGGTAGTTGAGGCCAGTTCGTTGGCCATATTTAAGAGGGAGTTGGATGTGGCCCTTGTGGCTGAAGGGATCAGGGGGTACGGAGAGAAGGCAGGTACAGGATACTGAGTTGGATGATCAGCCATGATCATATTGAATGGCGGTGCAGGCTCGAAGGGCCGAATGGCCTGCTCCTGCACCTAATTTCTATGTTTCTAAGTACAGTAGCTAGAGCAAAGGGGAAGATACAGAGTGCAGAATAAAGTTGATGTGACAGGAGCATAATTAGGCCATTTGGCCCATCAAATCTATTCCGCCATTCAATCATGGCTTATCTATCTCTCCCTCCTAACCCCATTCTCCTGCTTTCTCCCCATAACCCCTGACACCCGTACTAATGAAGAATCTATCTATCTCTGCCTTAAAAATATCCACTTGAGTAGCATCTGTGGAGAACATGGATAGGTGACGTTTCACAGAGTGCTGGAGTAACCCAGCGGGTCAGGCAGCATCTGTGGGAAACATGGATAGGTGACGTTTCACAGAGTGCTGGAGTAACTCAGCGGGTCAGGCAGCATCTGTGGAGAACATGGATAGGTGACGTTTGCGATTGAGACCCTTCTTCAGACTGAACTCTCCCGTCCATCTCAGTCCAAGGCCTGGGGCCCATTCCAAACCCAGCAACTTCAGACTAACCTCCAGAAAAATAAATTCATAGCTGTGAACTCAATTCCACTAAAACAGATTTCCTGGCAGCAAAGAAAAATGATAAGTGAGTCTATTAGGATAAAGGATGCAATCTGCAGGAATAGCAACAGTGTGGATGAGGGTCACGGTGGCATTAGCATGGCAGCCAGCATCAATCCATCAGATTTAGTTAGCTTCTTTCTTGCCAACCTTTGTCACAGAAAAGTAAAAGTCTCATATTTCATCTTATATAAAATGCAAATTTGCTTAAGATAGACACAAAGAGCTGGAGTAACTCAGCGGGTCAGACAGCATCTCTGGAGAGAAGGAAGAGGTGACGTTTCAGATCGAGCCCCTTCTTCAGACCTGCTGTCTGACCCGCCGAGTTGCTCCACCTTTTTGGTTTAAATCTTTGGTTTAAACCAGCATCCCGCAAATTCCTACCTGCAATGCCCAAGTCTGGAGGATCTTTGACTGGGAAACGTTTGTCCTCTCCTTTTATTGGAAGGATAGGTGAAGAAAACATTTTCATCTGGGTCATGATAACTAAAATACCGGCACCAGTCCTTCTCTTCAGTTTTTAATTTGTAGATGAGTTGCACTGACATCTCACCTGCGAATTAATCTTATCGAGGAGGGTAAGAGACATATTGATTTTATAATTACCTTTGGGTGAAAAATTATAAAAGGAAGATGAGCAAAACAGCGCAGATGACAGAGGATTTATTTAAACAAAGATTACATTATGTGTAACTGACATTTCATTTCAGGTCAAAAATGCTGGAGAAACTCAGCGGGTGAGGCAGCATGTATGGAGCAAAGGATTACGTGACATTTCAGGTCGAGACCCTTCTTCAGACTGTTGTGGGGGTGGAAGAAGAAAGGAAGAGGCGGAGACAGTAGGCTGTGCGAGAGCTGGGAAGAGTAGGAGAAAGAGGGAGAAAGCAAGGACTACCTAAAATTGGAGGTCAATGTTCATACCGCTGGGGTGTAAACTACCCAAGCTAAATATGAGGTGCTGCTCCTCCAATTTATGGTGCGAATCACTGTCTCAGCCGGTCAGACAGCAGGTCTAAAGAACGGTTTCGATTTGATGGGGTGGAAAATTGGATAAGTAAGTATGCAGATGATACTAAGATAGGTGGTGTTGTGGATAATGAAGTAGATTTTCAAAGTCTACAGAGAGATTTGGGCCATTTGGAAATGTGGGCTGAAAGATGGCAGATGGAGTTTAATGCTGATAAGTGTGAAGTGCTACATCTTGGCAGGACAAATCAAAATAGGACGTACATGGTAAATGGTAGGGAATTGAGGAATGCTGTGGAACAGAGGGATCTAGGAATAACCGTGCATAGTTCCCTGAAGGTGGAATCGCATGTAGATAGGGTGGTAAAGAAAGCCTTTGGTGTGCTGGCCTTTATAAATCAGAGCATTGAATATAGGAGTAGGAAAGTAATGTTAAAATTGTACAAGGCATTGGTAAGACCAATTCTGGAGTATGGTGTACAATTTTGGTCGCCTAGTTATAGGAAGGATGTCAACAAAATAGAGAGAGTACAGAGGAGATTTACTAGAATGTTGCCAGGGTTCCAGCAACTATGTTACAGAGAAAGGTTGAACAAGTTAGGTCTTTATTCTTTGGAGCGCAGAAGGGTAAGGGGGGACTTGATTGAGGTCCTTTAAAATGATGAAAGGGATAGACAGAGTTGACGTGGATACGTTTTTCCCATTGAGGGTAGGGAAGATTCAAACAAGAGGGCATGACATGAGAATTAAGGGACAGAAGTTTCGGGGTAACGTGAGGGGGAACTTCTTTACTCAGAGGGTGGTGGCTGTGTGGAATGAGCTTCCAGCAGAAGTGGTGGAGGCAGGATCGATTTTAACATTTAAGAGTAAAGTGGATAGGTATATGGACGTGAAGGGAATGGAGGGGTATGGTCTGAGTGCAGGTAGATGGGACTAGGGGAAAACAAATGGTCGGCACGGACTGGAAGGGCCGAGAGGGCCTGTTTCCGTGCTGTAATTGTTAAATGGTTATATGGTTATATGGAAACATCACCTATACCTTCTCTCCATAGATGCTGCCTGATCCACTGAGTTACTCCAGCTTTTTGTGTCTATCTTAAGCGAATGTGCATTCTATACAGTGGCTTGCAAAAGTATTCATTCCCCTTGAACTTTTCCACATTTTGTCACGTTACAACCACAAACGTAAATGTATTTTATTGGGATTTTATGTGATAGACCAACACAAAGTGGTGCATAATTGTGAAGTGGAAGGAAAATGATACATGGTTTCCAAATTTTATTACAAATAAAAAACTGAAAAGTGTGGCGTGCAAAAGTATTCAGCCCCCACTGAGTCAATACTTTGTAGAACCACCTTTCGCTGCAATTAAAGCTGCAAGTCTTTTGGGGTATGTCTCTACCAGCTTTGCTCATTTAGAGACTGAAAATTGTGCCCATTCTTCTTTGCAAAATAGCTCAAGCTCAGTCAGATTGGATGGAGGGCGTCTGTGAACAGAAATTTACAAGTTTTGCCAGAGATTCTCAATTGGATTTAGAACTGGACTTTGACTGGGCCATTCTAACACATAAATATACTTTGATCTAAACCATTCCATTGTAGCTCTGGCTGTATGTTTAGGGTCGTTGTCCTGCTGGAAGGTGAACCTCCACCCCAGTCTTAAGTCTTTTGCAGACTCTAACAGGTTTTCTTCCAAGATTTACCGTTATTTGGCTCCATCCATCTTCCCATCAACTCTGACCAGCTTCCCTGTCCCTGCTGAAGAAAAGCATCCCCACAGCATGATGCTGCCACCACCATGTTTCACAGTGGGGATGGTGTGTTCAGGGTGATGTGCAGTGTTAGTTTACCGCCACACATAGCGTTTTGCATTTAAGCTAAAAACTTCAAATTTGGTCTCATCAGACCAGAGCACCTTCCTCCACATGTTTGCTGTGTCCCCCACATGGCTTGTGGCAAAATGCAAACGGGACTTCTTATGGCTTTGTTTCAACAATGGCTTTCCTCTTGCCACTCTTCCATAAAGGCCCGATTTGTGGAATGCACGACTAATAGTTGTCCTGTGGACAGATTCTCCCACCTGAGCTGTGGATCTCTGCAGCTCCTCCAGAGTTACCATGGGCCTCTTGGCTGCTTCTCTGATCAATGCTCTCCTTGCCCGCCCTGTCAGTTTAGGTGGACGGCCATGTCTTGGTAGGTTTGCAGTTGTGCCATACTCTTTCCATTTTCGGATGATGGATTGAACAGTGCTCTGTGAGATGTTCAAAGCTTGGGATATTTTTCAAGAGAGAGCTAGATTGGGCTCTTAAAAATAGTGGAGTCAGGGGATATGGGGAGAAGGCAGGAATGGGGTACTGATTGGGGATGATCAGCCTGGATCACAGTAAATGGTGCTGGCTCGAAGGGCCGAATGGCCTCCTCCTGCACCTATTGTCTTTTGTCACACCTTAAGCCCACAGTATGTCTTCTGGTTTTTTGATTTCCCGACTGGGTATAAAATGATGTGCATCTACCCGATCTATTCACCTCATGATCTAGTCCATCTCTATAAAACAACCCCCTTCATCCTCCTGAGCCCCAAGGAATGACCCGCTGAGTTATTCCAGCACTTTGTGTCTTTTTTAAATTATATTTGTCCAAATATCTTTTGTAAGTCTTTTGAAATGTAGATATAATTTGCAATGAAGCAAAAAGTATTTTCCTAATTTACTCATTATTTAGATTTGGAATAGAACATAGAGCAGTCCAGCACAGGAACAGGCCCTTCAGCCCACAATGTCCATGCCCAACACGATGCCAGGTTAAACGCATCCCCTCTGCCTGCACGTGACCCATGTCCCTCCATTCCCTGCTATCCATGTGCCTGTCTAAAGGCCTCTTAAACACCACTATCGTACCTGCCTCCACCAATGGTTCTTGAGAGTCGGGTGTGCAATGCTCGGTGAAATTCTTCCACTGCCGCCATATTTTGGCGCCATTTACTAAACAAAAAATAAAAAGTCCAAAGACCAAATTGTGGCCCAGAGGCTTCATGTACTGGAGCGGCTTCTCATCCAGGCGAGCCCCAAGCTGCTACAGGGCCTCCTCCGTCACCCTCGACCCGCTCGGCCCACCGACCGACATCTCTCCTTTCCTCGCCCGCCCAAACCTCGCCTCTGTGTCCCGGGCAGGGACGCCTCCTGCAGCCGACCTTGCAGGCGCTGGAGCCAATGCCCCGCTCCCTCTCCCACCGGCCCACTCATCAGGACCATCATCACCAGTGGCTCCTTCCTCCTCCTCGCTCTTCAGGGCCAAGCTCAGAGGCTTCCCGAGCTTCACCCTCCAACCCCCCCCACCCCCCCCCCCCCCCCCCCCCCGAGCTCCCCCCCGAGCTCTCCCCAGAGCTTCCCCCTCCCCCCCCCCCCGAGCTCCGAGCTCCCCCCCCCACCCACATGGTCCGTAGAGTTGCTGCCTTACAGCGAATGCAGCGCCAGAGACCCGGGTTCGATCCAGGCCACGAGTGCTGTCTGTATGGAGTTTGTATGTTCTCCCCGTCACCTGCGTGGGTTTTCTCCGAGATCTTCAGTTTCCTCCCACATTCCAAAGACGTGCAGGTTTGTAGGTTAATTGGCTTGGTATAAATGTCAAATTGTCCCTGGTGTGTGTAGGATAGTGCTAGTGAGTGAGGATCTGTGTTTGGCACGGATTCGGTGGGCCAAAGGGTCTGTTTCTGCACTGTATCTCAAAACTGAACAAAGCAAAACGACTTAATGTATAAAAGAAGGTAGACAAAAATGCTGGAGAAACTCAGCGGGTGAGGAAGCATCTATGGAGCGAAGGAGTAGGTGCCGTTTCGGATCGAGACCCTTCTTGGAGGAGGCTGAGGACAGAAAAAAGAATTTAAAAAAAATCTAAATCCTTTACGTCTGCAGATTTGGGAGATCTATATGGTTTAACATGTTTCAGAATTTCACGCACTCCCGCACTGCAGACCAGTTTACAATATAACTACATTTAAATTACTCCTCCATGGACGATGCTATCGTCAATGACAGACGAAACACCCTTCAAGTGGTGATGTATATTAATTTGGCAATTTGATCTCTGTGGCATATATTGAAAATAAAATTGCTTAATATTTATGAAGATTAGAAAATGTCTACAATAATCCCACAGGCACTGCCTTTTTTTAATTCGAATCTTACTAAAATAGGGACAGAGAAAGTGGCATTAGTGTTATTCCTCCTAAAAACCATTTGCAATACATTTATTTCAAACTTTTCTCATTTTAGTTCCACACCTCAGGGGGGAGTGAATCGATGAGCGAAGATGAAATGAGGCGCAAACAACATTGCTTCAGCTTTGATAGCTGATGGAAACGTGGAACTGCAGGTGCTGCTTTACACAAATGGACACAAAGTGCTGGAGTAACTCAGCGGGTCAATAGACAATAGACAATAGGTGCAGGAGTAGGCCATTCGGCCCTTCGAGCCAGCACCGCCATTCAATGTGATCATGGCTGATCATCCCCAATCAGTATCCTGTTCCTGCCTTCGCCCCATATCCCCTGACTCCGCTATTTTTAAGAGCCCTATCTAGCTCTCCCTTGAAAGCATCCAGAGAACCGGCCTCCACCGCCCTCTGAGGCAGAGAATTCCACAGACTCACCACTCTCTGTGAGAAAAAGTGTTTCCTCGTCTCCGTTCTAAATGGCTTACTCCTTATTCTTAAACTGTGGCTCCTGGTTCTGGACTCCCCCAACATCGGGAACATGTTTCCTGCCTCAAGCGTGTCCAAGCCCTTAACAATCTTATATGTTTCAATAAGATCCCCTCTAATCCTTCTAAACTCCAGAGTGTACAAGCCCAGCCGCTCCATTCTCTCAGCATATGACAGTCCCGCCATCCCGGGTCAGGCAGCATCTGTGGGGAACACGGATAGGTGACGTTTCACAGAGTAACTCAGCGGGTCAGGCAGCATCTGTGGAGAACATGGATAGGTGACGTATCAGGTCGAGACCCTACAGACTGAGAGTCTGGAGAAAGGGAAACGAGAGATATAGACGGTGATGTAGAGAGACATGGAATGAATGAATTAAAGATTTGCAAAAAAGTAGCGATGATCAAGGATTCCGGCCATTGTTAGCTGTGGGCTCGGTGACAATGAGACTCAACAAACCAACTTTGAAGCCAGACCAACGTGGGAGGGGGAGGGATGGAGATAGAGGGGATGCAAGGGTTATTTGAAGTTAGAGAAGTCAATGTTCATACTGCTGGGGTGTAAGCTGCCCAAGCAAAATATGAGGTGCTGTTCCTCCAATTTGCGCTGGGCCTCACTCTGACAATGGAGGAGGCCCAGGACAGAAAGATCAGTGTGGGAATGGGAATTAAAGTGTTTAGCAACTGGGAGATCAGGTAGCTCCAGGCTGTCTGAGCGGAGGAATTCAGTGAAAGGATCAGCCACTCTGTGAGCGATGATTTTGGCCATTACCGATATCCCTGCCAATCTCAACAACTAGAGGAACAGAGCAATGAAAGAATCATGTCCCATTTACCCGTCCCCATGCTGACAGCTCCTCTTGTCATTGTAGCAACCTCTTTGTGATGTTTATACCTTGTGTTCATATATTATTTATTGTAAAGAATGCATTTCCCTTTCCTAAGCTTTTTCAAGTCAAGTCACTTTTTCACTTCCATCCTAAATCGACAGTAAAGTTTAAGTTAACACGTAAACATATTGCACCATCGAAAGCATTTTATCGGGTTGCATCACAGCTTGGTTTGGGAACAACTCCATCCAAGAGTTGTAGATGTATCCCAGTCCGTCACACACACCACACTCCCCACCATTGTAGATGTATGCCCAGTCCATCACACACACCACACTCCCCACCATTGTAGATGTGGCCCAGTCCCTCACACACACACCACACTCCCCACCATTGACTCCATCTACACTTCACGCTGCCTCGGGAAAGGAGCCAACAAAATCAATGACTCGTCCCACCCCGGTCATTCCTTCTCAGACTGATAAGAACCTAGGCAGAACTACGGAGGACTATCCTCCCCCCAATAGATAAGGAAGCCGGCTTCTCAGCATAATGGTTCAACTTTAGCTATTCTGACTACACTCTTGTCCATTTTCCCCATCACGCTCCCCAGTATGTGAGCTCCAGAGTTCACCAAACTATAACCTAGTCTGAAGAAGGGTCACCCATTCCTTCCCTCCAGAGATGCTGCCTGTCTTGCTGAGTTACTCCAGAATTCTGTGTCTACCCTTGCTTTAAATCAGCATCTGCAGTTCCTTCCTACATATAATCTGCACATCTTCCTTATAGCTCTCAAAACTCCTGACAACAAATGCTATGCAGGAATAACATTGTTGATCTGTGGTGTTTCAGAATGGGGAATTATGTTTTATTTATCAGTGTTTCTTTGTGTACATCTGCTTCTTAGACCATGACGATTGAAAAGCAGAATAACTGCCAGTTGACTATCAGTTTCCACTTCACATAAACCTTGTGAACTTCACGCTACTGACAGTCTTCAAGGGTGAGCTAGTCAGACCATTGCCTAACGCAGTAAAGCCGCCATATTTCCAGTCTTATGAATGAATGAGTGGATAAGTTTATTGGCCAAGTATTCACATACAAGGAATTTGCCTTGGCGCTCCACCCACAAGTGACAACATGACATACAGTGACAGTTAGGAATGACTCATGATGCTCTGGCTTATTTATTCATGAGATTAAAGTAATTCAAAACTCAAGCAAATATATTTCCCTGTCCTCCATATCCCCAAGCAGTATCCTTGACCAATTAATCATGCTGTTCAAATCCTAACAGCCTCGACAAAACTGTAGAAAAATGGAAAACCACGAGCCTTTCCTTCCTTTGTGTCGGAAAGATGCTGGTTTACACCGAAGGTAGACACAGAGTGCTGGAGTAACTCAGCGGGTCAGGCAGCATCTGTGGAGAACATGGATAGGTGACGTTTCACAGAGTGCTGGAGTAACTCAGCGGGTCAGGCAGCATCTGTGGAGAACATGGATAGGTGACGTTTCACAGATTGCTGGTGGTTATTACATTTGTTAATTAAATGTTTAATTTATTGATTATTAGAAGCAAATGTCATTATTCCGTTTCTGGTACATATGAAAATTAAACACTTAACTCATGAAGTTAAACTAATTGAACAGTCAGAGTTCAGTTAGCGTTTCAGTGCTGAGAAATGTTCATATTTTCATAGGTGATACGAGAAGAAATCAGGCTATTCGGCCCATCAAGTCTACTCCCCCATTCATTCATGGCTGATCTATCTTTCCCTCCATACCCCATTCTCCTGCCTTCTCCCCGTAACCCCTGACACCCGTACTAATCAAGAACCTGTCAATCTCCACCTTAAAAATATCCATTGACTTGGCCTACACAGCCGTCTGTGGCAATGAATTCCACAGATTCACCCCCTCTGAATAAAAACATTCCTCCTCATCTCCTTCCTAAAGGAAAAATCGTTTCATTCAGAGGCTGTGATCTCTGGTCCTAGACTCTCCCACTAGTGGAAACATCCGCTCCACATTCACTCTATCCAGGCCTTTCACTATTTGGTAAGTGTCAAAGAGGTTTCCCCCTCATCCTTCTAAACTTCAGCGAGTACAGGCGCATGTAATCAAGAATCTATCTTTCTCTGCCTTAAAAATATCCATTGACTTGGCCTCCACAGCTGTCCTTGGCAATGTATCCCACATGCAAATGCAAATAGAGGCTGTATTTCCAGTCATAGATTCCAAGTCCAGCGGCTCAATAATCCAGATTTAAGAGAGTTTAATTGTCGGGTGTAGACAAAAGTGCTGGAGAAACTCAGCGGGTGCGGCAGCATCTATGGAGTGAAGAAAATAGGCAATAGTATTCATACATTGGTATGAATGTAAAAAATCGTCCCTAGTGTAGGATAGTGTTAACATGTGGGGATCGCTGGTCGGTGAGGACCTGGTGGGCTGATGGGCCTGTTTCCACGCTGTATTTATAAACTAAAATGGACAATAGACAACAGACAATAGGTGCAGGAGTGCGCCATTCTGCCCTTCGAGCCAGCACCGCCATTCAATATGATCATGGCTGATCATCCACAATCAGTACCCCGTTCCTGCCTTCTCCCCATATCCCCTGACTCCGCTATCTTTAAGAGCCCTATCTAGCTCTCTCTTGAAAGCATCCAGAGAACCGGCCTCCACCGCCCTCTGAGGCAGAGAATTCCACAGACTCACAACTCTCTGTGAGAAAAAAGTGTTTCTTCGTCTCCGTTCTTAATGGCTTACTCCTTATTCTAAAAAATGCAACAATAAACTCCATACTTGTTGCAGCTATACTGGCTGAGGGGCTTGTTTCCACGCTGCGTGAAGCTGTGTCTTTATGACTATGCAGATGGGACACGTTGGTCGGTGTGGGCAGGTTGGGCTGAAGGTCCTGTTTCCACGCTGTATGACTCTCTGACTCTAGATGTCTGTGACGGCCGTGGTTCTTGCCTCTTGGCTTGCAGCACTTGGTGTGCGGTTCCTCACGGAACACTGTTCAGGTCTCAAAGCCCCTCGACACTTTAGCAGCCTGAGTTTCCACCACATACCAGTGACCACATACATCAGTGTCCACGTATCCTAGTTCATAACCAGCACATCAACATTTAATTCAGCTGCTGCAGAAGCTCTTTACTTTAACATTGCCGTTGATAGAAAATAAACAAATGGCATGATAATTAAGTGATAGTCGGTGGTTTCAGTATTCTGCCACCTTCTACAAAATCCCCAGCCTGTAATGAAGAAGGATTATAGTTCAGTTTATTGTCACGTGTACTGAGGTACTGTGAGAAGCTTTTGTTGCGTGCTAACCAGTCAGCGGAAAGACAATACATGATTACAATCGAGCCATTCACAGTGTACAGATACATGATATAGGGAATGACGTTTAGTGCAAGGTAAAGCCAGTACATTCTGATCAAAGATAGTCCGAGGGTCACCAATGAGGCAGATAGTGGTTCAGAGCTGCTCTCTGGTTGTGGTAGGATGGTTCAGTTGCCTGATAACAGCTGGGAAGAAACTGTCCCTGAATCTGGAGGTGTGCGTTTTCACACTTCTGTACTTCTTGCCTGATGGGAGAGGGGAGAAGAGGGAGTGGCCGGGGTGAGACCGGTCCTTGATGATGCTGCTGGCCTTGCCGAGGCAGCGTGAGGTGTAGATGGAGTCAATGGAAGGGAGGTTGGTTTGTGTGACGGTCTGGGCTGCGAATTCTTGCGGTCTTGGACGGAACTGTTCCCAAACCAAGCTGTGATGCATCCCGATACAAATGCTTTCTACGGCACATCTGTGGAAGTTGGTGAGCCGTCTAAGGAAGTTAAAAGCAGGTAAAAAGCTGTATAATGGACGGCATGTTATGTATTGTTTGGCCAGTTGTGTGACATGCAATGTGTGGGAAGAAACTGCAGGTGCTAGTTTACACTGAAGTTGGACACAAAATGCTGGAGTAACTCAGCAGGACAGGCAGCATCTCTGGAGAGAAGGAATGGGTCACAAAATGCTGGAGTAACTTTGAAGAAGGGTCTTGACCCAAAACTTCACCCATTCCTTCTGTCCAGAGATGCTGCTTGACCCGATGAGTAATGTTACTCCAGCATTTTGTGTCTACCTTTCATGGCATGGCTGTCAGGTCACTGAATTAACTCACAATAACCTGTGTACTGCGGAGGTGATTGTAGCTGGGCAAAAGTGAATAAAGCTGCCCATGCAATAGTAACACAGCACCATGTAAATGTTTCATGTGGGCTCAGCATTAACCATCGTGCTACAAAATAGCCACATCCTTTGGGATGGCGGGACTGTCATATGAGGAAAGATTGAAAAGACTAGGCTTGTATTCACTGGAGTTTAGAAGAATGAGGGGGATCTTATAGACACATATAAAATTATGAAACGACTGGACAAGCTAGATGCAGGAAAAATGTTCCCAATGTTCGGCGAGTCCAGACCCAGGGGCAAAGTTCAAGTTCAAGTACAAGTGAGTTTATTGTCATGTGTCCCTGATAGGACAATGACATTCTTTCTTTGCTTCAGCACAACAGAACATAGTAGGCATTGACTACAAAACAGATCAGTGTGTCCATATACCATTATATACGGAAATACACACATGAATAAATAAATTTGCGAAGTGCAAATAACAGATAATGGGGTATTAATGTTCAGAGTTTTGTCCGAGCCAGGTTTAATAGTCTGATGGCTGTGGGGAAGTAGCTATTCCTGAACCTGTTCGTTGCAGTCTTCAGGCTCCTGTACCTTCTACCTGAAGGTAGCAGGGAGATGAGTGTGTGGCCAGGATGGTGTGGGTCCTTGATGATGCTGCCAGCCTTTTTGAGGCAGCGACTGCGATAGATCCCCTCGATGGAAGGAAGGTCAGAGCCGATGATGGACTGGGCAGTGCTTACCATTTTTTGTAGTCTTTTCCTCTCCAGGGCGCTCAAGTTGCCGAACCAAGCCACGATGCAACCGGTCAGCAAGCTCTCTACTGTGCACCTGTAGAAGTTAGAGAGAATCCTCCTTGACAAACTGACTCTCCGTAATCTTCTCAGGAAGTAGAGGCGCTGATGTGCTTTCTTTATAATTGCATCAGTGTTTTCGGACCAGGAAAGATCTTCACAGATGTGCACGCCCAGGAATTTGAAGCTCTTGACCCTTTCAACCATCGACCCGTTGATATAAACAGGACTGTGGGTCCCCATCCTATTCCTGCCAAAGTCCACAATCAGTTCCTTGGTTTTGCTGGTGTTGAGGGCCAGGTTATTGTGCTGGCACCATATGGACAGTCGCTCGATCTCTCTTCTGTACTCCGACTCATCCCCATCAGTGATACGTCCCACAACAGTGGTGTCGTCAGCGAACTTGATGATGGAGTTCGCACTGTGACCGGCTACGCAGTCATGAGTATAGAGTGCGTACAGCAGGGGGCTGAGCACGCAGCCTTGAGGTGCTCCCGTGGCCACAGTCTTAGAATAAATGGGAGGTCATTTAAGACTGTGAGAAAAAACCTTTTTACCCAGAGAGTTGTGAATTTGTGCAATTCCCTGCCACAGAGGGCAGTGGAGGCCAAATCACTGGATGGATTTAAGAGAGAGTTAGATAGAGCTCTAGAGGCTAGTGGAATCAAGGGATATGGGGAGAAGGCAGGCACGGGTTATTGATAGGGGGCGATCAGCCATGATCACAATGAATGGCGGTGCTGACTCAAAGGGCCGAATGCCTTCACTGCCTCAGAGGGCGGTGAATGCGGGTTCACTGGATGCTTTCACGAGAGAGCTAGAAAGGGCTCTTAAAAATAGCGGAGTCTGGGGATATGGGGAGAAGGCAGGAACAAGGTATTGATTGGGGATGATCAGCCATGATCACATTGAATGGCGGTGTTGGCTCGAAGGGCCGAATGGCCTACTCTTGCACCTATTGTCTATTGTCTATTGTTTATTGAGATGGAGGAAAAGAAGACAAATGCAATGCTGGCATTTATTTATTTTGCGATGACCAGAATATGACAGCAAAGATGCAATGCTAAGGCTTTATAAGACTTTAATGAGGCCCCATTTGGAGAATATACTTTGTGAGCAGTTTTGGCCCCCATATCTGAGGATGGATATGCTGACTCTGGGGAGGGTCCAGTGGTGATTTTCGAGAATAATCCCAAGAATGAGTGTTTGGCGGCAATGGGCCTGTACTCGCTGGTGTTTAGAAGAATAAGTGGGGACCTCATTGAAACGCACAGAATAGTGAAAGGCCTGGATAGAGTGGATGTGGAGAGGATGTTTCCACGTGTGGGAGAGTCTAGGACCAGAGGTCACAGCCTCAGAATATAAGAATGTATATTTCGAATGAAGAAGAAAGGGAATTTCTTTGGTCAGAGGGCGGTGAATCTGTGGAATTCATTGCCACAGACGGCTGTGGAGGACAAGTCAATGGATATTTTTAAGGCGGAGATTGACAGATTATTGATTAGGATGGGTGTCAGGGGTTATGGGGAGAAGGCAAGAGAATGCGGTTGAGAGGGAGAGATAGATCAGCCATGATTGAATGGCGGAGTAGACTCAATGGGCTGAATGGCCTCATTCTGCTCCTATCACTTATAAACCTATGCAGCTGCAGCAAATATGAATGTCATAGTTCTGTTTCCAGGACCTATGACAAACATAGAAAAATAGAAAATAGGTGCAGGAGGAGGCCATTTGGCCCTTCGAGCCTGCACCGCCATTCAATATAATCATGGCTGATCATCCAAAATCAGTACCCTGTTCCTGCTTTCTCTCCATATCCCTTGATTCCGTTAGCCCTAAGAGCTAAATCTCTCTTCAAAACATCCAGTGAATCGGCCTCCGCTGCCCTCTGTGGCAGAGAATTCCGCAGATTCACAACTCTCTGGGTTAAGAAGTTTTTCCTCATCTCAGTCCTAAATGTCCGTCCCCTTATTCTTAAACTGTGTGACCCCTGGTTAGAGTCATAGTGTCATAGAGTGATACAGTGTGGAAACAGGCCCTTCGGCCCAACTCACCCACACCGGCCAACAATGTCCCAGCTACCCTAGTCCCACTTGCCTGCGCTTGGTCCATAAACCTCCAAACCTGTGCTATCCATCTATTGGACTCCCCCAACACAATTAAACACTCTTGACTTTTAAGGATTGTAATTTTTGACGAGAAGTGCAGCCTTTAAATGTGATTATCTGCTCTGAAATACTAACTGAACTCTGACTGTTCAATCAGGCTTTAGTTTGACTTGAAGATCAAATGTATCGGGAATGGACCAAAGAGTTCCACACTCGCTGCAGATTAAATGCCAGAACTAATTGAGTGTGCACCTTCAAAAGATGGATCAGGAAATGGTTCTCAGTATCTTTCTTCGTTCATTCACTAAGATACTGGAATATAAGCTATAATTTACATTTCTTAAATGCTTCAGCGAATAAATGTAAAGTCAGAAAGCGGTGAGATACTCAACGGGAAAGGCAGCGTTTGTGGAGTGGAGACGCAAGGAACTGCAGGTGATGGGAATTGGACCAAAGCGCAGTTGTGAGGTCCACAGGTAGTCATGGCTGAGAGAATGAAGCAGCTGGGTTTGTACACTCTGGAGTTTAGAAGGATGAGAGGGGATCTCATTGAAACATATAAGATTGTTAAGGGTTTGGACATGCTAGAGGCAGGAAACATGTTCCCGATGTTGGGAGAGTCCAGAACCAGGGGCCACAGTTTAGGAATAAGGAGATATTCCTTAGAACGGAGATGAGGAAACACTTTTTCTCACAGAGAGTGGTGAGTCTGTGGAATTCTCTGCCTCAGAGGGGGGTGGAGGCCGGTTCTCTGGATACTTTCAAGAGAGTGCTGGAAGACTGGAACTGGGTACTGATTGTGGATGATCAGCCATGATCACATTGAATGGCGGTGCTGGATTGAAGGGCCGAATGGCCTACTCCTGCACCTATTGTCAATTGTCTATTGTCCAGGAGATGCAAGGAACTGCATGTGCTGGAAAGTTGACAAAAGCGCAATTGTGAGGTCCACAAGTAGTCACAGGTAGACAGGGTGTGTTGCAGAGCAGAGGGATCTAAGGTAGCGCAGGTACATGGTTCATTGTAAGAGGCATCCCAGGTTGATGCAGAGGTCAAAAGGCTTTCAGTCATTGGCCATTATCAGTCAGTGCACTAGGTAGAGTTGGGCTGTTTTGTTACAGTTGTACTAGGCATTGATGCAGCCACATTTGCAATATCATGTTCAGTTTACGTCACTCTGTTAGTTTACATTATTATCATTTGTCCCGAGGTACAATGAAAAGCTTCATCTGACTGGATCGCATTGACAGATTCTTCATTAGTACTGGTGCAGGGGTTATGGGAGAAGGCAGTAGACTTGATGGGCTGAATGGCCTAATTCTGTTCCTAGAACTTATGAAGTTATGAACTCATGAACATCACCTATCCATGTTTTCCACAGATGCTGCCTGACCCGCTGAGTTACTCCAGCACTCTGTGAAACGTCACCTATCCATGTTCTCCACAGATGCTGCCTGACCCGCTGAGTTACTCCAGCACTCTGTGAAACGTCACCTATCCATGTTCTCCACAGATGCTGCCTGACCCGCTGAGTTACTCCAGCACTCTGTGAAACGTCACTATCCATGTTCTCCACAGATGCTGCCTGACCCGCTGAGTTACTCCAGCACTCTGTGAAACGTCACCTATCCATATTCTCCACAGATGCTGCCTGACCCGCTGAGTTACTCCAGCACTCTGTGAAATGTCACCTATCCATGTTCTCCACAGATGCTGCCTGACCCGCTGAGTTATTCCTGCATTTTGTGTCTATCTTCTGCATAAGCAAGCATTTGCAATTTCTTCCACCACAATTTGAATGATGGAATATGGCACCAATGTAATCACTTGTAAGTAATCTTATGTCAGAAGAGATAGTAAAACTGGGAAAGAACGTGCAATGAATGAAAACACTCTGATGATTGCTCATAGCTGTCCCAGATTCAGGGACAGTTTCTTCCCTGACTGTTATCAGGCAACTGAACCATCCTACCACAACCAGAGAGCAGCGCTGAACTACTATCTACCTCATTGGTGACCCTCGGACTATCCTTGTTCGGACTTTACTGGTTTACCTTGCACTAAATGTTGTCCCTTCCACACTGCAAATGGCTTGATTGTTGCCATGTATTGGCTTTCTGCTGACAGGTTAGTGCGCAACAAAAACTTTCCACCTCAGTACACATGACAATAAACTCAACTACACTGAACTGAATCTCAGGAGAGCAATTCTCCATCTTATTAAATGGCAGCAAATGTACCTGAGACAGAACAAGTAAAATGGACAAGGGAGAGCCGGTGGATGTGGTGTGCCTGGACCTTCAGAAAGCATTTGATAAGGTCCCACACAGGTTATTAGTGGGCAAAATTAGAGCACATGGTATTGGGGGTAGAGTGCTGACATGGATAGAAAATTGGTTGGCAGGCAGGAAACAAAGAGTAGGGATTAACGGGTTCCTTTCAGAATGGCAGGCCGTGACTAGTGGGGTACCACAAGGCTCGGTGATGGGACCGATCTGCTGCTATCTGTCTGTCTGTCTGTCTGTCTGTCTGTCTGTCTGTCTGTCTGTCTGTCTGTCTGTCTGTCTGTCTGTCTGTCTGTCTGTCTGTCTGTCTGTCTGTCTGTTTTAGATAGCGGTACAATCGTGATAGCGGTACGATTTTCACCCGTTCACTCACCGTTCTCCTGTGCTGCGAGTGCGCCAAGTTTTGTTCTGATCGGTTAGCGCCGCGCAGATTAGTCTCTTCCCCTGTCACTCCCCGGGATGGTCCGCCCCTTCCTGTGCCATTGCATCTTTATTGGAGCTGAGGGTGGCTGGCGGAGGTTTCCAACCAGACTTTCGGAGGGACATAGAAATTTCTATCCATAGAAAAAGGTGCAGGAGGAGGCCATTTGGCCCTTTGAGCCAGCACCGTCATTCATTGTGACCACGGCTGATCATCCCCTATCAATAACTCGAACCCGAAATAACCCCGCCCCCAAGCAGCAGCCCCACCCCCAGTAGCAGTCACGCCCCAAGCAACAGCCCCGCCCAGAGTCACATACCCATCCCAGCCCAGAGTCGGAGATGTCGCCAAAGACTCTGATCCCGGCGGAAGAGAATGACCAGCGCCTGCTGTGAGTCCCCCATCGCACCGCCAATTCCAGCCACTACCCCTCTAGTCCTCCTCACTGGCTCCTCCCCCCCTCCCCCGTGATGCACCCTCTCCCCCATGGCTCTTCCCCGTCTTTTCTTCGGACTCACTCCTCTCCCCCACACACCCCTACCCTTAAAAGTCCCCCTGCCCACACACACACCCTCCCACCCACCACCCCCCACACACCCATCCCCCCCACACACCCCACCACCCATACCCCCTGCCTCCACAAACAACCGTTTTACGCAATCAGAGCCACCTGTCCACTAAGCGGAAGTCACGAAATGAGTGGGACTTTTGGACTAAACACAGTCGGACCTAATAAATCATTTATTCCTTCCAAACACAGTCCGACCTAATAAAGCATTTATTCCTTCCAAACACAGCCGGACCTAATAATGCATTACAGTTTCAAGCACAGACAGGGCAGCAGGCCAAACAACTCATGGCATTGTCATTTCATTTCATTTCATTTCCAATTAAGCATTGCACTTTCAAGCACAGGCAGGCAGCAGGCCAAACAACTCATGGCATTGACATTAAGGGCTAACAAATCATTAATTGCAAGTACATTGCAGACTCACAGTTCAGTTGATTCACAGCTTAGAATGACAGTTGTGGCCTCTCCCTCGCGATCTTCCAGAGTGACTGACTCACGTCCAGGCATCCGGGGTTTTATAGTCCTGCCCCCCCCCCCCCCCCCAGAAGGGGCGTTACCTTAATTGCGGTGATTGACAGGCGAGAGGACCAATCAGCTGATCTCAAGGTTTTTTAAACACTCATAACTTTTTTATTTTTCATCGCTGGGTAAAATCCTTGGGGCTGGCTCAACGGAGGAGGACTGTAAGTAAGATGTCCAAAGATCACAGCGATATATGGTAGCGTTATTTCTAATATCAATATACAGTGCAGAAAGGAAGTGGTCAAGTTGGGACTTTTAATTATATAGATTTAGATGAAGGAACTAAAAGTAACATTAGAAAATTTGCAGATGACACAAACCTGTGTGGCATTGTGAACTGTAAATAGGATGCTGTGAGGTTGCAGGGTGACTTGGACAGGTTGGGTGAGTGGGCAGATGCATGGCAGATCCAGTTTCATGTGAATAAATGTTAGGTTATCCACTTTGGTGCCAAGAACAGGAAGGCAGATTATTATCTGAATTGTGTCAAGTTGGGAAAAGGGGAAGTACAACGGGATCTGGGTGTTCTTGTACAGTCAATGAAAGTAAGCATGCAGGTACAGCAGGCAGTGACAAAAGCGAATGGCATGTTGGCCTACATAACACGAGGAGTTGAGTATAGGAGCAAAGAGGTCCTTCTGCAGTTGCACAGGGCCTGGTGAGACCACACCTGGAGTATTGTGTTCCCTAATTAGAGGAAGGGCATTCTTGCTATTGAGGGAGTGCAGTGTAGGTTTACAAGGTCAATTCCCGGGATGGCGGGATTGTGATATGATGAAACAATGGAGCGATTGGGCTTGTATACTCTGGAATTTGGAAGGATGAGAGGGAATCTTATAGAAACATGTACAATTATTAAGGGATTGGAAGCGCAGGAAACATGTTCCCGATGTTGGGGGAGTCCAGAACCAGGGGCCACAGTTTAAGAATAAGGAGTCAGTCATACAGGACTGACATGTGGTAAAACCTTTTCACCCAGAGAGTTGTGACTTTGTGAAATTCTCTGCCTCAGAAGGCAGTGGAGGCCAATTCTCTGGATGCTTTCAAGAGAGAGTTAGATAGAGCTCTTAGGGCTAACAGAATCAAGGGATATGGGGAGAAGGCAGGAATGTGTTGATTGTGGATGATCAGTTATGATCACATTGAATGGTGTTGCTGGCTCGAAGGGCTGTGTGGCCTACTCCTGCACCTATTGTCTATGTATCTATGTATGTATAACAACAGTGCAAGGTGTACATGGCCCTGGTGGGGATTTCTGCACCATTCAGTTCAACGTGTACATTTTGACCAAATATCCGCTCTTCGGAAATTCAAACTGAACGGTCTCTCATTGTTTAGTTTAGTTTAGTTTACTTAAGACATACAGCGCTAAACCAGGCCCTTCGGCCCACCGAGTCCGCACCAACCAGCGATCCCGCACACTAACACTATCCGACACACAGTAGGGTCAATTTATTATTTTACCGAAGCCAATTAACCTGCAAACCCTGTCTACGGGTGCTGTCTGTGCGGAGTTTGTATGTTCTCCCCGTGACCTGTGTGGGTTTTCGCCGGGTGCTCCGGTTTCTTCCTACACTTCAAAGATGTACAGGTTTGTAGGTTAATTGTCTTGGTAAAATGTGTAAATTGGCCCGAGTGTGGTGTGCGGAGATAGTGTTGGCGTGCGGGGATTACTGGTCGGTGCGGACTCAGCGGGCTGAAGGGCCAGTTTGCGCGCTGTATCTCTAAACTAAAAGTAGACATGTTTGGAGGCACTGTATATGGGCAAAACTCAGGCAGCAGGAAGTTGAGTAGATGGGACATGGTGAGCAGTGTGGGCAGGTTATTCCCATACTGCATGAATCTATGACTATCACTCTATCCTTTCTTCAATTAATTTAAAATTCTCAGCAGTGACATTCCTACAGAAGTGAATAATACAACGAGTCCTCTTAATTGTGGTCACCGGATAAGACATGGTGGCATTTCCGAAGATGATGGACACTTCTAATAGCAAGTCGGCTAACCTTTACAGAGACCTTTAAATAACTTTTGTAAAGACTGCTTGCTCCATCCACTATCGCTGAGTGCTTATTACTGGCAACCTCTTCAACCCTGTTTGACTGCACTCATTCCTGGTTTAACCACGTATGACATTAAACGCCTCTCACCCGGCTGCAACTGTAGCACACTACATCTTTCAAAGGAAAAAAGCCGAACGGAGCAGTCACTGGCGGTGGCTGAAGAGGAAAGTTGCTGTCTGGGCTGCCACGTGACCATCTAGAGGCTAACGCACACCCAGGTCTGATCAACCTGTGGCGGGCCTGCCTCGACTGAGGGTGTCTTGTGATAAAAGGCCGATACACCCAGTGATGTTGAGGTACACAACTGACGATGTGTCTGATTGGTAGCTATATTCACCTGGTAGTCACCCCCAAGAATACCAAATATCAATTGTAGTGAAAACCTTAGGGATTGTAACATCCAGGCCTACTAATCAATCACCGGTAACTAAAACATCCACATACAGTGTTTAAGGGTGGCACAGCGATAGGTTGCTGCCTTGCTCCTGGGTTCCAACCTAACTATGGGTGCTGTCTGTACGGAGTTTGCACGTTCTGCCCGTGACCTGCGTGGGTTTTCTCCGAGATCTTCGCTCTCCCTCCCACACTCCAAAGACGTACAGGATTGTAGGTTAATTGGCTTGGTATAATGTAAAATAGATTGTCCCTTGTGTGTATAGAGTAGTGCTAGTGGGCGGGGATCGCTGGTCGGTGCCGACTCGGTGGGCTGAAGGGCCTGTTTCCATGCAGTATCTCTAAACTAAACTAAAGAAGGGTTTCGACCTGAAACATTGTCTATTCCTTCGCTCCGTAGATGCTGCCGCACCCGCTGAGTTTCTCCAGCATTTTTGTCCACCACAGATTTTCCAGCATCTGCAGTTCCTTCTTAAACTAAATTAAACGTCATCTTTCACTAGTAGCTAAAATATAATCGTACAACCATATGTCTTATGTAAAGTACAAAGTGGGAATAGATGCTGAGCTTTACGTGAATATCTCCACATTATTCAAACCCTTTGTCGCGGAGTTTCGCCTGGGTCGGTGCTGGGGCCACTACTCTTCACGTTGTATATTAGTAGCAGTAGTAGGCCCCCCTCGGTCATGCCTGACCATGGGTGATGCATCCTGGTCGGATGCAAGCCTGGGCGATGTCATATGGAGGACAGACAGGCTGTTGCCCATGCAGCACGTCCCCCCTCTCCACGTCGCTGATCGATCCAAAGGAACAGCAGGGCTGTTACAGTTTGGCACCAGCGCCGTCGCAGGAGCTGCCAGAGCGAGGTTGTAGACAACGACGAACTGCCTTAGGGGCTCCGACTCCGGATTTTCTTGAGGTTTACTCCAGGAGCCTTTTCCATGACTGGATATGGCCACAAGGCAATGGAGGGTTTAAATCAGAGTTTTCCCTCTCCTAGATGGACTGCCTTCCCAGGCTGACGAGACCCACCTGCCCGAGACCCGTGGGGGCGGGAGCGTCTACCTTCCCGTGCAGGTCTATAGCACCTGCCCACTGCCCACATATCAATGATATGGATAAAGGGATTGAGGGCCTTGTGGCCGAGTTTGCTGCGATAGGTGGAGGGGCAGGCAGTGTAGAGGAAGCAAGGACGCTGCAGAAGGACTTGGGCAGGTTAGGAGAGTGTGCGGAGAAGTGGCAGATGTATTTCAGTGAAGCAAAGTGTGTGGTCATGCATTTTGGTAATAATAAAGGCGCAGATTATTTTCTAAATGGAGAGGGAGTTCAGAAGTCGGAGGTGCATAGGGACTTGCTGGTGCAGGATTCCCAAAAAGTTAATTTGCAAGTCAAATCAGTAGTAAGGAAGGCAAATTCAATCGTAGCATTTATATCAAGAGGATTGGAATGCAAAAACGGAGATGTAATTCTGAGAATCTATTAGGCGCTGGAGTACTGTGAGCCAACTTGGGCCCCGTATCTGAGGGAGGATGCGCTGGTTCTGGAGAGGGGCCGGAGGAGGTTTACAAGAATGATCCCAGGAATGAGTGGGTTAACGTATGATGAGCATTTGGCAGCACTGGGCCTGTACTCGCTGGAGTTTAGAAGGATGAGGGGGGAACCTCATTGAAACATACAGAACAGTGAAAGGCCTGGATAGAGTGGATGTGGAGAGGATGTTTCCACTAGTGGGAGAGTCTAGGACCAGAGGTCACAGCATCAGAATTAAAGGGCGCTCTTTTAGAAAGGAGATGAGAAACATAGCAACATGAACTCCTATGTTAGGAGGAACTTCATCAGTCAGAGGGTGGTTAATCTGTGGAACTCATTCCTACAGAGGGCTGTGGATGTCGTCAGTGGATATCTTTAAGGCAGAGTTAGATAAATTCCTGATTAGAATGGGCGTCGAGGATTAAGGGGGTGAAGGCAGAGATCAGCCATGATTGAATGGCGGACTGGACTCGATTCTACTCTGATAAATTGTGAACTTGTGAACTTGAACAAGAACACAATCAGTGACACTCGAGAATGTCAGGGCACTTTATAATGCATTATGATGTTTGATACAACCTACAATTCCACCAGGCAATGTACAAACTGAAAGCAAGTCATACATTTTTTATTGGGTTTTTCATTTGTGATTATGTCAGTGAGTCGAATGCTCACAGTATTCTCTTCGTTCTCAGCATCCCTGCTCTCTCCCTAACATCCCTGCTCTCTCTCCGACATCCCTGCTCTCTCCGACATCCCTGCTCTCTCCCTAACATCCCTGCTCTCTCCCCGACATCCCTGCTCTCTCCCCGACATCCCTGCTCTCTCTCCGACATCCCTGCTCTCTCCGACATCCCAGCTCTCTCCGACATCCCAGCTCTCTCCGACATCCCTGCTCTCTCTCCGACATCCCTGCTCTCTCCGACATCCCTGCGCTCTCTCCGACATCCCAGCTCTTTCTCCGACATCCCTGCTCTCCCCGACATCCCTGCTCTCTCTCCGACATCCCTGCTCTCTCTCCGACATCCCTGCTCTCTCTCCGACATCCCAGCTCTCTCTCCGACATCCCTGCTCTCCCCGACATCCCAGCTCTCTCCGACATCCCAGCTCTCTCGACATCCCAGCTCTCTCCCGACATCCCTGCTCTCTCTCCGACATCCAGCTCTCTCTCGACATCCCTGCTCTCTCCGACATCCCAGCTCTCTCTCCGACATCCCTGCTCTCTCTCCGACATCCCAGCTCTCTCCGACATCCCTGCTCTCTCCGACATCCCTGCTCTCTCCGACATCCCTGCTCTCTCTCCGACATCCCTGCTCTCTCCCCGACAGTTCTCCCTCCCCTCTCCCATCGGGCAAGAGGTACAGAAGTGTGAAAACGCACACCTCCAGATTCAGGGACAGTTTCTTCCCGGCTGTTTTCAGACAACTGAACCATCCTACCACAACCAGAGAGCAGAGCTGAACTATTATGTATCTTATTGGAGACCATTGGAATATCTTTGATCGGACTTTACTAGCTTTATTTTACATTAAACGTCAGTTACATGATTTCCTTTATCATGTATGGTTTACTTTAGTTGATTTTCACGTTTACTAATGTACATTGTACCTGCATCCTGTATCTGTACACTGGGCGGCTCGATTGTAATCATGTATTGTCTTTCCGCTGACTGGTTAGCACGCAACCAAAAAGCTTATCACTGTACCTCGGTACACGTGACAATAAATTAAACTAATCTCAGCTACAGTAAGTTTAATGACAGAACTGTATGTACTGATTGTGGATGATCAGCCATGATTACATTGAATGGCGGTGCTGGCTCGAAGGGCCGAATGGGCCTACTCCTGCACCTATTGTCTGTGGTCTATTGTCTATTGTAAAAACGGGAATGTCACTGCACCTGGGTACTGCACCAGTGAACCAGAGAAATAATACTTCACAAATTCCCAGTGCATTCTTTGTAAGGAGCATATTCATCAACATGATCCATTGCAGAGGTCCCAGATGGTCAGGAGCAGCTTAACAGCAGCATTCACAATCCTACATCTTGCTCAAGCTAAAAGTCAGTTAGTTAATAGTACAGAAATACATATGTGACATTTTCACCTTCACTCGCTGAAGAGGCTAAGTTTGAAAGTCGCGTGTAATGTGTTTCACCGAACCATCTGCACTACTGCCGGAATGATAAATAACTTAGGCGTCACGGTGGCGTAGCGGGAGAGTTGCTGCCTCACAGCGCCAGAGACCCGGCTTCCATCCTGACTACGGGCGCTGTCTGTACGGAGTTTGCACCTTCTCCCCGTGACCTGCGTGGGTTTTCTCCGGGTGCTCCGGTTTTCTCCCACACTCCAAAGATGTGCAGGTTTGTAGGTTAATTGGCGTGGGATTAAAGTAAATTGTCCCTAGTGTGTGTAGGATAGTGTTAGTGTGCGGTGAGGGGTGGGAGGTTGCATCCTTCACGTGCTCCAACCTGTTTCGACTAATGCAATCAACCCGACATGCACAAATTAATAGATCAAATAGAACAAGTTGACTTGCAACTTTAGGTTGTGCACGCCATACGCAACAAGAAGAAGTGTGCGAGGCTCACTGGTCGGAGCAGACTCGGCGCACTAAAGGAACAGTTTCTGCGCTGTATCTCTTAAGTAAACTAAACTAAACTAAACTAAACTAAACTAAACTAAACTAAAGTTGCAAATGAAAGAACCGGAGTAGCAACTTACGTTAATGAACGTGTATTTAACAGGAATCTGAGGAATAACCTTTTCACACAGAGGGTGGTGGTTATATACTGTAGAACAAGCTGCCAGAGGAGGGAGTTGAGACAGGTACTACCATAGTGTTTAAGACAGGCACATAGACCGGCACATTGACAGGAGAGGATTAGAGGGATATGGGTCAAACATGGGCAGTGTGACTCGTGTAGATGGGACATGTTGGTCAGTGTCAGGATAGGTGACGTTTCACAGAGTGCTGGAGTAACTCAGCGGGTCAGGCAGCATCTGTGGAGAACATGGATAGGTGACGTTTCACAGAGTGCTGGAGTAACTCAGCGGGTCAGGCAGCATCTGTGGAGAACATGGATAGGTGACGTTTCACAGAGTGCTGGAGTAACTCAGCGGGTCAGGCAGCATCTGTGGAGAACATGGATAGGTGACGTTTCACAGAGTGCTGGAGTAACTCAGCGGGTCAGGCAGCATCTGTGGAGAACATGGATAGGTGACGTTTCCCGCTGAGTTACTCCAGCACTCTACATCTATCTTAAGAATTAAGAATGTTTACTTGTCATATGTACTGAGAACAGAACAGAGATATTCTTACTTGCTGCAGCATAACAGGCTTGGGCAGAATACACACAGATAGTATTTTGACAAGAAGTCTCCGTTAAGGTCCGCTCCTCTCCCGGTCACTGGCTAATGAGAAACAGCTAAGTCCAATTAAGGTTCATTGGACCAATGAACCCCATCTTATAGACTTGTCTGTTACTGTTTGTGACTAGTGGTGTGCCTCAGGGTTCGGTGCTGGGCCCGTTACTGTTTGTCATCTACATCAATGATTTGGATGAGAACATACAGGGCAAGATTAGCAAGTTTGCGGATGATACAAAAGTGAGTGGTTTTGCAGATGGTGAAGATGGTTGTGAACGATTGCAGCAGGATCTGGATCGATTGGCCAGGTGGGCGGAGGAATGGTTGATGGAATTTAATACAGAGAAGTGTGAGGTGTTGCATTGTGGGACGTTGAACAAGGGCAGGACCGACACAGTGAATGGTCGGCCTCTGGGTAGTGTTGTAGAGCAGAGGGATCTAGGAGTACAGGTGCATGGTTCCTTGAAGAAAGAGTCACAGGTGGATAAGGTGGTCAAAAAGGCTTTTGGCACTTTGGCCTTCATCAGTCAGTATTAAGTGTAGAAGTTGGGAGGTCATGTTGCAGTTGTATAAGATGCTGGTGAGACCACATTTAGAATATTGTGTTCAGTTCTGGGCACCATGTTATAGGAAAGATATTGTCAAGCTTGGAGTGGGCAGTGTGGGGTGAGGAGGTCAGTACCCGTGATGGAGCGGGCAGTGTGGGGTGGGGAGGTCAGTACCCATGATGGAGTGTGCAGTGTGTGGTAGGGAGGTCAGTACCCATGATGGAGCGGGCAGTGTGGGGTGGGGAGGTCAGTACCCATGATGGACCGGACAGTGTGTGGTGGGGAGGTGAGTACCCATGATGTAGCGGGCAGTGTCCACCACTCTTTGTAGATCCCCTGCATTCCTGGACGTTTGTGTTGCTGAACCTGGCCATGAAGCAACCAGTCAACATGCTCTCTACTGCACACCTGTAGAAGTTCAAGAGTATTTGTTGACATCCGAATCTCCTCAATCTTCTCAGGAAATAGACAATAGACAATAGGTGCAGCAGGAGGCCATTTGGCTCTTCAAGCCAGCACCGCCATTCAACGTGATCATGGCTGATCATCCCCAATCAATACCCCGTTCCTGCCTTCTCTCCATACCCCCTGATCCCTTTAGCCACAAGGGCGACATCCAACTCCCTCTTAAATATGGTCAACAAACTGGCCTCAACTACCTTCTGTGGCAGAGAATTCCACAGATTCACCACTCTCTGTGTGAAAAATGTTTTTCTCATCTCGGTCCTAAAAGACTTCCCCCTTATCCTTAAACTGTGACCCCTTGTTCTGGAGTTCCCCAACATCAGGAACAATCTTCCTGCATCTAGCCTGTCCAACCCCTTAAGAATTTTGTAAGTCTCTAAGAGATCCCCCCTCAATCTTCTAAATTCCAGTGAGTACAAGCCAAGTCTATCCAGTCTTTCTTCATATGGAAGTCGTGACATCCCCGGAATCAGTCTGGGGAACCTTCTCAGTACCCCCACTATGGCTGTGGAACCGCCCTTCCTCATTTTTAGTTGAGTTTAGAGATGCAGCATGGAGATAGGCCCATCGGCCCATCGAGTCCGTGCCGACCAGCGATCACCCATACAGTTCTGCTCCACACAGGAGAGGCAGTTTACAGAATTTACCTACAAACCTGCACGTCTTTGGAGTGTGGGAGGAATCCGGGGCACCCGGAGAAACCCACGCGGCCACAGGGAGAACGTACAAACTCCGTACAGACAGCACCCGTGGTCAGGATCAAAACCGGGTCTCTGGCGCTGTGAGGCAGCAACTCTACCCCTGCGCCACCGTGCCGCCCTCTTCCAGAGTGAGCAGGCAGTTCCCTGGTTCTCGTGACATTGAGAGTAAGGTGGTGCGTGGGAAGGAACTGCAGAGGTTGGGTCTACACAGTGTTTTGTTGAGGAGTGGAGGCTTGGAATCCAGAAGTCAGTGAAGAGATGAAGTCTCGTGTGAGGAGTCTTGGACTTAGATCGGGAGGGGTTGGACCAGGGAGCATAGGATGGAGTCGAGGTATGTGGAAATTAATTTAGTGGAACAGGAGCAGGCAGAAACAATGGGTCTGCCAGGGCAGTTTTGTTTATAGATTTCAGAAAATTAATGTGTTAGTGTTAAGGGCCTCTCCCACTTTCACGACCTAATTCTCGACCTTTTTTACTCGTGGACATTTTTCATCATGTTGAAAAACGCCCCGAGCTACTTGATGCCACGAGTACCTACGACTAGCATCACGACCTACCTAAGACCTACCTACGATCTACCTACGACCTCGTGACGCCCATGCTGCGAGTATGAGTCAAGGGCAAATTCGGCAGAGGTCATGAATTAGGTCGTGAAAGTGGGACAGGCTCGCTGGTCAGTATCTCTAAAACTGAAAACTAAAAATCTATGCTTTCACCTGTCAAACTGTCAGGTTAATTTGCCTTAAAGGAAGGCTACCTCACAAACGTGAATGTATCATTCTGTTTGTGCAGTGTCTGTGCGGTTCAGGTCCAGTGAGAGAGGCAGGCGTGCGATTCTGAATCTCAATCACATCGCTGTCTCCGCTGGCGTTTCACACCTTTATCTCCGGGAAAGGAAGTGGTCGTATGAAAGCTGAACTTGCAAATTAATCTCCCCTTTCACCTTGAGAGCAACCGACTCTGCAAAAACTATTCGCTCATATACATCCAGAGTTTTCGGCAGTGCGAGTGGATTTCCAAAATATTACACTCAATAGAGAAAATAATAATCAACTTTTGCGAAAAGACAAAGCTTAATTAGTCAAACTTGCAGAACAGTGTGGCGAATCGGGCTCTTAGATCAAAAAATTACTGTGTAAATTTAGTGCAAGGTAAACCCAAGATAGTCCGAGGGTCACCAATGAGGTAGATAGTAGTTCGGGACTGCTCTCTGGTTGTGGTAGGATGGTTCAGCTTTCTGATAACAGAAACAAGCCCCCTCGAGCTCGTCCCATTTGCTCATGTTTGGCCCATATCCTGTACAAAGAGAACTGGGGATCCTTGTTCATCTGTCAATGAAAGTAAGCATGCAGGTACAGCAGGCAGTGAAGAAAGCAAATGGTATGTTGGCCTTTATAACAAGAGGAGTTGAATATAGGAGCAAAGAGGTCCTTCTGCAGTTGTACAGAGCCCTAGTGAGACCACACCTGGAGCATTGTGTGCAGTTTTGGTCTCCAAATTTGAGGAAGGACATTCTTGCTATTGAGGGAGTGTAGCGTAGGTTCACAAGATTAATTCCCGGGATGGCGGGACTGTCATATGCTGAGAGAATGGAGCGGCTGGGCTTATACACTCTGGAATTTAGAAGGATGAGAGCGGATCTTATTGAAACGTATAAGATTATTAAGAGTTTGGACATGCTAGAGGCAGGAAACATGTTCCCGATGTTGGGGGAGTCCAGAACCAGGGACCACAATTTTAAGAATAAGAGGTAAGCCATTTAGAACAGAGATGAGGAAACACTTTTTCACACAGAGAGTTGTGAGTCTGTGGAATTCTGATAGGGCTAGATAGGGCTCTTAAAGATAGCGGAGTCAGGGGATATGGGGAGAAGGCAAGAACGGGGTACTGATTGGGGATGGTCAGCCATGATCACATTGAATGGCGGTGCTGGCTCGAAGGGCCGAATGGCCTACTCCTGCACCTATTGTCTATTGTCTAAAGTCCTTTTAGTCTGTGACTTTGACCTATAGTCCAAGGCTCCCCCACGAGTGGAAACATCCTCTCCAACCACCCCTTCAAATTTCAGACTCAGACTCTGTGCCCAGGTCTACCACCATGTTAAGGTGGATTGGGTTTTCTCAGCAGTGACTGAGAACCTTTGAGCAAATGTGATGTCAGCAGCACAGGCCGCTGATTGATGTGGCCCACCTGCATGAAACCACCTGCAGCCGTTATCCAGCACACTGCACCCTGGCTGCCGTGGACCTGTCGAGGAAGAAGAGGCATGTCAGAGACAATGGCATGAACCTGCCCTGCTATTTGACTTCCAACTAGATCAAGGTAGATCTTGGAGATGATATTAATTTAGAAGTAAGGCAAAAGAAACACAGGAACACACACAATCTCTCTCTGTCTCTCTCTCTCTCTCTGTCTCTCTGTCTCTCTCTCTCTCTCTGTCTCTCTCTCTGTCTTTCTCTCTCTCTCTCTCTCTCTGCCTCTCTGCCTCTCTGCCTCTCTCTCTCTCTCTCTCTGTCTCTCTCTGTCTTTCTCTCTCTCTCTCTCTCTCTCTCTCTCTCATTCTGTCTCTCTGTCTCTCTTTCTCTCTGTCCCTCTCTGTCTCTCTCTCTCTCTCTCTTTCTCTCTCTCTCTCTCTCTCTCTTTCTCTCTCTCGCTCTGTCTCTGTCTCTCTCTCTCTCTCTCGCTCTCTGTGTCTTTCTCTCTCTTTCTCTCTCCCTCTGTCTCTCTCTCGCTGTCTCTGTCTCTCTCTGTCTCTCTCTGTCTCTCTCTCTCTCTCTCTCTCTCTTTCTCTCTCTCTCTCTCTCTCTCTCTCTCTCTCTCGCTCTGTCTCTGTCTCTCTCTCTCTCTCTCTCTCTCTGTGTCTCTCCTCTCTCTCTCTCTCTCTCTCTGTCTCTCTCTTTCTCTCTTTCTCCCCTCTCTCTCTGTCTCTCTCTGTCTCTCTCTCTCTCTCTCTCTCTCTCTCTCTCTCTCTCTCTCTCTGTCTCTCTCTCTCTCTCTTTCTCCCCCCCTCTCTGTCTCTGTCTCTCTTTCTCTCTCTCTTTCTCCCTCTCTCTCTCTCTCAAAATAGTTATATTCTATTATTATAATTACATATGACATTATCATAAAGGTGAAGGGGGAAAGATGAAGTTGGAAGAGGTAGGAGCAAACATATTGCACGAGAAAAGCAATTTAAATGACATTAATATATGAATCTATATCAGATGTTAAACACCACAATAGCTACATAGTGAAATACTAAATTATTTTGTTAAATCAATATCCCAGTGTTTCACTCGGGTATAAAGCTGTCTAAGGTGCAAAGTTAGATCAATATCATAAAATACAAATGAATTGCTTTGTCATGAAGCATTGATGACCTCCAAATGACCAATCCTTGAATCTCATTTGAGAATTAGCAAGCGCTGTGTTAGAGTTGGCGCCTCACAGCGCTGGAGACCGGGTTTGATCCTGACTGCGGGTGCTGTCTGTACGGAGTTTGTACGTTCTCCCCGTGAAAGGCAAACCCTCCTTGTGATCACGTGGGTTTTCTGCGGGTGCTCCGGTTTCCTCCCACACTCCAAAGACGTGCAGGTTTGCTGGGTAATAGGCTTGGTGTAAATGTAAAGTGTCCCCAGTGTGTGTAGGATAGAGTTAAGGGCCAGTCCCACTGACGTCATTTTATCGGCGACTGCCGGCACCCGTCACTCCCAAAATGTTCAACATGTTGAAAATCCAGCGGCGACCAGAACAAGGTACGACTCTTTGGGCGACTACTCACGGCCATACAGGCGTCACCCCGCGACGTGTCACCTGTGTGGTCGTGAGTCGTCTCCTCAGTCGCCCAAAGAGTCGTAGCGTCTTTCTGGTCGCCGCTGGATTCTCAACACGTTGAACATTTTCGGCGACCGGCAACGACCTATGACGGGTGCCGGCAGTCGCCGAAAAAGTGGCGTAAGTGGGACAGGCCCTTTAGTGTGCGGGGATCGCTGGTCGGCACGGTCTTGAATGCTTGATTCCATGCTGTATCTCTAAACTAAACTAAACTAAACTCAAATAGTGAGACTGTGTATCCGCTTGATGTGAGAATGCTGCGTGAAGCAGCTGAATGTTTTAACAGCAGCAATGGTTATTTAATTTGCTGAGCAACGCAAATCAGAGTCTTGCCTGATTACAACCAAATGCTAAAAAGCCTTTAATTAAATGAACATCTTACACGGTCAAATGCAGAAAACAAGGAACTGTAGATGCTGGTGTGAAAAAAAAGACACAAAGTGCTGGAGTAACTCAGCGGGACAGGCAGCATCTGTGGAGAACATGGATAGGTGACGTTTCACAGAGTGCTGGAGTAACTCAGCGGGTCAGGCAGCATCTGTGGAGAACATGGATAGGTGACGTTTCACAGAGTGCTGGAGTAACTCAGCGGGTCAGGCAGCATCTGTGGAGAACATGGATAGGTGACGTTTCACAGAGTGCTGGAGTAACTCAGCGGGTCAGGCAGCATCTGTGGAGAACATGGATAGGTGGCGTTTCAGACCAAAGGGAAACTAGAAGTATGAAAAGTTTCAGAAATCAGTGCTGGCACCAATGACCCAGGAATGGTAGAGCCCACAATGGTCCAATGTTGGCTGAGGAGGAGGTGATAGCAAAGGAATATATGGATATAGACAGTAAAAGTAGCAGGCTCGCAGATAGACTGAGGAGGGGGGTGAGGGGACGGAGAGACAGGGAATGCAAGGATTATGGAACCCAATGCTAAAACACTTATGTCTTTTAAAATACATTTTTGACAGATAAATGGATAGGAAGAGATTAGAGGCATATGTCATACAGCGTGGAAACAGGCCCTTCAGCCCAACGTGCCCCATCTACACTAGTCCCACTTGCCTGCACTTGGTCCATATCGCTCCAAACCTGTCCTATCCATGTACCTGTCTAACAGATTCTTAAACGATGGGATAGTCCCACTCAACTACCTCCTCTGGCAGCTTGTTCCATACACCCACCACCCTTAGTATGAAAAAGTTACCCCACAGATTCGTATTAAATCCTTTCCCCTTAATCTTAAACCTATGTCCTCTGGTCCTCGATTCCCCTACTCTGGGCAAGAGACTCTGTGCATCTACCCGATCTATTCCTCTCATGATTTTATGCACCTCTATAGATCTCTCTTCATCCACCTGCGCTCCAGGAAATAGAGACCCAGCCTGCTCAACCTCTCCCTGTAGCTCACACCCTCTAGTCCCGGCAACATCCTGGTAAATCTTCTCTGTACCCTTTCCAGCTTGACAACATCCTTCCTATAACACGGTGCCCGGAACTGAACGCAGTATTTTAAATGCCACCCCACCAACGTCATATACAACTGCAACATGCAGGCAAATGGGACTAGCCCAGCATGGACAAGGTGGGTCGAAGGGCCTGTTTCCATCATGTTCTGCTGTAAGACTCAATAACTCTCTGACATCTTCGACTTGACGATGCAGATGTCTGTTCTTTTCAAGGATGGCGCAGCGGTAGAGTTGCTGCCTCACAGCGCCAGAGACCCGGGTTCCATCCTGACTACGGGTGCTGTCTGTACGGAGTTTGTACGTTCTCCCCCTGACCTGCGTGGGTTTTCTCCGGGTGCTCCCGTTTCCTCCCACACTCCAAAGACGTGCATGTTTGCAGGTTAATTGGCTTGGTGTAATTGTAAATTGTCCCTAGTGTGTGTAGGATAGTGTCAATGTGCTGGGTTTGCTGGTCGGCACGGACTCGATGGGCCGAAGGTCCTGTTCCGCACCCTATCTCTAAACTTAATAACATGCATAAGACAAAAGTGAATCCATGCAATGCTGTTCCATCATGGATTTCAGCGATTACTCTTGTTTCGACTTAATTGCAATGTTCCTTACATCCTGCACTTTATATTTGTCAGCCCTGCTTTCTTGCTCACACAGTTATCTAATCCATTAGCCTTTGAACCGCCGCAGTTGCAGGTTAATATTTGAAACGTTTTTCTCCAAGAGAAGCATTTCCATGTTTTAATGGTCGGCAGATGGATGCCGTCCCAGTCATCCAAATCAAATCTTGCTGATTAAGGAGCAGAGTAAATGTATGAAAAGCAAAAAAAAAATCAAGAGTTCCACTTGCAGCACAGACTGACTGGAGCCAGGGACCCATCCTCACTGGATATCACCACACACTCAATCCTGCCACTCTAGTCAACGTTATTGGACAAACCATCAGCTGCGGAGGCCAAGAAAGTGAATATTTATAAGGCAGAGATTGATAGATTCTTGATCAGTACGGGTGTCATGGGTTACTGGGAGAAGGCAGGAGAATGGGATTGAGAGGGAAAGATAGATCTGCCATGATTCAATGGTGGAGTAGACTTGATGGGCCGAATGGCCTAATTCTGTTCCTCTCACTTAAATGAATCCCATCCCCGTGGCTTTACGGAATCTAACAGCTAATTTCCAACGGAGGTTTCCATCAGTTATGGTGACAAGGGCTATTTTTATCTCAAGAGAAATTGCCCACATGAATGGTTTCTTGTCAAAACAAGATCTATCTGCTCAATAAGTTCAGTGGGAGCTGTTAATGGCAGTGAATAAGAGCGGCTAGCTGACTGACGTTGATCGATTAGATTGTCCATCTGTAATCTAGACGTCAGCTTCAAGTTTTTTTTTGATGAAGACTTTCCAACTATTAATAACATGGCTCAAGTTTATTTTTAAATTTTAATTTGAAGCAAATAGGGCAATATTTCAATAACGCCCAAGATCGAAGGGATCTACAGGAGGCGCTGCCTCAACAAGGCAGCCGGCACCATCAGAGACCCACACCACCCTGGCCACGCTCTCATCTCACTGCTCCCATCGGGAAGAGGAATGGATCGGATACATGTGTTAATCCTGGCCAGATTGGAGAGGCTGGGACTTTAAAATGGGGTAAAAGCTTCAGGTCTGCTGGGAGATTTGGTCAATTTGGAATTGCTCTCTGCAGAACTGGTGCCAGTTTGTCTAGAGCCTAGATACAAGATGCAAGAAAGGAATAAGAACATCTGCAGACCCTGTCAATTAGGTGCAAAATGCATAGAATGGATTGCATGGCTGCAAACCAGACTCCATCCACACCTCACGCTGCCTCGGCAAGGCCAGCAGCATCATCAAGGACCAGTCACACCCTGGCCATTCCCTCTTCATCCCTCTCCCATCGGGTAAGAGGTACAGAAGTGTGAAAACGCACACCTCCAGATTCAGGGACAGTTTCTTCCCAGCTGTTATCAGGCAACTGTACCATCCTACCACAACTAGAGAGTGGTCCTGACCTCCCATCTACCTCATTGGACATTCTCATGATCTTTAATCAAACTTTAGTGGACTTTACCTTGCACTAAACATTATTTCCGTTTTCATGTGTCTGTAGACTACGGACGGCTCGACTATAATCATGTATTGTCTTTCCGTTGACTCCACAGCACCCAACAAAAACACTTCCTACTGCACCTCGGTACACGTGACAATAAACTAAACTACACTAGTCCCAGCTGCATGCATTTGGCCCATATCGCTCTAAGCCTTTTCTACACACACCAGGGACAATTTACAATCGCACTACATAAGCCAATTAACCTACAAACCCGCATGTCTGGTCAAGTTGGGCCGAGTTTCCACACTGTATCACTCTATGACTCAATGCCTCAATGACTAACACTATCCTACACTCACTAGGGACAATTTACAATTTTTACTGAAGCCAAATAACCTACAAACCTGTACGTCTTTGGAGTTTGGGATGAAACCTGAGCACCCGGAGAAAACCCACACGGGTCACGGGGAGAACGTACAAACTCCACACAGACAGGACCCATAGTCAGGATTGGACCAAGTTCTCTGGCGCTGTGAGGCAGCAACTCCACTGCTGCACCAGGTGGGAGCAAGACTGTGAGTGATCGCTTTAAATATCAAACTGTCTGGCGGCTCTTTCCAGATATGGACTACCCTCTGGGTGAAAACGTTTTTGTCCCTTGTCACTTGATTTTGCAGACACGGTTGTGACCCTTCTTTATGAACTGTTCCTTTTGGTGAATATTTTTCTGGTGCTCGCCACTCCGATGTACTGGTTCCATTTAGTGTAGTTATGAGATACAACAGGCCTGGATAGAGTGGATGTGGAGCGGATGTTTCCACTAGTGAGAGAGTCTAGGGCCAGAGGGCACAGCCTCAGAATTCAAGCACGTTCCTTTAAGAAAGAGATGAGGAGGAATTTCTTTAGTCAGAGGGCGGTGAATGTGTGGAATTCTTTGCCACAGATGGTGGTGGAGACCATGGGTATCTTTAAGGCAGAGATAGATAGATTCTTGATTAGTGCGGGTGTCAGGGGTTATGGGGAGAAGGCAGAAGAATGGGGTTGAGAGGGAGAGATGGATCAGCCATGAGTGAATGGTGGAGTAGACTTTATGGGCCGAATGGCCTAATTCTGCTCCTATCACTGATGAACTTGTGAACATGCAAACAGGCCCTTTGGCCCATCGAGTCCATGCCTACCATCAAGACAGGTAGACACAAAAAGCTGGAGTAACTCAGCAGGACAGGCAGCATCTGGAGAGAAGGAATAGGTGATGTTTCAGGTCGAGACCCTTCTTCAGACTGTTACCCCAGCATTCTGTGTCTACCTTTGATTTAAACCAGCATCTGCAGTTCTTTCCTGCACACAAATCCCTATTCACATTAGTTCTATGGGATCAAGGATGCTGTTTGGAGTAATGAAGAGATGTAGTGTCAAAAAGAATAGCGATGTCATCTCGATGTCTAATGGATGGCAAGTCAGACAAACATGAACCAAGTAGGTTCTCAATAAATGATAGACATGTAAAATTTGGAGAGGAAGAACAGCATGAAGTGAGGAGATTAAACAGCATACATGCTATCGGGAGCAGTCGTGAAAAATTCAGTGAATTTAAGATTAAAGTGTACATTCATGAGTAGCATACGGTAACTACAATATGACCACCGATGGCATAGTTACAAGCTGAAATGCGTATGGCATGACCATGGGATATTGCAGAGTTGTAGATGTAGCCAGTCCGTCACACAGACCACACTCCCCACCATTGTAGATGTGGCCCAGTCCGTCACACACACCACACTCCCCACCATTGTAGATGTGGCCCAGCCCGTCACACACACCACACTCCCCACCATTGTAGATGTAGCCAGTCCGTCACACACACCACACTCCCCACCATTGTAGATGTAGCCCAGTCCGTCACACAGACCACACTCCCCACCATTGTAGACGTGGCCCAGCCCGTCACACACACCACACCCCCCCACCATTGTAGATGTATCCCAGTCCGTCACACACACCACACTCCCCACCATTGTAGATGTATCCCAGTCCGTCACACACACCACACTCCCCACCATTGTAGATGTGGCCCAGTCCGTCACACACACCACACTCCCCACCATTGTAGATGTATCCCAGTCCGTCACACACACCACACTCCCCACCATTGTAGATGTGGCCCAGTCCGTCACACAGACCACACTCCCCACCATTGTAGATGTGGCCCAGCCCGTCACACACACCACACTCCCCACCATTGTAGATGTAGCCCAGTCCGTCACACACACCACACTCCCCACCATTGTAGATGTATCCCAGTCCGTCACACAGACCACACCCCCCCACCATTGTAGATGTATCCCAGTCCGTCACACACACCACACTCCCCACCATTGTAGATGTATCCCAGTCCGTCACACACACCACACTCCCCACCATTGTAGATGTGGCCCAGCCCGTCACACACACCACACACTCCCCACCATTGTAGATGTGGCCCAGTCCGTCACACAGACCACACTCCCCACCATTGTAGATGTGGCCCAGTCCGTCACACACACCACACTCCCCACCATTGTAGATGTGGCCCAGCCCGTCACACACACCACACTCCCCACCATTGACTCCATCTACATTTCACGCTGCCCTGTAGCATTTGACAATAAAAAAACTCGATTTTCCTGTTGTTTGATCCACCTCAAAGACTGTAACAAGCCTCAGCAGTTAATAATTTAATTATTCCATTGCCAGAGTGTTTAGTTTAGTTTAGAGATACAAAGTGGAAACAGGCCTTTCGGCCGACCAGCGATCCCCGCACATTAACACCATCCTACACACACTATGGACAATTTTTACATCTACCAAATCAATTAACCCAAAAACCTCTTTGGAGTGTGGGAGGACACAGAAGATCTCGGAGAAAGCCCACTCAGGGACATGCGGGAGAACGTGCAAACTCCATACAGACAGCACCCGTGGTCAGGATGGAACCCGGGTCTCCAGCGCTGCATTCGCTGTAAGGCAGCAACTCTACCGCTGCACCACCGTGGCCGTGAATCATCATCCTTTACTCTTTAAATCCTTCATGGGTTGTAAGTTGCTTTGGGATGAGATGAGATGAGAGTTGCAATTGATTATTTTTCATCCATCTGGGTAGTCCTCGTCAATTCAAATGTCTCCCTTTAGAACAGCGCAGAGAAAGAAGAGGAATATTTCTCCTTGTGTGAGGACTAGATCGGGTCGACACACAGAGACTCTTATCCAGAGTAGGGAAATCTAGAACCAGGGGATCATGGAACCAGCTGCCGGAGGAGGGATCGGAGGCAGGGATTATTGCAACGTTTAAAACATTTGTACATGGATTGGACGGGTTTAGAGGGATTATCGTGTTTAATAGACAATAGAAAATAGGTGCAGGAGTAGGCCATTTGGCCCTTCGAACCTGCACCGCCATTCAATGTGATCATGGCTGATCATCCACAATCAGTACCCCGTTCCTGCCTTCTCCCCATATCCCCTGACTCCGCTATCTTTAAGAGCCCTATCTAGGTCTCGCTTGAAAGCATCCAGAGAACCGGCCTCCACCGCCCTCTGAGGCAGAGAATTCCACAGACTCACCACTCTCTGTGAGAAAAAGTGTTTCCTCGTCTCCGTTCAAAGTGGCTTACTCCTTCTTCTTAAACTGTGACCCCTGGTTCTGGACTGCCCCAACATCGGGAACATGTTTCCTGCCTCTAGTGTGTCCAAGCCCTTAACAATCTTATATGTTTCAATGAGTATCCTCTCATCCTTCTAAACTCCAGAGTGTACAAGTCCAGCTGCTCCATTCTCTCAGCATATGACAGTCCCGCCATCCCGGTAATTAACCTTGTAAACCTACACTGCAGGTAGACAAAATTCCCTATTTCCTTCGCTCCATAGATGCTGCCGCACCCGCTGAGTTTCTCCAGCACTTGTCAACCTTCGATTTTCCAGCATCTGCAGTTCCTTCTTAAACCTACGCTGCACTCCTTCAATAGCAAGAATGTCCTTCCTCAAATTAATAGCCTAATGGCTGTGGGAAAGTAGCTGTTCCTGAACCTGGGTGTACCAGATTTCAAGCTCCTGTATCTTCTTCCCGATGGCAATGGAGAGATGAGTGTGTGGCCAGGATCTTTGATGATATTGGCAGCCTTTTTGAGGCAGCGACTGCGATAGATTCCTTCGATGGTGGGGAGGGCAGAGCCGATGATGGACTGGGCAGCGGTCACAACTTTCTGCATTCTTTTCCGCTCCTGGACGCTCAAGTTGCCGAACCAAGCCACGATGCAACCGGTCAGCATGCTCTCTACTGTGCACCTGTAGAAGTTAGAGAGAGTCCTCCTTGACAAACCGACTCTCCATAATCTTCTCAGGAATTAGAGGTGCTGATGTGCTTCCTTTTAATTGCATCAGTGTTCTGGGACCATGAAAAATCTTCGGAAATATGCACGCCGAGGAATTTGAAGTTCTTGACCCTTTCCACCATTGTCCTGTTGATATATATGGAATTGTGGGTCCCTGTCCTACTCCTTCCAAAGTCCACAATCAGTTCCTTGGTTTTGCTGGTGTTGAGAGCCAGGTAGTTGTGCTGGCACCGTTTGGTCAATCGGTCGATCTCACTTCTATACTCTGACTCGTCACCATCAGTGATACGTCCCAGTGGTGTCGTCAGCGAACTTGATGATGGAGTTCGCACTATGACCGGCTATGCAGTCATGAGTATAGAGTGAGTACAGCAGGGGGCTGAGCATGCAGCCTTGAGGTGCTCCTGTGCTGATTGTTATCGAGTCTGACATATTTCCACCAATACGAACAGTCTGTGAATGAGGAAGTCGAGGATCCAATTGCAGAGGGATGCGCAGAGACCCAGTTCTGCGAGTTTGGTAACCAGCTTGGAGGGGATGATTGTGTTAAATGCCGAGCTGTAGTCAATGAATAACAGCCTGACATATGAGTTCTTGTTGTCCAAGTGGTCCAGAGCGGAGTGGAGGGCCAGCAAGATCGCGTCCACCGTTGATCTGTTGTGGCGGTAAGCGAACTGCAGTGGGTCCAGGTTTTTGTCAAGGTAGGAGTTGATTTGCGCCATGATCAACCTCTCGAAGCACTTCATCACCACAGGCGTTAGTGCCACAGGTCGATAGTCATTGAGGCACGTCACCTTGCTCTTCTTGGGCACCGGTATTATTGATGCCCTTTTGAAGCAGGTGGGAACCTCAGACCTCAGAAGTGAGAGGTTGAAAATGTCCGTAAAACTCCAGCCAGTTGTTCCGCACAGGTTTTTAAAACATGACCGGGTATGCCATCAGGTCCAGACGCTTTCTGAGGGTTCACTCCCCTGAAGGATCTTTATAATCTAAAACTTTATCATTTCAAACCCTTTATCTATATTACTAAAAGTCTGATCTTGACCACTTCCTGTTTTTCTGCCACTTACGGCCATGATCTTTGCCCATCTTACTTAGAGTCCCCCTCCGCTGTGCAGGACAAGAGGATTTTTCCCATCGATTAAAAATAAAAGAGTTATGAATGTTTTGAAAATGTTGTGATTCTCTCTGCTGCCCCTTCTGGAGGGAGGGGAGAGGGACTATAAAACCCGGAAGAGTTGTGTCTCAGTCAGTCTGTGCACGATGGAGGAAGTGAGAGGGTCACGCCTCTCAGTCTGAGCTGTGAATAACCCTGAACACGTCTACTAAACTGTGAGTGTGGTTTTTTTGACCTTGAGTGCCCTTAATGTGGTTTGAAAATGTGGTTTGAGTGCCCTTAATGTGGTTTGTTTGAAGTAAAAGCACTGCAAATGGTTGGTGGGGATTGGGTTGAAACAGCTGGAGGCAGAGAATTCAACAGCTGCCAGCACATCAGGCTTGAGGGACTGAGCTGCCACCCCAAGAATCCATTTGGCCCACAATGTCCATACTAGCGCTCTGGAGACCAGTCCCTTCCGCCCACAACACCCATACCAGCGCTCCAGAAAGCCCCCTCCCCCCCACTGGCCACCAATATTGGAATTGGTGGAGAGGTGGAATATTGCGTTGGGGGACCGTCCCTCCCGTGTGAACATAGGACCCAACGGGTCCCACTTAGTCTACTAATCTTATATGTTTCAATAAGATATCCTCTCATCTTTCCAAATTCCAGAGTATACAAGCCATTCTCGCAGCTACAGATCCTGGCCACACACTCATCTCTCCATTGCCATCGGGAAGAAGATACAGGAGCTTGAAATCTGGTACACCCAGGTTCAGGAACAGCTACTTTCCCACAGCCATTAGGCTATTAATTTGAGGAAGGACATTCTTGCTATTGAAGGAGTGCAGCGTAGGTTTAAGAAGGAACTGCAGATGCTGGAAAATCGAAGGTTGACAAGTGCTGGAGAAACTCAGCGGGTGCGGCAGCATCTATGGAGCGAAGGAAATAGGGAATTTTGTCTACTTGCAGGGTAGGTTCACCAGGTTAATTCCCAAGATGGCGGAACTGACATATGATGAAAGAATTGGTCGACTGGCCTTATATTCACAGGAATTTAGAACAATGAGAGGGGATCTTATAGAAACAAAAAGAATTCTTAAGAGACTGGACAAGCCTGATGCAGGAAAAATGTTCCCGATGTTGGGGAGTCCAGAACCAAGGGTCACAGTTTAAGAATAAGGGGTAGGCCATTTAGGACTGAGATGAGGAAAAACGTTTTCATCCAGAGTTGTGAATCTGTGGAATTCTCTGCTACAGAAGGCAGTGGAGGCCAATTCACTGGATGTTTTCAAGCAAGAGTTAGTTTCAGTTCTTGGGGCCAACAGAATCACGGGATATGGGGAGAAAGCAGGAACGGGGTACTGATGTTGGATGATCAGCTAAAAAACAACGCGTGGTGCTGTCAATGATGGCAGCCTCGCCAACGGTCTGTCTGCCTTTTTGTCTTTTTTGTTATTTTTTGTGTGTTTTAAAAGTATGTGTGAATGTTCTCTGGTTTGTTTTATGTGGGGGGTGGGGGAGGGGTCGGGGGAAACATGCTTTCAATCCCTTACCTTGCCGGAGATGCGATTGTTTTCCGGATCGTGTCTCCGGTCGCTCTGCGGCCTAACATCATGGAGCTGGCGGCCTTGCTCGAGACTGACTTTGAGCCCCACCGTGGGGCCGTGGACTTACCATCGGAGCCTGCGATCCCTTGCCTGGGATCGACGCTCCAACCGCGGCCTGCGGATTCCACCATCGAGGAGCTCGCAGTCTCGGGTAGAGACCGATGTCGGGAAGCTCCAACGACGCAGGAGGTTCAACCAGCCCCGACCCGGGGTCAGATCGCCCGGACCGGGGGAGCTGAGATTCCCCCCCCCCCCCCACCCCAATGAGGGAGCTTGATCGCCCGATGGGGAGGGCCCGACCGCTGGCTACAGGAGACAAGATCGTCCCGTCAACGGAAGGTTCGAGACTCCCCGACCGCGGGAGAACAAAGAAGGGAAGAGATTGAATTTTTTTTCAACTTCCATCACAGTGAGGAATGTGGAGGAGTCACTGTGGTGGATGTTTATGTTAAAATGTATTTTGTGTGTCTTGTTGTTCTTTATTGGTCTGACTGCATGGCAAATCAAATTCCTCGTATGTTGCAAAACATACTTGGGTAATAAAGTATGATTATGATTCCAGAGTACACTCTGGAGTTTAGAAGGATGAGTGGGAATGTTATTGAAACATATAAGATTATTAAGGGTTTGGACACGCTAGAGGCAGGAAACATGTTCCCGATGTTGGGGGAGTCTGGAACCAGGGGCCACAGTTTAAGAATAAGGAGTAAGCCATTTAGAACGGAGACGAGGAAACACTTTTTCACACAGAGAGTGGTGAGTCTGTGGAATTCTCTGCCTCAGAGGGCGGCGGAGGCCGGTTCTTTCGATGCTTTCAAGGGAGAGTTAGATAGGGCTCTTAAAGATAGTGGAGTCAGGGGATATGGGGAGAAGGCAGGAACGGGGTACTGATTGGGGATGATCAGCCATGATCACATTGAATGGTGGTGCTGGCTCGAAGGGCTGAATGGCCTACTCCTGCACCTATTGTCTATGTTTCTCTAAATAACATCATAATTGGCAAAGGGACGAGCTTAGATGGGGCATCATTGTTGGCATGGAGGGTACACAAAAAGCTGGAGAAACTCAGCGGGTGCAGCAGCATCTAAGGAGCGAAGGAGATAGGCGATGTTTCGGGTCGAGACCCTTCTTCAGACTGGACATGTGGGCTGAAGGGCCTGTGTCCGTGCGGTATGTGTGGAAAGCGACAGGCGGAGGTTTGCTTGCCGTAAAGTCACACAGCACGGAGACTGCTCGGACTGCTGGCGGATATCGTTGCTAAACATCAAGCATTTTCTCTGACAACTAAACTTACAAGTAACCTCAGGATGACTTTCACTTTCTACCCATGGAGCAATCACTTGAGATAATGCAAATTGATCTTTATGATTGAGTCTCATCTCAAAATCATTTAACGTTCGACAAATATAAATGTGTGCAAATTAGCCAGCCCGGCCTAAATTGGCTTATTTCCATACATTTCATGATGCATCTTTCTAATTTCTGGTTAGTCCGCGCCGTCTGCACCTACAGCACTCGTTTGATGTCAACTCCTGGTTTGTCTCTCACTCACCCTTCTACAAGGTTAATTCCCGGGATGGCGGGACTGTCATACGCTGAGAGAATGGAGTGGCTGGGCTTGTACACTGGAGTTTAGAAGGATGAGAGGGGATCTTATTGAAACATAAGATTATTAAGGGTTTGGACATTAGCATGGCAGGAAACATGTTGACGATGTTGGGGGAGTCCAGAACCAGGGGCCACAGTCTATGAATAAGGGGTAAGCCATTTAGAACGGAGATGAGGAAACACTTTTTCACACAGAGTTGTGAATCTGTGGAATTCTCTGCCTCAGAGGGTGGTGGAGGCCGGTTCTCTGGACACTTTCAAGAGAGAGTTGGATAGGGCTCTTAAAGATAGAGGAGAAGGCAGGAACGGGGTACTGATTGGGGATGATCAGCCATGATCACATTGAATGGCGGTGCTGGCATGAAGGGCCGAAGGGCCGAATGGCCTCCTCCTGCACCTGTTGTCTACTCTGTAAATTGTCTCTTGTGTAGGATAGCAGCAGTGCATGGAAACTTGGAGCACAGGAAGATAGAGTCATGGAATATTGCAGTGTGGAAACAGGCCCTTCGGCCCAACTTGCCCAAACTGGACAACATGTCCCAGCTACGCTAGTCCCACCTGCCTGCGTTTGGCCCATATCCCTCTAAACCTGTCCTATCCATGTCCCTGTCTAAATGTTTCTTAAATGTTGGGATAGTCCCAGCCTCAACTACTTCCTCTACTAGCTTGTTCCATACACCCACCACCCTTCGTGTAAAATAGTTAACCCTCAGATTCCTATGAGATCGTTTCCCTCTCACCTTAAACCTATGTCCTCTGGTCCTCGATTCCCCTACTCTGGACAAGAGACTCTGTGCATCTACCCGATCTATTCCTCTCATGATCTTATACACCTCTATAAGATCACCCCTCATCCTCCTGCGCTCCAACCTCTCCCTATAGCTCACACCCTCTAGTCCTGGCAACATCCTCGTAAATCTTCTCTGTACCCTTTCTAGCTTGACATCTTTCCTATAACATGGTGCCCAGAACTGAGTATAGAAGTTGGGAGGTCATGTTGCCAGGACTAGAGGGTGTGAGCTACAGGGAGAGGTTGAGTAGGCTGGGTTTCTATTGCATGGAGTGCAGGAGGATGAGGGGAGACCTTATAGAGGTGTATAAGTTTTTGCTGTATCTCAGTACACATGATGATAACAAACCAAAATTAGTTTTCGATCTATTGATCAAAGGATGCTCTGTGGACTCACCATCGCGAAGCTGGCCGACTTTGGAGGCTGTGGCGGCGACCCGACTGCGGAGCCTCCGGGGCACCGGCCGCGGGCCCTGTGGACGGTAACATCGGGAGCTCGCAGGTCCCAGGCTGGTGAACGATTCTCCGGAGCTCCCGCAACAGCAGCTTCGTCCGCCCTGGGCCGCGGAGTTTGAACCGGCTCGTTCGCGGATCTCGGATTCAGCCGTGGGGCTTAACATCACCCGGCGGGGAGCCCAACATCGGAAGCCTGGATCGCCTCAATGCAGAGGGAGAACAAGGAAGGAAGAGATAGGACTTTAAGACTTTTGCCTTCCATCACAGTGAGGAGATGCCTGGAGATTCAATGCGATGGATGTTTGTGTTAAACTGTGTTCATTGTGTGTTCTGTTACTTTATTTTCTGTCATGACTGCAAATTATGCAATTTCGCTCAAACTAAAAGTTTGAATGACAATAAAGGAAACGCCAACTCTAACTCTCTATGGTGCAAGTGTAGAAATTGATAAGAAATGGGTGACATGCCAAACATCGCTTGGGCAGTTTACACCCCAGCGGTATGAACATTGACTTCTCCAATTTCAGGTAGTCCTTGCTTTCTCCCTCCTTCCCCTCCCCTTCCCAGCTCTCCCACAGCCCACTCTCGACCCGAAACGTCACCTATTCCTTCGCTCCATAGATGCTGCCTCACCCGCTGAGTTTCTCCAGCATTTTTGTCTACCTGCCGATCTTCAGTCTTCTGAGAAAATACTTTTTCGTTAGCCTAACCTCCCTTCAGTAAGTTGCTCCGTATAATCATTGTGAAAGGCACAAGATGCCAGAGTAACTCAGTGGGTAGGGCGGCATGGGTAGTACATACGGCATTAGACCATTCAGTTCATCGAGTCTCCTAACCCCATTCAATCATGGCTGATCTATCTCTCCCACCTAACCCCATTCTCCTGCCTTCTCCCCATAACCTCTGATACCTCCACTAATCTAGAATCTATCTATCTCAGCTTGACAGCCTCCACAGCCTTCAGTGGCCATAAATTCCACAGATTCACCACCCTCTGACTAAAGAAATTCCTCCTCATCTCCTTCTTAAATGAGTGTCCTTTAATTCTGAAGCTGTGACCTCTAGTCCTAGACTCTCCCACTAGTGGAAACATCCTCTCCACATCCACCCTATCCAGGCCTTTCACTATTCGGTAAGTTTCAATGAGGGTCCCCCCTCATCCTTCTAAACTCCAGCGAGTACAGGCCCATTGCCGTCAAACGCTCATCGTAGGTTAACCCACTCATTCCTGGGATCATTCTCGTAAACCTCCTCTGGACCCTCTCCAGAGCCGGCGCATCCTTCCTCAGATACTGTATGGGGCCCCAAACTGCTCACAATACTCCAAATGTGGCCTGAAAGTATGACGCCCTGTTTTTGTATCCCAGCCCACTCGCAATAAATGCTAGCATTGAGTTTCCTTTCTTGACTTGCAAAATAACTTTTTTGTGAATCCTGCACCAGCACTCCCAAGTCCCTTTGCACCTCTGATTTCTGGATTCTCTCCCCATTTAGAAAATAGTCTATGTCTTTATTCCTACGACCAAAATGCATGACCACACTTTGCTGCACTATATTCCATCTGCCATTTCTCTGCCCGCTCCCCAACCTGTCCCCCCACGTCCAAACCTTTGTGTCTTTCTTCTGTAAACCAGTGTCTAAACCAGACGAGGAAACACTTTTTCTCACAGAGAGTGGTGAGTCTGCGGAATGCTCTGCCTCAGAGGGCGGTGGAGGCCGGTTCTCTGGATGCTTTCTGGAAAGGCTAATAGCGGAGTCAGGGGATATGGGGAGAAGGCAGGAACTGGGTACTGATTGTGGATGATCAGCCATGATCACATTGAATGGCGGTGCTGGCTCGAAGGGCCAAATGGCCTACTCCTGCACCTATTGTCTATTGTATATTGTCTGCAGTTCCATGTTTCTACTCCTCTATAACAGGGAGGGAGGGAAGGAGGAAACATAGAAACATAGAAACATAGAAATTAGGTGCAGGAGTAGGCCATTCAGCCCTTCGAGCCTGCACCGCCATTCAATATGATCATGGCTGACATTCAACTCAGTATCCCGTACCTGCCTTCTCTCCATACCCTCTGATCCCCTTAGCCACAAGGGCCACATCCAACTCACTCTTAAATATAGCCAATGAACTGGCCTCAACTACCCTCTGTGGCAGAGAGTTCCAGAGACTCACCACTCTCTGTGTGAAGGAGGGAGGAAGAGAGGGAGCGAGACAGGGAGGGAGGGAGGTAGGGAATGAGGGAGGGAGGAAGGAAGGGAGAAAGGGAGGGAGAGAGGGATGGAGAGATGGAGAGAGGGAAGGAGGGAGAGAGGGAGGGTGGGGGGCTAAGACTGACGAGGGAAAGCAATGGAATGGACAGATGGGAGATCTACGTCGCCACTTTCTGCTCAAGGTCACCAGCATCGAACCACAAGCAGTTTTTTAGGTCGTCATGCACATCGGTCTGGACAAACAGCCTCTAGCCTCGTCCATTGGGGAAGACAAATGAGCGGAGATAGCAAACTGGACTCTGCCCAGCTCTCTCGCGGACAGCCCAGCCACTAATAATATATGAATGCCTTGGTTCACAGTACATGTTTGACAATGTGTTTGACCTCCAATCTGACGGCAGTAAAGGGAGACACTAACAAAGATGAATAACATGTTTGCCCATTGTAATGGTTTGGGGAAGTGGAAACTGGAATGAAACAATGTCAATCTGTGTGAGTGCGCTTGCCAAAGGCATTGACGCTGAGCTGTTATGTGTTAATTATCTGTTCTGAATGGGAGGCTACAACTGGTAGAGTTGCTGCCTCACAGCGCCAGAGACCCGGGTTCCATCCTGACCACGGGTGCTGTCTGTACGGAGTTTGCAGGTTGTCCCCGTAACCCGTGGGTTTTCTCTGAGTGCTCCTGTTTCCTCCCACACAAAAAGGCTGGCAGCATCATCAAGGACTCACACCATCCTGGCCACACACTCATCTCCCTGTTGCCATCGGGCAGAAGGTACAGGAGCCTGAAATCTGCAACATCCAGGTTCAGGAACAGCTTCTGCCCCACAGCCATCAGGCTATTAAACACAACATCAAACAAGCTCGGAACAATAACTTATCTGTTTATTTATTGTGTATATCTATGGTCTATAGTATATAGACACACTGAACTTTTATCTCCTGTTCTGTATTGTGTTTACATATTCTGTTGTGCTGCAGCAAGCAAGAATGTCATTGTCCTATCTGGGACACATGACAATAAAACTCTGTAGACTTGACTTGACTCCAAAGACGTGCAGGTTTGTCGGTTAATTGGCTTCTATGGTGTAGGTTAGTGCTACTGCTTGGCGATCGCTGGTAGGTGCCGATCCAGTGGGCTGAAGAGCCAATTGCACGCTGTATCTCCAGAGTCTAAAGTAACGTCTAAAGCTAGTCCCAATTGTTTGTGCTTGGCCCATACCCCTTGAAACCTTTCCTATCCATGTATTTGTCCAGATGTCTTTTGAATGTTGCTATTGTATATTTAAGTTTTGGTTTATTATTGTCACGTGTAACGAGGTACAGTGAAAAGCTTTGTTTTGCATGCTATCCATTCAGATCAGACAGTACTGCACATAAATACAATCATCTTGCCGCCCAAGATGCCTCATCTACGCAAGTCCCATTTCTGCAGTTGTATAGGGCTCTGGTGAGGCCACATCTGGAGTATTGTGTACAGTTTTGGTCTCCTAATTTGAGAAAGGACATCCTTGTGATTGAGGCAGTGCAGCGTAGGTTCACGAGATTGATCCCTGGGATGGCGGGACTGTCATATGAGGAAAGATTGAAAAGACCGGGCTTGTATTCACTGGAGTTTAGAAGGATGAGGGGGATCTTATAGAAACATATAAAATTATAAAAGGACTGGACAAGCTAGATGCAGGAAAAATGTTCCCAATGTTGGGTGAGTCCAGAACCAGGGGCCACAGTCTAAGAATAAAGAAGAGGTCATTTAAGACTGAGGTGAGAAAAATCTTTTTCACCCAGAGAGTTGTGAATTTATGAAATTCCCTGCCACAGAGGGCAGTGGAGGTCGTCACTGGATGGATTAAGAGAGAGTTAGATGGAGTTGTTGGGGCTAGTGGAATCAAGGGATATGGGGAGAAGGCAGATACGGGTTATTGATTAGGGACGATCAGCCATGAATGGCGGTGCTGGCTCGAAGGGCCGAATGGCCTCCTCCTGCACCTATTTTCTATGTTTCTATCCATGCCACTGTCCAATTGTCATCGTAACGGCCTCAACTACCTTGTTTAGACAATCAAACCAAACTCCAGTACAATACAATGAAGGACTGCTATATATCAGCGAGACCAAGCACAGGCTTGTTTCGCTGAACACCCGCCGCTTAGTCCACCTAAACCTACCTGATCTCCCGGTTGCTAAATACTTTAACTCCCCCTCCCATTCCCACACTGACCTTTCTGTTCTGATGAAGGAACAGCAGCTGATATTTCGCTTGGGCAGCTTACACCCCAGCGGTATGAACATTGACTTCTCTAACTTCAAGTAGCCCTTGTTTTGTGTCTCTCTCCGTCCCTCCCCCTTCCCAGTTCTTCCACCAGTCTGACTGCCTCCGACTACATTCTATTTCTGTTTGGGGGTTACACAAAAGGCTGGAGAAACTCAGCGGGTGCAGCAGCATCTAAGGAGCGAAGGAGATAGGCGACGTTTCGGGTCGAGACCTTCGCTCCTTAGATGCTGCTGCACCCGCTGAGTTTCTCCAGCCTTTTGTGTAACCCTCGATTCTCCAGCATCTGCAGTTCCTTCTTCAACATTCTATTTCTGTTTGTTTTGTTGTTACCTTATCCTGGCGAACAATGATCCATTCCACATTTTCCTTGATCTCCATTCCCTTTGTCCTGTTTTCACACCTCACACATTCTTATCTATGTATGTCCATCTCCCCAGACGAGAGAAAGTTAAACATCCCAGTATTTGGAATCCATCTGCTCATCACAAAATACATTTGACATTTGTAGATTTTACTGACGCTATTTTTGCTGTACACAATGTCATCATCCTTGCTAATCCTTTGTATTCAAATAACAACCAGTTTAGGTTTACTTTACAGCTTTCCTGGTGTTCACTTTGTGAGAACAGGGGCGGCACGGTGGCGCAGCGGTAGATTTGCTGGCAGAGACCCGGGTTCCATCGTGACTATGGGCGCTGTCTGTACGCAGTTTGTACGCTCTCCCCGTGACCTGCGTGGGTTTTCTCTCCGGGCGCTCCGGTTTCCTCCCACACTCCAAAGACGTGCAGGTTTGCAGGTTAATTGGCTTGGTAAATTATCTCTAGTGTTTGCAGGATAGTGTTAGTGTGCGGGGATCGCTGGTCGGCGCAGACACAGTGGGCCGTAGGGCCTGTTTCCACGCTGTATCTCTAAACTAAACTAAACTAGACATTTGTGAAAGATAGTGTGTGCACACAAGGCACTTTTACTCTTTTAGTGCATACAAATATTATTTTCTCATTTCTCATTTGACGTGTTAAATAGGGAGGGCTTACAAAGATTGTCTGACTGCAGTAACATGGGCACAGAATGTAGTAATTGTTTGAGTGTGAGGCAGTGCTGATAAAGCTGCAATGTTGGAATATGTTTGACTTTTGAGTTCAGTTTTGAATAATGTTTGCATGCACTTCAATTCGACTCATTAATGCCCACTCAATAAACTGCTTTCGAAATGAAGGGAAGAAAAGATTGAAGAGTTTTAAGATACAACTCCTCAGTTCAGTTTAGTTTATTGTCACGTGTACCGAGGTACAGTGAAAAGCTTTTGTTGCGTGCTAACCAGTCAGCGGAAAGACAATACATGATTACAATCCAGCCGCCCACAGTGTACAGATGCATGATAAGGGAATAACGTTTAGTGCAAGGTTAAGTCAGTAAAGTCCGATTAAAGATAGTCCGAGGGTCACCAATGAGGTAGATAGTAGTTCAGGACCGCTCTCTGGTTGTGGTAGGATGGTTCAGTTGCCTGATAACAGCTGGGAAGAAACTGTCCCTGAATCTGGACTCCTGGTGTTGAGTATCGCAGTCGGACTTGTTAAGTAATTCACTGGGTAAAACAAAAAACTTATATTTGAACATGCAAAGATCGACGAGTTTTTGTAAAGAAAATAAAAACTTTTAAAAAAACCTTTAATCAGAACTTCTGTTACAGAGATGAAAGAGGTGATTTTAATGTAATTTTATGCATCACTTCAAATCAAGGTAGCTGAGATCCATTAAGCAGCTCATTTTAACTTGACTGAGTCTAAATAAAAGAGAAATAATGAGGAAGTAAAATCAGAACCTGCACTCAACTGATCCTAATTGTACAGTAGTACTGAAGAAAAAGTGCCATTATAATTAATGTTTCAGTCACACATGAGCGAACCTGTGAGGTAGGAATTCCACCAGACATCCTGTGTGAGGCTGGATTACATGATATTGATGAATTAATGCCAGACCTCCAATTCGGAGAGTGTGGCAGGATCAGGGCCTGCCTCAGAGATCAGTGAGAAATAATTGTTTCCTTAACTGCAGCCTGAGAGATCTTCTGGACAGATATGTAGACGGGTTGGTTGGTAAGTTTGTGGAAGACACCAAGATTGCTGGGATCACATACGGTGAAGAAGGCTGTCAGAGTGGGCAGCGGGATATAGATCAGCTGTGGAAATGTGTGGAATGTATTAAAAAATATATAAAGTGTATGTTAATATAGCAGCAAAGAGGTCCTTCTGCAGTTGTACAGAACCCTAGTGAGACCACACCTGGAGTATTGTCTGCAGTTTTGGTCCCCTCATTTGAGGAAGGACATTCTTGCTATTGAGGGAGTGCAGCATAGGTTTACAAGGTTAATTCCCGGGATGGCAGGACTGTCATACGCTGAGAGAATGGAGCGGCTGGGCTTGTGCACTCTGGAGTTTAGAAGGATGAGAGGGGATCTCATTGAAACATATAAGATTGTTAAAGGTTTGGACACGCTAGAGGCAGGAAACATGTTCCCGATGTTGGGAGAGTCCAGAACCAGGGGCCACAGTTTAAGAATAAGGAGGAAGCCATTTAGAACAGAGACGAGGAAACACTGTTTCTCACAGAGAGTGGTGAGTCTGTGGAATTCTCTGCGGTGGAGACTGGTTCTCTGGATGCTTTCAAGAGAGAGCTAGATAGGGCTCTTAAAGATAGCGGAGTCAGGGGATATGGGGAGAAGGCAGGAACGGGGTACTGATTGGGGATGATCAGGCATGATCAAATTGAATGGCGGTGCTGGCTCGAAGGGCCGAATGGCCTACACCTGCACCTATTGTCTATTGTCTATTGTAAAATCATGAGAGGAATAAATTGGGTCGACACGCAGTCTCTTGCCCAGAGTAGCTGAATCGAGAACCAGAGGACATAGGTTTAAGGTGATGGGGGGAAAGTTTTAATGGGAATCTGAGGGGTAACTTTTACACACAAAGGGTGGTGGGTGTATGGAACGAGCTGCCGGAGGAGGAAGTTGAGTCTGGGACTATCCCAACATTTATCACAACTCTAAATGAGTGGAGAAATGGCAGATTTACCTTAGACTTTAGACTAGAGATTCAGCACAGAAACAGGCCCTTTGGCCCATGGAGTCCGCGCCGACCAGTGAACACCCCATACACCAGCACTATCCTGCACACTCTAGGGACAATTTACAATTTTTACCAAAGCCAATTAACCTACAAACAATAGACAATAGACAATAGGTGCAGGAGTAGGCCATTCGGCCCTTCGAGCTAGCACCGCCATTCAATGTGATCATGGCTGATCATCCTCAATCAGTACCCCGTTCCTGCCTTCTCCCCATATCCCCATATCCCCTGACTCCACTATCTTTAAGAGCCCTAGCTAGCTCTCTCTTGAAAGTATCCAGAGAACTGGCCTCCACCGCCCTCTGAGGCCCACCCGCTCCATTGTCTCAACATATGACAGTCCCGCTATCCCAGGAATTAACCTTGTAAACCTACGCTGCACTCCCTCAATAGCAAGAATGTCCTTCCTCAAATTAGGGGACCAAAACTGCACACAATACTCCAGGTGTGGTCTCACTAGCGCCCTGTACAACTGCAGAAGGATCTCTTTGCTTCTATACTCAACTCCTCTTGTTATGCCATTAGCTTTCTTCACTGCCTGCTGTACCTGCATGCTTACTTTCATAGACTGATGTACAAGGACCCCCAGATCCCGTTGTACTTCCCCTTTTCCCAACTTGACACAATTTAAATAATAATCTGCCTTCCTGTTTTTGCTACCAAAGTGGATAACCTCACATTTATCCATGCTACAAACCTGTATGTCTTAGGAGTGTCGGAGGAATCCAGATCATCCGGAGAAAACCTACGCAGGTCACGGGGAGAACGTGCAAACTCCATACAGACAGCACCCGTAGTCGGGACCAAATGAGTTATCTGGTGCTGTGAGGCAGCAGCTCTACCACTGCGCGTTTGTTTTATATCCCTCTAAACATTTCTTATCATGTACCTGTCTAAATATCTATTTTACTTCGGAGTCACGTGAGTGACTACGTGAAGAACCCGCCTGGCGCTGGCAAACGGCATTACGTCGATGCTGACGGCAGAAGCAGGAGCTGCACAGACAGCTCCTCGACAGCGGTAGGTTCGGAGCCGGCAGGTAAGTGCTGTTGAAAACATTTTTTAGGACTGGAAAACTCCGTGCCTGGTGGAAACCAGGATTTTAAAGGTTTTAAAAACAAACTAAAAGTTTAAATTGAACAGATATACTCTGTTAAAATAACGGAGTTTTAAAAAGAACGTCCCAGGGGAATACCCAGCGATCGGGACGAGAGATTAATTACGGGGCCGGTTCCGATACTGGTACCGTTTAAAATACGGTAGAAAGGATTAAATGCTCCACAATTTTGGCAGGATATTTTAAAAGTCAGAAAGACTGTATTTTTTAAAAAGTTAATAAAATTCGCGATATGGAGAAAGTACTCCATAATATAAAAAGAGACTAGGGTCACAGTACCCAAACAGTTCCCCAAAAAAGACCCTGAGGGGCTTGAATGTACTAAAAGACCAGGGTCACAGTACTCAAACAGTTCCCCAAAAAAGACCCTGAGGGGCTTGAATATACAAAATATGGCTATGTGCCAAATTGAGAAATAAAAACTCTGACCCTGGATAGGGTGGAGGAAGTCTCTTTGGATATAATTCCAAAGACAGACCCTGCAAGTGGTGATGTGAATTATGAATGCACACCACAAATAAAATAAAAATAAAAGTGAGGCCAGGTGTGCCTGAGATAGCAAAAGTTTTTGCTATATCTAAAGGAAGTGGTGAGGCTATGGAAAAACCTAGCTGCCTACATTAATTATATGGTATCTCACCAACTTCAAGAATATGATAAAACTTTATGTTTTATTTAAATATCAATGGTTAATCCATTTATAAATATCCATGTCTCAAATATATGAGATATAAGAAATACAATTTCAAAGTTTCAAAATGGTGCAAATATGTAATACTTTCAATATAAAATAAATTGCCATTAGTTGTGGAGCTTAATAGGAAGAAATATATATAATTTACCGAATCTGCATCATAGGGTTGCAGATTAATACAAATCAGGATATATTAAACTCCTGATTATTATAGAATACCTGCCTTATGATAAATCAAAGATATTAATTACAAAAGAACAGACAACTGATCTTTAAACTTTTGGAAGGAAAACTATGATCCAATAAAAATGTTGATTATGGATCAAAACAAAGACAAAGATCTTTTATCTTACGGTGAAAAAACTATGATCCAATGAAAAATTTGATGATGGATCAAAATAAAGGCAGAAGTGGTATTATCCAAACATAGCCTTATCTTAACCTATATAATTGGGGAAAAGAAGGCTTGATGTACGTTGAAGAGGTGCAAACATCTGGTTACAAAATAAGTCATGAAATCTCCAATTATGGGGGATTACAGGTGTATTATGATGGTTAAAACTTAATATAACTAAGGAGGATTGGTTCACCTGTATAAGGGAAAAACTGATTTCAGGTTTGCACTCAAAAGTAAATTTTAAAAAAGAAGGGGAACGTATATGTATATTATAAAATTACCTTAGTGTAAAGATTCATGGTATAAACCATACAATAATATCATTATTTACACTTTCACAGTGTAAGAAAATAGAAACATCTAGAACATGGAAAACTGTTGTGATTAACAAAGTGTTAATCAATATTACAGGTGCTTGAAATTAATTAAAGTGGGTCAAGCTGTGCAAGTTAAAACTTGTCCAAACAATCAATCAGTTCAAGTTGTTAAACTGAACACTGAAGGAACAATATACTGATAAAAGATCAGCACTTGCACTAATGAGGTACATGGTATGGGTTATCTCGATTACATTTAAATTAGAAGAGATAAAGAGCAGCTGCAAATTAGTGCCTGCCATTACAAACCTGGTGGAAGGTAGGACTTGACCCATTACATAAAGCATATGCTCAGGCATTAATAAAATATTTTTAAATTACTATTCTGAATTCAGAAGTAATTTAAGCACCATAAGAGTGGGGAAAATTGTTCCATGATACAAATATGTATTATTGTTGTTGACATACTTTGTTCCTCCATTAGGTTAGGGGAAAATATAAATAAAGTTCCAAAAGAAGGAATACAGAAGCTTATAGAATATGTATGCCTTGTGAAAAGGCTTATGCAAAATATCAAATGATACGTTATCATTATTAGTAATGTAAAAAAGGTTCATAAGCTGCTTCAACTATAAAATTACAACTGAAGCAAGTGTTACAGATGATGTACAGCTTCTGTGAATGTTTGGGTAAAGATAAGAATATTATCTATTCTTATAACAATAATTGATATGTTTTTTGTTAAGCGGACTGCAGACAATTATACCAGGCAAACATAAATGGTTTGTCCTAAGAATTTTCCAAACATTCGTATTAATTGTTGAAGTATAAGGAGTTATGGATAAAAAAGATCGATTGTTTTATTATGGAACTGTCCATGTCGTATCAAGATGAACAATACCACGGCTGTGGCATATGTTAACTATGGTCAAATTTGGGAGGAAAATATATTGTCATTATTTTGCATACTTACGATTAATCTGGTTGTATACAGATTAAATCACTGATTTTAAATATTTCTTGTGGGTCACAAGATAAGTCAAACAACAATTATGGGATTATCTAAGTAAACAGATGTGGCATGTTTTAAAGTTTAGTCCACCTGTTTATCTCTAAGGAAGAGACAATGGTATCGGAAGATAACAAATTTGGGAAGAAAAACATATTGTCATTAATATGGATTACTTACGATTAATCTGATTGCATACAGATTAAATCACTGATCTTTCGAATATTCTTGTGGGTAATCTAAGAACAGTGAAGGTGGATGCTTTTCTCCAAATTACATGAGGAAAAGATTCTTTGTGTTCCTCATTTTTGTTTAATAGGGCAGTGTCTGATGAATATGTAGCAGGACACTGCCAGAGGCATTTTGGTGGCCCAATATGGGTCCTTTATGATTCATTTATATTGTGTGATTTTGAACTGCTAGTGATGATTCATAATGGCAGTAATTTATTGAAGTCAAAAAAGGGGTCTTGACCTAGGTCGTTGCCTGTCTCCCTTTGTTTCTTTGGATGCTGCTGCACCCACTGGGATCTCCAGGTTGAGAAACCCTGCAGTAATTTATTGTTGTACAAAAACCTCCATAAGTGAAAATATGAATTTGACTATCTACAGGTTGACTAGACCATCTCAACAGCTGATGGTCAAAGAAGTCTATGAATGTAAACCGATATTACGATATATCAATAAAATAATTATGTATAAAGAAGTGTTATACCTGCAATTTGCGGAAATAAGTCTAAATAACTATATTTTGTTATAAGAAATTGGAGGTCTGTATATACAGTAACGTTATTTTTTCATTTAGATATATGTGAATTCCTTGTGGATTGCATTTTCTAAGTATCTAATTGATAGAGCCAATTATAGGGCTCAGAGTGTTACCGTCTTATAAACGGACAATATATTAACCAAGAAGTTATCAGATGCATTCATAATATCCCAATATGGAAAGGGATATATATGTAAATGTTAATAAAATATATATATGTGTGTGTGTATATATATATATATATATATATAGATATAGATATAGATATAGATATAGATATAGATATAGATATAGATATGGGTATATGTATATATAATCTGTCCAAAATTGTAAAAAATATAAAGGCAGGAGATAAAAAATCTTGAAATGCCTTAAGAAATGGACTTTAACTCTATCTATGATTCAAAAAACTTAAACATTGAAAATAATAATTCTGATAACTTTAGTATCAATATAAGAGTGCAAACATTGCAAATGTTACGTTATAATGGCATGTGGATACAAATTGCATTATCATATATGTTTATGAATCTACCAAACAAAGCACGCCAAGAAGACCTGAAAACGAAACCAAGGTAAACCTATAAGCACATCCTGCTGGCTTTAAGTTGTGTGTGTGTGTGTGTGTGTGTGAACATTGATGAAAATGTTGCAGTAGGTAAGAGTCTGTGGCAATGAGACTGCTTATTACACACAAAAACCACATTGGGTTCAGTAAAACTGATGGTTATAGAGGAATGTATTTCTAGATGGTTAATAATTGGATACATTCAGTAGGAACTAGACACTGAAAGGTGGAAAATCACTCTGTTAATGATGAAAATACATTCACAGGAATGGCACAGGATGAGCCACTCGAGCAAAGATGCAAGGCCGCAGGAGGCTGTAGATTACTGTTAAAATAAAGGAACCAGTCATGGTGTCAGATTTAGACACGCAATGTTCGGTTCGCTATAATTGTTGCTTTGTCATGCCATAAAAAATATATATCAATTGGTATTTGTGATAAATTTGCTTTTCAATAGAAAGGGCATTATTTTAATTTTTTATAATGTGAAAATTATTTATCACATAACTTGAGGCAATGTTTGGGGAAAATGTGTTATTCGCTCGTTATTGTGTTAATGAGCCGTACAGTCGTATGGAATAAATTCTACGACACGAAAAACACAGAAAGCTTCAAACTCTTCACGTAGTCACTCACGTGACTCCGAAGTAAAATGGTAAGATTAAACAAGAACTTACCAGTTCGAAGTTTGATCGTTATTTTATGAGGAGTTACGATGAGGGATTACGTGCCCTCCACTCCCCACCCTCATAAAATAAATGATCATCTGGTAGTTCTAAGTCTATTATGAGCCTTACTATGTTACTTCGGCTATTTTGTATTCTGTGTTTTTCATGCCGCTGCTTTGAAGTATGCCGTTTGCCAGCGCCAGGCGGGTTCTTCATGTAATCCCTCATCGTAACTCCTCATAAAATAACGATCAAACTTCGAACTGGTAAGTTCTCGTTTAATCTTACTATTAAATGTTGTTATTGTACCTAACTCAACGACTCCTTCTAGCAGGTGGATAAAAATGCTGGAGAAACTCAGTGGGTGAGGCAGCATCTATGGAGCAAAGTTATTGGTGACATTTTCGGGTAGAGACCCTTCTTCAGTCTCGACCTGAGACGTCACCTATTCCTTCACTCCGTAGATGTTTCTCCAGCATTTTTATCCACCTTCGATTTTTCCAGCATCTGCAGTTCCATCTTAAAGACTTCTTCTGGCAGTTCGTTCCATACACCCACCAACCTCTGTGTGAAAACGTTGCCTCTCAGGTTCCTATGAAATCTTTCACCTCTCACCTTACACCCATGTCCTCTGGTTCTTGATGCTCCTACTTGAAGAGAAAGCAACAAAATAGGGTGAACATTCATCCTCTCAGTACCCGGGTCTCTGGCGCTGTTGCCAGTAACACCACCACTTCCCAGTCAGTGGAAGGACTACACATGCTTACAATCAAGCTGTCCGCAGTGTACAGTGACCTGCGTGGGTTTCCTCCGGGTGCTCCGGTTTCCTCCCAAATCCTAAAGACGTGCAGGTTTGTAGGTTTAAGAAAGAACTGCAGATGGTGGAAAAATCGAAGGTAGACAAAAATGCTGGGGAAACTCAGCGAGTGAGGCAGCATTTATGGAGAGATGGAATAGGCGACGTTTAGGGTCTCAACCCGAAACGTCGCCTATTCTTTCCATCCATAGATGCTGCCTCACCTGCTGAGTTCCTCCAGCATTCTCGTCTACCTTCAGGTTTGTAAGTTAGTTGGCCCTCTGTACAACATGGCTCCAGTGGTTGAAACAGTGGGATAATCTGGAACTAGTGTAAACGGGCGATCGATGGTCGGCCTGGTCTTGGTGGGCAGCTTTAAGAGTCGGCAAGAAGGTTTTATTGTCATATGACTTGGATTGGACCAATATAATTCTTTCAGCACAACTAGATATAATACTCTATAAAGACCACAATAAATAATTACAAAAAAGTTCAGTGTGTGTAGTGTGTGTATATAATATATACATATACATATCCCAATAAGCTCTGGACAATATAGACTTGGGGGCATTAGTTTAGTCTTTGAGATATTATTGTTTGTTTGCATATGAAAAACAAACAGAAATAGCCCAAAGACAAAACTAATGCCCCCAAGTCTATGTTGTTCTCAGCTTATTGGGCGGTTGTTCTGTTCAAGAGCTTGATGGTTGCTGGGAAGAAGCTGTTCCTGAACCTGGTCGTCACAGTTTTAGACAATAGACAATAGTCAATAGACAATAGGTGCAGGAGGAGGCCATTCGGCCCTTCGAGCCAACACCGCCATTCAATGTGAGCATGGCTGATCATCCCCAATCAGTACCCCGTTCCTGCCTTCTCCCCATATCCCCTGACTCCGCTATCTTTAAGAGCCCTATCTAACTCTCTCTTGAAAGTTTCCAGAGAACCGGCCTCCACCGCCCTCTGAGGCAGAGAATTCCACAGACTCCCTGATTCTGGACTCCCCCAACATCGGGAACATGTTTCCTGCCTCTAGCGTGTCCAAAACATGAATAATCTTATATGGTTCAATAAGATCCCCTCTCATCCTTCTAAATTCCAGAGTGCATTGGTAAGACCAATTCTGGAGTATGGTGTACAATTTTGGTCGCCTAGTTATAGGAAGGATGTCAACAAAATAGAGAGAGTACAGAGGAGATTTACTAGAATGTTGCCAGGGTTCCAGCAACTATGTTACAGAGAAAGGTTGAACAAGTTAGGTCTTTATTCTTTGGAGTGCAGAAGGTTAAGGGGGGACTTGATTGAGGTCTTTAAAATGATGAAAGGGATAGACAGAGTTGACGTGGATACGTTTTTCCCATTGAGGGTAGGGAAGATTCAACCAAGAGGGCATGACATGAGAATTAAGGGACAGAGGTTTCGGGGTAACGTGAGGGGGAACTTCTTTACTCAGAGGGTGGTGGCTGTGTGGAATGAGCTTCCAGCAGAAGTGGTGGAGGCAGGATCGATTTTAACATTTAAGAGTAAAGTGGATAGGTATATGGACGGGAAGGGAATGGAGGGGTATGGTCTGAGTGCAGGTAGATGGGACTAGGGGAAAACAAATGGTCGGCACGGACTGGAAGGGCCGAGAGGGCCTGTTTCCGTGCTGTAATTGTTATATGGTTATATGGTTATATGGTGTACAATCCCAGCTGCACCATTCTCTCAGCATATGACAGTCCCGCCATCCCGGGAATTAACGGAGGTTACCTTCTTCCCGATGGTAGCAGCGAGATGAGAGCGTGGCCAGGGTGGTGTGGGTCTCTGATGATGCTGGCTGCCTTTTTGAGGCAGCGCCTGCTGTTGATCCCTTCGATGGTGGGGAGGTCACCTCATTACAGGATGGATGTGGAGGCTTTGGAAAGGCAGTTTACCAGAATGTTCTCTGAATGGGAGAGAATTAACAACAGGGAGAGGTTGGACAATGAGCAGGTTGAAAGTTTGAGAAGACAATAGACAATAGGTGCAGGAGTGGGCCCTTCGAGCCAACACCACCATTCAAAGTGATCATGGCTGATCATCCTCAATCAGTACCCCGTTCCTGCCTTCTCCCCATATCCCCAGACTCCGTTATCTTTAAGAGCCCTATATAGCTCTCTCTTGAAAGTATCCAGAGAACCTGCCTCCACCGCCCTCTGAGGCAGAGAATTCCACAGACTCACCACTCTCTGTGGGAGAAAGTGTTTCCTCGTGTCTGTTCTAAATGGCTTAACCTTTATTCTTAAAAGAATCTTGAAGGAAGATCATACCTAGATAGGGTAGATCGTCAGAACCTCTTTCGCAGGGTGGAAATGTTGGGAGCCAGAGGGCGTGGCTTTAAGGTGAGAGGGGGAAAGTTTAAAGGAGATGTACGGGGCAGGTTTTATACACGGAGGCGGTTGGGGGCCTGGAACGCGCTGCCAGGGCTGGTGGTGGAGGCAGATACGGCAGTGGTGTTTAAGAGGCTTTTACTCAGGCACATGGATATGCAGGGAATGTAGGGACATGGATCACGTGCAGGCAGAGGGGATTAGTTTAAGTTGGCATCATGTTCAGCACGGATATTGTGGGCCAAAGGGCCTGTTCCTGTGCTGGACTGTTCTTATGACACTAATTTCCTGCACATTTGGAGAAGATTACAAAGGCAGATGATAAATATGAGAGAACACGGTGGCAACACTGAAATAGCTTTTTAATTAAAAAATACTTTTTGTGGTTTGTTCAATTTATGCGACTTATTAAAATCTTTACGAGCCTTTCTTTCACGTCTCTGTAATGGCTTGTTAATTTATATATTTAAAGTACTTATGAAATGTTTAATCTTTTTCAACTATTTGATTTTTCATAAGTGCTACCGATTTCTGAATGTATTTAAGCCAAAGGATTTGAGTTTAGGAGCAAGGAGGTCCTACTGCATTTGTACATGGCCCTGGTGAGACCACACCTGGAGTATTGTGTGCAGTTTTGGTCTCCAAATTAGAGGAAGGACATTATTGCAATTGAGGGAGTGCAGCGTAGGTTCACCAGATTAATTCCCGGGCAGGTGGGACTGACATATAATGAAAGAATGGGACGACTGGGCTTGCATTCACTGGAATTTAGAAGGATGAGAGGGGATCTTATAAAAACATATACAATTCTTAATGGATTGGACAGGGTAGATGCAGGAAAAATGTTCCCGATGTTGGGGGAGTCCAGAATCAGGGGTCAAAGTTTAAGAATAAGTAGTCAGCCATTTAGGACTGAGATGAGGAAAAACGTTTTCACCCAGAGAGTTGTGAATCTGTGGAATTCTCTGCCACAGAAGGCAGTGGAGGCCAATTCACTTGATGTTTTCAAGAGTTAGATTTAGCTCTTGGGGCTAACGGAATCAAGGGATATGGGGATGAGGCAGGAACGAGGCACTGATTGTGGATGATCAGCCATTGTCATACTGAATGGCAGTGCTGGCTCGAAGGGCTGAATGGCCTACTCCTGCACCTATTTTTCTATGTTTCTAAGCAGTGAATATAAGACTGGGGCTTTTTAAAATTCATCGACAGAGCGGCACGGTGGCGCAGCGGTAGAGTTGCTGCCTCACAGCGCTTGTGACCCGGGTTCAATCCTAACTACGGGTGCTGTCTGTACGGAGTTTGTACGTTCTCCCCGTGACCCGCGTGGGTTTTCTCCGGGTGCTTCAGTTTCCTCCCACACTCCAAAGACGTGCAGGTTTGTAGGTTTATCACATTGGTATAAATGGGAATTATCCCTATTGTGTTAGCGTGCGGGGATCGCTGGCCGGCACGGACTTGGTGAGCCGAGCGGCCTGTTTCCGCGCTGTGTCTCAAAACTAAACTAAAGGTGTGTTATTAAGAGAAAATATCCTCACTTTTTTCACCATTTTTGTGCTGGTAAGTTGCACTTTATGTCGGTTAACGGTTAATATTGTTATTTATTAAAGCCTCCCTGGCATTTATATTAAAAACACAAAGTGCTGGAGTAACTCAGATGGTGATGGAGCATCACTCAAGAACATAGATAGGTAATGGCGGGAAGGTGAGTACCTGTGATGGACCGGCCAGTGTCCACCACACTCTGCTGTCTCCTCCACTCCTGGACATTTGAGTTGCTGATCCAGGCTGTGATGCAGGCAGGCAGGAGCAGAAACAGAAAGTTCACCTTTTCTTCAGCTTGGTGGAACTTTTAGTTCAGGTATTTTATCTCACTAGCTCGACAAAAAAGGTTTAGTTTAGTTTAAAGACACAGCACGGAAACAGGCCCTTCAGCCCACCGAGTTTGTGCTGTCCAGCGATCCCCACACACTCACACTATCCTACACGGACTAGGGATAATTTATAGTTACACTAAGCCAATTAACCTACAAACCTGTGCGTATTTGGAGTGTGGGAGGAAACCGAAGATCTCGGAGAAAACCCACGCAGGTCACTGGGAGAACGTACAAACTCCGTACAGACAGCACCCGTAGTCAGGATGGAACCCGGGTCTCTGGCGCTGTGAGGCAGCAACTCTACCGCTGCGCCAACGTCCCGTGGGTTTTATAAATTAAAGAGCTTTCTTTCACTTTTATTCTAAAGTCTCAAGCTGAAATATTTAATGAGCATTTGCAAAAATTATTCAGAAAGTTCACTTTTAAACAATGATGAGCGTTTGTCGGCACTGGGCCTGTACTCACTGGAGTTTAGAAGAATGAGGGGGGACCTCATTGAAACTTACAAAATATTCATTTTCACCACATTTATCTTACTACTAAAATCCATTGGGTCCACCCAACCAATGGATGTTAGTAGTAAGATAAATGTGGTGAAAATGAATATTTTGTCAAGGCTATTGTACTTGTTTCAATCTCTGCCAATAGAGGTACCATTAAAACAATTCACGGAATAGGATAAATTAATATCTAGATTTATTTGGGGAGGAAAGAAGGCCAGAATTCGATACACTACACTACAGTTGCCAAAGGACAAAGGTGGAATGGCACTTCCAAATTTTAGGATATATTTCTATGCAGCCCAACTTCGACCACTAATTAATTGGTGTGAGGACAGCTCTATAGCTAGGTGGAAAGAGATTGAGACATATATCCCTGACTTCCACATCCAAACACTTTTGGGAGAAAAAGCTCTTCCTGGACATATCAGGAGTATAATCGATCCAATAACGATATTTACTTTAGAAACCTGGTTCACTCTTACCAGACAACTTAAACTGAATAAACGACAAAAAGTTTTAAGATGGATAGCTTTGGATAATGAATTTAAACCAGGGATGTATGACTCAACATTTAAAGAGTGGATGAAGAAAGGAATGACTGCATTTTGTACTGTTATTGAAAATGGAGACCTAAGAAGTTTTCAAGATTTGAAGGATAGATTTGCACTTCGGAACCAAGACTTGTTTAGATACCTCCAACTGAGAGATTATTACAATAAAAAGGTAAAAAGGGAGGCACTAGAAGAAAAGAATCCAGTGATAGAAGTGATAGTTAGTGCGTATCATCAAAAAACATTAAGGATTATTTCTAAACTTTATCATAGTTTAATGGAATGTCAAGCTAAAACTACATTTTATGTAAAATTTAAGTGGGAAAAGGAATTGAACATCACAATCTCAGAAGAAGAATGGCATCATATGTGTGTAACACTACAGACATCCACCAATTCACAAAATTGGAGAGAATTTAATTGGAAAAATTTGATTAGTTTCTTTATTACGCCTAACATAAAAAGCAAGCAAATTCTAAGGCAGCAAACATGCTGGAGGCAATGTGGCCAAACAGACGCAAACCATGCACATATCTTCTGGAGTTGCCCAAAAATAGAACCATTTTGGGACAGAGTGAATTCAGAATTAACGGAGGTATTAGGATATATAGTCTGCAAGAAGTGTTCCATTTTATACCTGGGTAATATAACTACAGTGGTGCTGAAGGAAGACCATTACTTGGTTAAAATCCTACTCACAGCTGGCAGAAAGGCCATTACAAGAAACTGGCTCGCAGCGGACACTCCCAGACTTAGACAATGATTAGACATAGTCCAGGAAATATTTGTCATGGAGAAAATGACATATTCTCTAAGAGTGAAAGAAGACGAGTTTAACAGAAAATGAGAAAAATGGATTAGGTATAGAAATAAAGACATCAACACTATAATTTTATAGACAATAATGTAAGTTATTGGAAAATGTTTTAATATGAAAATAGTTCTGTATACTGCATCATTAATTGTAAACTGAACCCCCCACTACACTGTTGTAAGTTTCATTGTAATGTTGTATGTTTCATTGTTATATTTGTGTTTTATTTGTGTAAACATAAAAGCAATAAAAACTAAAGTGGAAAAAAAAGAAACTTACAGAATAGTGAAAGGCCCGGATAGAGCGGATGTGGAGAGGATGTTTCCACTAGTGGGAGAGTCTAGGACCAGAGGTCACAGCCTCAGAATTAAAGGACGTTCTTTTAGGTTGCAGATTAGAGGAATTTCTTTAGTCGGAGGGCGGTAAATCTGTGGAGTTCATTGCCACGGACGGATGTGGAGGCCAAGTCAATGGATGTTTTTAAAGAGGAGATTGATAGATTCTTGATTAGTACGGGTGTCAGGGGTTACGGGGTAACGGCAGGAGAATGGGGTTGAGAGGGAGACATAGATCGGCCATGATTGAATGGTGGAGTAGACTTGATAGGCCGAATGGCCTAATTCAGCTCCTAGAACTAATGAACATGGAAAAGTAAGTCTGCAATAAATATTGAATCTCGGCCTGTGCTTTCCATTGTGCGCAGAAGATAATAATTCTTGGAAATAATGTTAAATAAATCATCAGTGGGCCCCCTTGGGTATTTCCAGGGCTCCCAACCACACACAGAGGCAACTTAAAAAGATTGACACAAAAAGCTGGAGTGACTCAGCGAGTGAGACAGCATCTCTAGGGAAAACAAATAGGTGACCTCCAGAGATGCTGCCTGTCCCGCTGAATTCTCTGCCTCAGAGGGTGGTGGAGGCCGGCTCTCTGGATACTTTCAAGACAGAGCTAGAGAGCTCTTAATCATAGTGGAGTCTGGGGAGAAGGCATGAACGGGGTACTGATTGGGGATGACCAGCCATGATCGCATTGAATGGCAGTGCTGGCTCGAAGGGCCAAATGGCCTACTCCTGCACCTATTGTCTATTGTCTATTGTTACTCCAGCTTTTTGTGTCTATCTTCAGTTTAAGCCAGCATCTGCAGTTCCTTCCCACACAACGTGAAAAGATACCTTGTTATAGCGAGGCATTTAAAGAGCCATTGTATCAATGCAATGTCTCTGTAACAGTGCACATGGACTCGAGCAACACTGAAGTATACGGCAGCTAATTAACTATTTAGCAATGCAATATTACCATAGATTTCTGTCCTGCGTAAATTATATAACACACAGTTCATTTGTTTAAGAAGGAACTGCAGATGCTGGAAAATCGAAGGTAGACAAAAATGCTGGAGAAACTCAGCGGGTGAGGCAGCATCTATGGAGCGAAGGAAATAGGCAACGTTTTGGGGTTTCGGCCAGAAACGTCGCCTATTCCCTTCCCTCCATAGAGGCACCCGCTGCACCCGCTGAGTTTCTCCAGCATTTTTGTCTACCCACAGTTCATTGAACTGCGTTAGCTGGTAGAAATCAAATAGATTCTTCTTTTTAGATATTCACATGAGATTCATAACATCTGTCACCATTCATGGGCGGGATGGTGGCGCAGCGGTAGAGTTGCTGCCTCACAGCGCCAGAGACCCGGGTTCCATCCTGACTACGGGTGCTGTCTGTATGGAGTTTGTACGTTCTCCCCGTGACCTGCGTGGGATTCCTCCGAGTGCTCCCTTAGCTCATCCCATTTGCTCACCTTTGATCCGTATCCCTCTAAACCTTCCCTGCCCAGCTTCCTGTTTCAATGCTCCCCACGTTTTTTGTTTACTAAAGTGATGTTCATGGAATTTTCTGATCCAAGGAATGCTGCTCATCATCGACGGGTCATTCCCCCCCCCCCCCCCCCCCCCCCCACCACCACAAACAGTCTACAAAAGGTAGAGTCACAGAGTAATTCAGAGCAGAAACAGGCCCTTCAGCCCATCTTGCCCATGCTGACCAAGATGCCGCATCTACACTATTCCCACCTGCCCGCATTTGGCCTACGCCCCTCCAAATCTGTCCTATCCATGTTAAGGGCCTGTCCCACTGTACGAGCTAATTCAAGAGTTCTCCCGAGTTTCCCCCGATTCGAACTCGGAGATTTACGGTAATGGCCGCTCGTCGGTACTCGAGGCTCTCGTGGACATTTTTCAACGTTGAAAAATCTTCACGAGTCTTCACGAGCTTACCGCGTTTCCCGAGTACCTGCCGTTAGCGTTACGAGCCGCTAAGAGACGTCCACGAGCTCTGACGTACCCGCTACGTACATTCTACGTGCTTACAACGAGTTTGATTTTTTTTAAATCTCGGGAGAGCTCTTGAATTAGCTCGTACAGTGGGACAGGCCCTTAACTGTCCAACTGTTTCTTAAATGTAGCGATAGTCCCAGCCTCAACTACCTCATCTGGCAGCTCGTTCCATACACCCACTACCCTCTGTGTGAAAACGTTACCTCTCGGATTCCTATTAAATCTTTTCCCCTTAACCTTAAACCTATGTCCTCTGGTCCTCGATTCCCCTGCTCTGGGCAAGAGACTCTGTGCGTCTACCCGAACTATTCCTCTCGTGGTTTCACACACTTGAATAAGATCACCCCTCATCCTCCTGCGCTCCATGGAATAGAGACCCAGCCTACTCAACCTCTCCCGGCAGCTCACAACCTCTAGCCCTGGCAACATCCTCGTAAATCTTCTCTGTACCCTTTCCAGCTTCCTTATAACATGGCGCCCAGAACTGAACACAATACTCTAAATGCGGCCTCACCAACATCTTATACAACAGCGAGATGACTTCCCAGCTTCTATACGCAATAGTTATAGAGTCATACAGCACAGAAACAGGCCCTTTGGCTCAACGTTTAGTTATTTTAGTTTTTTTCAGTCTAGCAAGGTGAAGTGAAAAGGCTTTTTTCTTGCTTGCCATCTAGTCAGCGGATAGCTATGCATAATTGCAATGGAGCCATCCACAGTTTACAAATACAGAGTAAAAGGAGGAACATTTAATGCAAGATAAAGTCCAGTAAAGTCAATAGACAATAGACAGTAGAGAATAGGTGCAGGAGTAGGCCATTCGGCCCTTCGAGTCAGCACCGCCATTCAATGTGATCATGGCTGATCATCCCCAATCAGTACCCCGTTCCTGCCTTCTCCCCACATCCCCTGACTCCACTATCTTTAAGAGCCCTATCTAGCTCTCTCTGGAAAGTATCCAGAGAACCGGCCTCCACCGCCCTCTGTGTGAAAAGGTGTTCCTTCGTCTCCGTTCCAAATGGCTTACCCCTTATTCTTAAACTGTGGCCCCTGGTTCTGGACTCCCCCAACATCGGGAACATAATTCCTGCCTCTAGTGTGTACAAACCCTTAATAATCTTATACGTTTCAATCAGATCCCCTCTCATCCATCGAAATTCCAGAGTATACAAGCCCAGTCACTCCATTCTCCTCGTCTCCGTTGTAAATGGCTTACCCCTTATTCTTAAACTGTGGCCCCTGGTTCTGGAAGGGAGCTCAGGTAGGTCCAGGCTGAATGGGGTCATCTCCGCTCCCCGCCTACTCTCTTTCCTCATGATCTCCCTCCCTGTACCTGAGGGTGACCCACCTCGTTATAGCTCCTCTCTATGAAGCTCTCATTCTCCTGATGGTCCCCAGGTCATCCAGCTGCTTCTCCAGCTCCCTAACGCCAACTGTAATATGTCATCTTCGACGTAGATTCTGCCTGGAAGATTGATTCGAATGTCTGGAACCTCCCTGCAGAAATCATTGTTCCTAAATCTTGACAGGAATTTATTGAAGCTTACAGCAATCTGTGAGAGTACCGATACAGAATCACTTGGTATCAGTCAAACCTCACTTAATTGCTTCTCCACGTGTTGAAGATGTCGGTGTAAAAACATCTGTGCCACACAAATAAAACATCCATGCCTTTCCCAGTGACAATCATCCAATAGTGAAGCCTTACAATGTTAAAAATTATAAGTTCCAATGTTCAGTTTAGTTTATTGTCCCGTGTACCGAGGTACAGTGAAAAGCTTTTGTTGCGTGCTAACCAGTCAGCGGAAAGACAACACATGATTACAATCCAGCCGTTTACAGTGTACAGATACAGGATACGGGAATAACGTTTAGTGCAAGGTAAAGCCAGTAAAGTCCGATCAAAGATAGTCCGAGGGTCATCAATGAGGTAGATAGTAGGAATGCTCTCTTGTTGTGGTAGGATAGAAACATAGAACAATAGAAACATAGAAAATAGGTGCAGGAGGAGACCATTCGGCCCTTTGAGCCAGCACCGCCATTCATTGTGATCATGGCTGGAGCAGCAGCTCGGTGACCTCCGTCTGGTCAGGGAGAGTGAGGAAGCCATAGAGAGGAGCTACAGACAGGTGGTCACTCCAAAACCACAGGAGGCAGAAAAGTGGGTCACGGTTAGGAGAGGCAAAGGGCAGAGGCAGGGACTAGAGAGTACCCCGGTGGCTGTACACCTTGGCAATAAGTACTCCTGTTTGAGTACTGTTGGGGGGCACAGCCTACCTGGGGGTAGCAACAGCGACCGGGCCTCCGGTACAAAGACCGGCCCTGTTGCTCAGAAGGGTAAGGAAAAGAAGAGGAGGGCAGCAGTAATAGGGGACTCTATAGTTAGGGGGTCAGATAGGCGATTCTGTGGACGCAGTCAGGAGACCCGGATGGTAGTTTGCCTCCCTGGTGCCAGGGTCCAGGATGTGACTGAACGTGTCCAAGATATCTTGAAATGGGAGGGAGAGGAGCCAGAGGTCGTGGTACATATAGGTACCAATGACATAGGTAGAAAAAGAGAGGAGGTCCTGAAAGGAGAATTTAGGGAGTTAGGAAGAGTGTTAAGGAGAAGGACCGCAAAGGCAGAGATGCCAAGTGTCCCGGATTCGCCGTATTTTGTCCCGGCGAAATAACCTTTTTACGGTTGTTCCGGCAGCCAAACATGCTGTTACGGAACACCGCCGCGCCGGTGTTCCTCCGTGGTGAACGCCGGAGCCATGTGTCCCCGGTTTGCCGGCCCGCGCGATCAGCGGCACTTTGCCGGGCCCCAGTGGCCGCGCGTGCGCAGTGGGGGGGGTTGCCGGGCCCCAGTGGCTGCGCGTGCGCAGTGGGGGAGGGTTGCCGGGCCCCAGTGGCCGCGCTGTGCGCAGTGGGGGAGGGTTGCCGGGCCCCAGTGGCCGCGCGTGCGCAGTGGGGGAGGGTTGCCGGGCCCCAGTGGCCGCGCGTGCGCAGTGGGGGAGGGTTGCCGGGCCTGGCGCCATTTCGAGCCACGCCACGCCCGGCCCAGAGCCCGGGCGGCGCCGGCCCGCGCGATCTGCAGCACTTTCTTGCCGCTAGCCGGCCGCTCGCTGCAGCCCCATCACCGGGCCTCCCCCCCACCCCCACCCAGTGCGCAGGCGCAGACCCGCCGGCAACCTTGCCAAGTGCGCATGTGCCGCACCCGCCCGCCGGCAGCCCGCTGATCTGCACCAGTGCGCAGGCGCATAGCCGCCGGCAACAACCCCAAGTGAGTATGTTACGGAGAGAAATGCATTTAACCCCATTTGTTACGGACAAATGGGTTGAATGTTACTGTGAACTAAATTTAGGGTTGGCATCTCTGCAAAGGTAACAATCTCAGGATTACTGCCTGTACCACGCGACAGTGAGAGTAGCAATGGAGCAAGGTAGAGGATCAATGCGTGGCTAAAGGACTGGTGCAAGCACAGAGATTCAAGTTTCTGGATCATTGGAACCTCTTTTGGGGAAGGTGTGACCTGTACAAAAAGGACGGGTTGCACTTGAACCCGAGGGGAACCAATATCCTGGCGGGGAGATTTGCAAAGGCTACTGGGGAGACTTTAAACTAGATCGGTTGGGGGGGAGGGACTCAAATAGAGAAGGCAAGTAGTCCGTTTGTGAGGCAGGAGGCAGAGAAGAGAAGCAGTCAGACGCAACACGTAGGGAGGAAAGAAGAAAAAAATAACAAACGGGGAATAAGAAGTGGAGGGTTTCTTAAATGTGTGAGCAGAGAGACAGAGGGATGTAAAATGAGGATAGGAGCAATAGGTAGCGAGGTGAAAAGTGGCAGGAAAACAAATCCAGGGAAAAAATCTAAAAGGGCCACTTTTCAACATAATTGTAAAAGGGCCAAGAGTGTTGTAAAAACAAGCCTGAAGGCTTTGTGTCTCAATGCGAGGAGCATTCGTAATAAGGTGGATGACTTGAATGTGCAGATAGCTATTAATAATTATGATATAGTTGGGATCACGGAGACATGGCTCCAGGGTGACCAAGGCTGGGAGCTGAACATCCAGGGATATTCAATATTCAGGAAGGACAGACAGAGAGGAAAAGAAGGTGGGGTAGCGTTGCTGGTTAGAGCGGAGATTAACGCAATAGAAAGGAATGACATTAGCTTGGAGGATGTGGAATCGATATGGGTGGAGCTGCGAAACACTAAGGGGCAGAGAACGCTAGTGGGTGTTGTGTACAGGCCACCTAACAGCAGTAGTGGAGTTGGGGATGGCATCAAACAGGAAATTAGAAATGCGTGCAACGAAGGTAAAACCGTTATAATGGGTGACTTCAATCTACATATAGATTGGGTGAATCAAATTGGCAGGGGTGCTGAGGAAAATGATTTCTTGGAATGTATGCGGGATAGTTTTCTAAACTAACATGTGGAGGAACCAACGAGAGAGCAGGCTATTCTAGACTGGATATTGAGTAATGAGGAAGGGTTAGTTAGCAGCCTTGTTGTGCGTGGCCCCTTGGGCAAGAGTGACCATAATATGGTTGAGTTCTTCATTAGGATGGAGAGTGACATTGTTAATTCAGAATCACGGGTCCTGAACTTAAAGAAAGGTAACTTTGAGGGTATGAGACGTGAATTTTTTTGCAGCAGTACATAGAGGTGTCGACCAGAGAAGGGGCAGTGCTGGACCTCCTGTTAGGAAATGAGGTAGGTCAGGTGACGGAGGTATGCGTTGGTGAGCACTTCGGGACCAGTGATCACAATACCATTAGTTTCAATATAATTATGGAGAGAGTCAGAACTGGACCTAGGGTGGAGATTTTTGATTGGAGAAAGGCTAACTTTGAGGGAATGCGTAAGGATTTTAAAGGAGTGAATTGGGACACTTTGTTTCATGGGAAGGATGTAGAAGAGAAATGGAGGACATTTTAAAGGGGAAATTGTAAGAGTACAGAATCTTTATGTCCCTGTTAGGTTGAAAGGAAATAGTAAAAATTGGAAAGAGCCATGGTTTTCAAGGGAAATTGGACACTTGTTTCGAAAAAAGAGAGATATCTACAATAATTATAGGAGGCATGGAGTAAATGAGGTGCTAGAGGAGTATAAAGAATGTAAAAAGAATCTTAAGAAAGAAACTAGGAAGGCTAAAAGAAGATATGAGGTTGCTTTGGCAAGAAAGGTGAAAGTAAACCCAAAGGGTTTCTACAGCTATATTAATATAGAGGAGTATAAAGAATGTAAAAAGAATCTTAAGAAAGAAACTAGGAAGGCTAAAAGAAGATATGAGGTTGCTTTGGCAAGAAAGGTGAAAGTAAACCCAAAGGGTTTCTACAGCTATATTAATAGCAAAAGGATAACGAGGGATAAAATTGGACCATTAGAGAGACAGAATGGACAGCTATCTGCAGAGCCAAAAGAGACAGGGGAGATATTGAACAATTTCTTTTCTTCGGTATTCACCAAGGAGAAGGATATTGAACTCTGTGAGTTAAGGGGAAAAAAGTAGCTATGGAAACTATGAGATTCAAAGAGGAGGAAGTACTGACACTTTTGAAAAATATAAAAGTGGATAAGTCTCCAGGTCCTGACAGGATATTCCCTAGGACATTGAGGGAAGTTAGTGTAGAAATAGCAGGAGCTGTGACAGAAATATTTCAAATGTCATTAGAAACGGGAATAGTGCCGGAGGATTGGCGTACTGCGCATGTTGTTCCATTGTTTAAAAAGGATACTTAGAGATAATATATATATAAGCATCTGGATAAACAGGGTCTGATCAGGAACAGTCAACATGGATTTGTGCCTGGAAGGTCATATTTGACAAACCTTCTTGAATTTTTTGAAGCGGTTACTAGGGAAATTGATGAGGGTAAAGCAGTGGATGTTGTCTATATGGATTTCAGTAAGGCCTTTGACAAAGTTCCCCATGGAAGGTTGGTTAAGAAGGTTCAATCTTTGGGTGTTAATGGCAGAGTAGCAAGATGGATTCAACAGTGGCTGAATGGGAGATGTCAGAGAGTAATGGTGGATGGCTGTTTGTCAGGTTGGAAGCCGTGACCAGTGGGGTGCCTCAGGGATCTGTGTTGGGGTCCACTGTTGTTTGTCATGTACATCAATGATCTGGATGATGGGGTGGAAAATTGGATAAGTAAGTATGCAGGTGATACTAAGATAGGTGGTGTTGTGGATAATGAAGTAGATTTTCAAAGTCTACAGAGAGATTTGGGACATTTGGAAAAGTGGGCTGAAAGATGGCAGATGGAGTTTAATGCTGATATGTGTGAAGTGCTACATCTTGGCAGGACAAATCAAAATAGGACGTACATGGTAAATGGTAGTGGAATTGAGGAATGCTGTGGAACAGAGAGATCGAGGAATAACTGTGCATAGTTCCCTGAAGGTGGAATCGCATGTAGATAGGGAGGTAAAGAAAGCCTTTGGTGTGCTGGCCTTTATAAATCAGAGCATTGAATATAGGAGTTGGGAAGTAATGTTAAAATTGTACAGGGCATTGGTAAGACCAATTCTGGAGTATGGTGTACAACTTTGGTCGCCTAATTATAGGAAGGATGTCAACAAAATAGAGAGAGTACAGAGGAGATTTACTAGAATGTTGCCTGGGTTCCAGCAACTATGTTACAGAGAAAAGTTGAACAAGTTAGGTCTTTATTCTTTGGAGCACAGAAGGTTAAGGGGGGACTTGATTAAGGTTTTTAAAATGATGAAAGGGATAGACAGAGTTGACGTGGATACGTTTTTCCCAATGAGCGTAGGGAAGATACAAACAAGAGGGCATGACATGAGAATTAAGGGAAAGAAGTTTAGGGGTAATGTGAGGGAGAACATCTTTACTCAGAGGGCGGTGGCTGTGTGGAATGAGCTTCCAGCAGAAGTGGTGGAGGCAGGATCGATTTTAACATTTGTAAAGTGGATAGGTATATGGACGTGAAGGGAATGGAGGGGTATGGTCTGAGTGCAGGTAGATGGGACTAGGGGAAAACAAATGGTCGGCACGGACTGGAAGGGCCGAGAGGGCCTGTTTCCGTGCTATAATTGTTATATGGTTATATGGTTATATGGTTATAATTGGCCAAGATCGACTGGCAATTGATTCTTGAAGGGTTGACGGTGGAGATGCAATGGAAGGCATTTAAATACTGCATGTATGAACAACAACAATTGTTCATCCCAGTATGGCAAAAGAATAAATCAGGGAAGGTGGCGCATCCGTGGATAACGAGGGAAATCAGGGATAGTATCAAAGAAAAAGATGAAGTACAAATTAGCCAGAAAAAGCAGCCTACCAGAGGACTGGGAGAAATTCAGAGACCAACAGAGGAGGACAAAGGGCTTAATTAGGAAAGGGAAAATGGAGTATGAAAGAAAACTGGCAGGAAACATAAAAACTGACTGCAAAAGTTTTTATCGATATGTGAAGCGCAAAAGATTAGTTAAAACAAATGTAGGTCCCTTGCAGTCAGAAACGGGTGAATTGATCAAGGGGAACAAGGACATGACAGACCAATTGAATAATTACTTTGGTTCTGTCTTCACTAAGGAAGACATAAATAATTTGCTGGAAATAGCAGAGGATTGCGGGTCAAATGAGATGGAGGAAAATGAGTGAAATCCAGGTTAGCTGGAAAGTGGTGTTAGGTAAATTGAATGGATTAAAGGCCGATAAATCCTCAGGGCCAGATAGGCTGCAATCCCAGGGCACTTAAGAAAGTAGCCCCAGAAATAGCAGATGCCTAAGTGACAATTTTTCAAAACTCCTTAGATTCTGGAGTAGTTCCTGAGGATTGGAGGGTAGCTAATGTAATCCCACTTTTTAAAAAGGGAGGGAGAGAGAAAACGGGGAATTACAGACCAGTTAGTCTAACATCGGTAGTGGGGAAACTGCTAGAGTCAATTATTAAAGATGGGATAGCAGCGCATTTGGAAAGTGGTGAAATCATTGGACAAAGTCAGCATGGATTTACGAAGGGTAAATTATGTCTGACGAATCTTATTGAATTTTTTGAGGATGTAACTAGTAGAGTGGATAAGGGAGAAGCAGTGGATGTGTTATATCTGGACTTTCAGAAGGCTTTCGACAAGGTCCCACACAAGGGATTGGTAAACAAACTTAAAGCACACGGTATTGGTGGTTCAGTAAAGGGGAGATGCAACGAGACCTGGGTGTCATGGTACACCAGTCATTGAAAGTAGGCATGCAGGTGCAGCAGGCTGTGAAGAAAGCGAATGGTATGTTGGCATTCATAGCAAAAGGATTTGAGTACAAGAGCAGGGAGGTTCTACTGCAGTTGTACAGGGTCTTGGTGAGGCCACACCTGGAGTATTGCATACAGTTTTGGTCTCCTAATCTGAGGAAAGACATTGTTGCCATAGAGGGAGTACAGAGAAGGTTCACCAGACTGATTCCTGGGATGGCATGACTTCCATATGAAAAAAGACTGGTTAGACTTGGCTTGTACTCGCTGGAATTTAGAAGATTGAGGGGTGATCTCATAGAGACTTACAAAATTCTTAAGGGGTTGGACAGGCTAGATGCAGGAAGATTGTTCCCGATGTTGGGGAAGTCCAGGACAAGGGGTCACAGTTTAAGGATAAGGGGGAAGTCTTTGAGGACCGAGATGAGAAAATCGGTTTTCACACAGAGAGTGGGGATTCTGTGGAATTCTCTGCCACAGAAGGTAGTTGAGGCCAGTTCGTTGGCCATATTTAAGAGGGAGTTGGATGTGGCACTTGTGGCTGAAGGGATCAGGGGTATGGAGAGAAGGCAGGTACAGGATATTGAGTTGGATGATCAGCCATGATCATATTGAATGGCGGTGCAGGCTCGAAGGGCCGACTGGCCTGCTCCTGCACCTAATTTCTATGTTTCTATGTTTCTATGTCTGATCATCCCCTATCAATAACCCGTGCCTGCCTTCTCCCCATATCCCTTGACTCCACTAGCCCCTAGAGCTCTATCTAACTCTCTCTTAAATCCATCCAGTGACTTGGCCTCCACTGCCCTCTGTGGCAGGGAATTCCATAAATTCACAACGTTTTTTCACACCTCAGTCTTAAATGGCCTCCCCTTTATTCTGGTTCTGGACTCGCCCAACATTGGGAACATTTTTCCTGCATCTAGTTTGTCCAGTCCTTTTATAATTTTATATGTTTCTTCAAGATCCCCCCTCATCCTTCTAAAATCCAGTGAATACAAGCCTATTCTTTTCAATCTTTCCTCATATTACAGTCCCGCCATTGCAGGGATCAATCTCGTAAACCTACGCTGCACTGCCTCAATCACAAGGATGTCCTTACTCAAATTAGGAGACCAAAACTGTACACAAAACTCCAGATGTGGTCTCACCAGAGCCCGATACAACTGCAGAAGAACCTCTTTACTCCTATACTAAAATCCTCGTGTTATACAGTGCGGAAACAGGCCCTTCGGCCTACCAAGTCGGCGCCGACCAGCGATCCCTGCACACTAAACCACACATGAGAAGGTTTACTAAATCATGAGAGGAATAGATCAGGTAGATTCACAGAGTCTCTTGCCCAGAGTAGGGGAATCGAGGACCAGAGGACATAACCATATAACCATATAACCATATAACAATTACAGCACGGAAACAGGCCCTCTCGGCCCTTCCAGTCCGTGCCGACCATTTGTTTTCCCCTAGTCCCATCTACCTGCACTCAGACCATACCCCTCCATTCCCTTCACGTCCATATACCTACCCACTTTACTCTTAAATGTTAAAATCGATCCTGCCTCCACCACTTCTGCTGGAAGCTCATTCCACACAGCCACCACCCTCTGAGTAAAGAAGTTCCCCCTCACGTTACCCCGAAACCTCTGTCCCTTAATTCTCATGTCATGCCCTCTTGTTTGAATCTTCCCTACCCTCAATGGGAAAAACGTATCCACGTCAACTCTGTCTATCCCTTTCATCATTTTAAAGACCTCAATCAAGTCCCCCCTTAACCTTCTGCGCTCCAAAGAATAAAGACATAGGTTCAAGGTGAGTGGGTAAAGATTTAATAGGAATCCGATGGGTAACTTTTTCACACAAAGTGTGGTGGGTGTATGGAACAAGCTGCCAGAGGAGGTAGTTGAGGCTGGGACTATCCCATCATTTAAGAAACAGTTAGACAGGTACATGGATAGGACAGGTTTGGAGGGATTTGGAGACGGGTGGGACTAGTGTAGCTGGGACATTGTTTGCCGGTATCGGCAGGTTGGGCCCAAGGGCCTGTTCCACACTGTATCACTCTATGCATCTATGCTTCTGTGACTAAGACTAACTTACACACACTGAGGACAATTTACTAGTTTTACTGAAGCCAATTAACCTACAAACCTGCACGTCTTTGGGGTGTGGGAGGAAACCAAGCACCCGGAGGAAACCCACGCAGGTCACGGGGAGAACGTACAAACTCCGTACAGACAGCACCCGTAGTCAGGATGGAACCCGGGTCTCTGGCGCTGTGAAACTCTGTGAAACGTCACCTATCCATGTTCTCCACAGATGCTGCCTGACCCGCTGAGTTACTCCAGCACTCTGTGTCCATTAGTGAATTAGCCATCATCTGCGGTTCTTTGTTTCTACATTGCAACATTTAGATTCAGGTCAGGACGAATCCTCTTGGGTACTGACGCAAGCAGGATAACAGAATGAGATCATTTTTAACAAGAGAGCCTTTCAAATCGGCTTCAGTAGAACCACAGTCCTGTGCAGTCAGAGAGTCCCAGGGCAGTTTGTCGAATGTGGCAGGAACGTTTTAAAGGGTAATTTGAATGATATTAATGGTAGGAAAGAGGAGATTCTGCTGACGTTCCCTTCTCAAGCTGAAGTGGAAGACAAGCTCTTAAAATCAGTCTGCTCACTAGTTTAATTACTCCGAAACACAGCTCTGGGTTAAAATAGCACTTAATGAATAAGAAATAGCAGCACGTTTTTTCCCCACAACCTTAAGCAATGAACTTATAAACAGCACAAGTTAAAGAAGTGAACATTGATTTCAAACAGTCTGTGATATATTCTTCAAGGTGTGCAAAGATCAGTGTGACAGACGAGTGTGTCACGGAGGCGCAGCGGTAGAGTGCTGGAGTAACTCAGCGGGTCAGGCAGCATCTGTGGAGAACATGGATAGGTGACGTTTCACAGAGTGCTGGAGTAACTCAGCGGGTCAGGCAGCATCTGTGGAGAACATGGATCGGTGACGTTTCAGGTAAAAGCCATTCTGCAGACAGTAGAGGGTGGGGGAGAGAGGAAGAGAATCTCTTCAAAGTAGGTATCCATTGAGGAGATTTCATAGTGGATGTTTTGGGTCGGGACTCATCTGCCTGTGAAATGCTGCCTGTCCCGCTGAGTTACTCCAGCACTCTGTGAAACGTCACCTATCCATGTTCCCCACAGATGCTGCCTGACCCGCTGAGTTACTCCAGCACTCTGTGAAACGTCACCTATCCATGTTCCCCACAGATGCTGCCTGACCCGCTGAGTTACTCCAGCATTTTTTGTCTATCTTTGAGGATAAATAAGCTGGGAAGTCAGTGACTGTCACTTTGAGCACCAGCTTTGTTTAATTGCATTAGGTGTGCTATTTTACAGCTTCATTGTAGATGTCATGTTTGAAAACAAGATGAATTCCCATTTAATCCTTCAGCCTCCATGGAGACAATAAATTCTCATGCCTAATTTAATTAAACGGCAATGGTTCAAGCAAGCCAATGACAGAAATATATCTTGAGATAAACAGACTCAATGCACTCGGTATAGTCATCATAACAGTCCGGTTGTTTTTAGTTTAGTTTAGAGCTACAGCGCGGAAACAGGCCCTTCGGCCCACCAAGTCCGCACCGACCAGCGATCCCCGCACACTAACACTATCCTACACACACATAGAAACATAGAAACATAGAAATTAGGTGCAGGAGTAGGCCATTCAGCCCTTCGAGCCTGCACCGCCATTCAATATGATCATGGCTGATCATCCAACTCAGTATCCCGTACCTGCCTTCTCTCCATACCCTCTGATCCCCTTAGCCACAAGGGCCACATCCAACTTAAATATAGCCAATGAACTGGCCTCAACTACCCTCTGTGGCAGAGAGTTCCAGAGACTCACCACTCTCTGTGTGAAGAAAGTCTTTCTCATCTCGGTCTTAAAGGATTTCCCCCTTATCCTTAAGCTGTGACCCCTTGTCCTGGACTTCCCCAACATCGGGAACAATCTTCCTGCATCTAGCCTGTCCAACCCCTTAAGAATTTTGTAAGTTTCTATAAGATCCCTCTTAATCTCCTAAATTCCAGAGAGTATAAACCGAGTCTATCCAGTCTTTCTTCATAAGACAGTCCTGACATCCCAGGAATCAGTCTGGTGAACCTTCTCTGCACTCCCTCTATGGCAATAATGTCCCTTCCTCAGATTTGGAGACCAAAAACTGCACGCAATATTCCAGGTGTGGTCTCACCAAGACCCTGTACAACTGAAGTAGAACCTCCCTGCTCCTGTACTCAAATCCTTTTGCTATGAAAGCTAACATACCATTCGCTTTTTTCACTGCCTGCTGCATCTGCATGCCTACTTTCAATGACTGGTGTACCATGACACCCAGGTCTCGCTGCATCTCCCCTTTTCCCAATCGGCCACCATTTAAATAATAGTCCGCTTTCCTGTTTTTGCCACCAAAGTGGATTACCTCACATTTATCCACATTATACTGCATCTGCCAAACATTTGCCCACTCACCCAGCCTATCCAAGTCACCCTGCAGTCTCCTAGCATCCTCCTCACAGCGAACACTGCCCCCCAGCTTAGTGTCATCCGCAAACTTGGAGATATTGCCTTCAATTCCCTCATCCAGATCATTAATATATATTGTAAATAGCTGGGGTCCCAGCACTGAGCCCTGCGGTAACCCCACTAGTTACTGCCTGCCATTGTGAAAAGGACCCGTTTCCTCCTACTCTTTGCTTCCTGTTCTCTATCCACATCAATACTGAACCCCTAATACCGTATGCTTTAAGTTTGTATACTAATCTCTTATGTGGGACCTTGTCGAAAGCCTTCTGGAAGTCCAGATATACCACATCCACTGGTTCTCCCTTATCCACGCTACTAGTTACATCCTCGAAAAATTCCACAAGATTCGTCAGACATGATTTACCTTTTGTAAATCCATGCTGACTTTGTCCAATGATTTCACCACTTTCCCAAATGTGCTGCTATCCCATCTTTAATAACTGACTCTAGCAGTTTCCCCACTACCGATGTTAGACTAACTGGTCTGTAATTCCCCGTTTTCTCTCTCCCTCCCTTCTTAAAAAGAGGGGTTACATTTGCTACCCGCCAATCCTCAGGAACTACTCCAGAATCTAAAGAGTTTTGAAAGATTATCACTAATGCATCCACTATTTCCTGAGCTACTTCCTTAAGTACTCTGGGATGCAGCCTATCTGGCCCTGGGGATTTATCGGCCTTTAATCTATTCAATTTACCCAACACCACTTCCCGACTGACCTGGATTTCACTCAATTCCTCCTTTGACCCACAGTCCCCTGCTATTTCAGGCAGATTATTTATGTCTTCCTTAGTGAAGACGGAACCAAAGTAGTTATTCAATTGGTCCGCCATATCCTTGTTCCCCATGATCAACTCACCTGTTTCTGACTGCAAGGGACCTACATTTGTTTTAACTAACCTCTTTCTCTTCACATATCTATAAAAACTTTTGCAGTCAGTTTTTATGTTCCCTGCCAGTTTTCTTTCATAATCTATTTTTCCTTTCCTAATTAAGCCCTTTGTCCTCCTCTGCTGGTCTCTGAATTTCTCCCCAGTCCTCTGGTATGCTGCTTTTTTCTGGCTACTTTGTACGCATCATCCTTTGCTTTGATACTATCCCTGATTTCCCTTGTTATCCACGGATGTACTACCTTCCCCGATTTATTCTTTTTGCCAAACTGGGATGAACAATTTTTGTAGTTCATCCATGCAGTCTTTAAATGTCTTCCATTGTATATCCACCGTCAACCCTTTTAGAATTAATTGCCAGTCAATCTTGGCCAATTCACGTCTCATACCCTCAAAGTTACCTTTCTTTAAGTTCAGAACCATTGTTTCTGAATTAACAATGTCACTCTCCATCCTAATGAAGAACTCAACCATATTATGGTCACTCTTGCCCAAGGGGGCACGTACAACAAGACGGCTAATTACCCCTTCCTCATTACTCAAAACCCAGTCTAAAATAGCCTGCTCTCTCGTTGGTTCCTCTACATGTTGATTTAGATAACTATCCCGCATACATTCCAAAAAATCCTCTTCCTCAGCACCCCTGCCAATTTGATTAACCCAATCTATATGTAGATTGAAGTCACCCATTATAACTGTTTTGCCTTTGTCGCACGCATTTCTAATTTCCCGTTTTTATACCATCCCCAACTTCTCTGCTACTGTTAGGTGGCCTGTACACAACACCCACCAGCGTTTTCTGCCCCTTAGTGTTTTGTAGCTCTACCCATACCGATTCCACATCCTCCAAGCTAATGTCCTTCCTTTCCATTGCTTTAATCTCCTCTCTAACCAGCAACGCTACCCCACCTCCTTTTCCTTTCTCTCTATCCCTCCTGAATATTGAATATCCCTGGATGTTCAGCTCCCAGCCTACGTCACCCTGGATCCATGTCTCCGTGATCCCAACTATATCATAATCATTAATATCTATCTGCACGTTCAACTCGTCCACCTTATTACGAATACTCCTTGCATTGAGACACAAAGCCTTCAGGCTTGTCTTTACAACGCATTTACCCCTTATACAATTTTGCTGAAAAGTGGCCCTTTTTGATTTTTGCCCTGGTTTTGTCTGCCTGCCACTTTTACCTTTCACCTTGCTACCTAATGCTTCTACCCTCATTTTACACCCTCCTGCCTCTCTGCTCTTGTACCCATCCCCCTGCCACATTAGTTTAAAATCCTCCCCGACAGCACTAGCAAACACTCCCCCAAGAACATTGGTTCCATTCCATTCCAGGTGCAAACCGTCCTGTTTGTACCGGTCCCACCTCCCCCAGAACTGTCCCAGTGCCCTAAAAATTTGAATCCCTCCCCTTTGCACCACTTTTCAAGCCACGTATTCATTTGCATTATCCTCCTATTTCTACTCTGACTGGCCCGTGGTACTGGTAGTAATCCGGAGATTACTACCTTTGAGGTCCTACTTTTAAGTTTATCTCCTAGCTCCCTAAATTCACCTTGTAGGACCTCATCCCTTTTTTTACCTATATCGTTGGTGCCAACATGCACCACGACAACTGGCTGTTCACCCTCCCCCTCCAGAATGTTCTGCAGCCGTTCAGTGACATCCCTGACCTTTGCACCAGGGAGGCAACATACCATCCTGGAGTCTCGTTTGCGGCCGCAGAAACGCCTATCTATTCCCCTGACAATTGAATCCCCTATTACTATTGCCCTTCCCCTCTTTTTTCCCCCCTCATGTGCTGCAGAGCCACCCATGGTGCCATGAACCTGGCTGCTGCTGCATTCCCCTGATGAGCCATCTCCCTCAACAGTATCCAAAATGGTATACCTGTTTAGGAGGGAGATGACCGCAGGGGACTCCTGCACTACCCGCCTACTGCTTTGCTGGCTATTGGCCACCCGTTCCCTTCTTGTCCTCCTACCTTTTGCCTGCGGTGTGACCAACTCACTGTACGTGCTATCCACGACTTTCTCCGCATCGTGGATGCTCCAGTATGAATCCAGCCGCAGTTCCAATTCGTTCAATGCGGTCTGCCAGGAGCTGCAGCTGGACACACTTCCTGCAAACGTAGTCACCAGGGACACCGACCATCTCCCTGATCTCCCACATGTTGCAGGCTGAACAAACCATGGGGCCAATCTCTACTGCCATACCTTACTCCCAAATTACTAAAAAAAACACAAAAACTTATCCTTTAAACTTTACTACTAAATACTGAATCCCTAACTCCCAGAATCCCTCACTCCCAGAAGGCAGAAATGTAAAATAGTAAACCCGGGGTTGCACCCAATCAGCTGCTTCCTCGGGTCCTCTTCCACCAATCAGCGGCTTCCTCAAAAAAAAACCCACTTCTCCAAATGGAACGTTATGGATTTGGGTAAAAACAAGCCCCGCGCTAGATTTTAAACCTACCGGTCGGGTGTCGCTCCTCCCCCTCCTTCACTTCCTCCAACGGCTCCTGTGGGCCTCTCTGGATAGTTGCTGCCAGAGACCCGGGTTCCATCCTGACTACGGGTGCTGTCTGTACGGGGTTTGCACGTTTTCCCCGTGACCTGCGTGGGTTTTCTCCGGGTGCTCCGGTTTCCTCCTTAGCATCAGCAAGTTGTAAAAACTGGTCGGCACAGGCACGGTGGGCCGAAGGGCCTGTTTCTGCTCTGGATCTCTAAAGTAACATGAGTGAAATTAGGCCATTCAGACCAGTAATAATAGGACCAGTTCATAAGTAATGGGATTAGGCCATTCGGACCATCCAGTCTACTCCGCCATCCAATTGGCTGATGGCATGGCTTTAAAACTCTGAAATCTAAAAAGCTTTTAGTGTGCAAAATTAGAGCACATGGTATTGGGGGTAGGGTGTTGACGGATAGAGAAGTGGTTGGCAGACAGGAAACAAAGAGTAGGGATTAACGGGTCCTTTTCAAAATGGCAGGCAGTGACTAGTGGGGTACCGCAAGGCTCGGTGCTGGGACCCCAGCTATTTACAGTATATAGTAATGATGTAGACGAGGGAATTAAATGTGACGTCTCCAAGTATGTGGATGACACAAAGCTGGGTGGCAGTGTGAGCCACAAAGAGGATGCCATGAGGCTGCAGGGTGACTTGAATAGATTGGGTGAGTGGGCAGATGCACGGCAGATGCAGTATTATGTGAATAAATGTGAGGTTATCCGCTTTGGCGGCAAGAACAGGAAGCCAGATTATTATCCGAATGGTGTCAGATTAGGAAAAGGGGAGGTGCAACGAGAGCTGGGTGTCCTTGTACAGCTGTCACTGAAAGTAAACATGCAGCTACAGCAGGCAGTGAAGAAAGCTAATCGCATGTTGGCCTTCATTGCAAGAGGATTTTAGTTTAGGGCCCTGGTGAGACCGCACATGGAGTATTGTGTGCAATTTTGGTCTCCTAATTTGAGGAAGGACATTATGGGATTGACGGAGTGCAGCGTAGGTTCACCAGGTTAATTCCTGGGATGGCGGGACTGATGTATGATGAAAGAATGGATTGACTGGGCTTGTATTCACTGGAATTTAGGATGAGACGTTATCTTATAGGAACATATCAATTCTTCGAGGATTGGACAGGCAAGATGCAAGAAAAATGTTCCCGATATTAGGGGGTTCAGAACCAGGGGTCACAGTTTAAGAATAAGGGGTCGGTCATTTAGAATAGAGATGAGGGAAAACTTTATTACCCAGAGAGTTGTGAATCTGTGGAATTCTCTGCCACAGAGGGCAGTGGAGGCCAATTCACTGGATGTTTTCAAGAGAGAGTTAGATTATTCCCTTAGGGCTAACGGAATCAAGGGATATGGGGAGAAAGCAGGAATGGGGTTCTGATTTTGGATGATCAGCCATAATCATATTGAATGGCGGTGCTGGCTCGAAGGGCCGAATGGCCTACTCCTGCACCTTTTGTTTATGTATCTATGTTTTTTTTTACTATATCTCAGTACATGTGACGAGAAACTAAACTAAAGCCCCTGTCCCACTGTACGAGGTAATTCAAGAGTTGCCCCGAGTTTCCCCTGATTCGAACTCCGAGATTTACGGTAATGGCCGCTCGTAGGTACTCGGGGCTCTCGTGGACATTTTTCAACATGTAAAATATTCCCGTGCTTACCGCGTTTCCTGAGTACCTGCCGTTAGCGTTACGAGCCGCTAAGAGACATCCCGAGCTCCGACGTACCCGCTACGTACATTCTACGTGCTTACCACGAGTTTGATTTGTTTTTAAACTCTGGAGAGCTCTTGAATTAGCTGGTACAGTGGGACAGGCCCTTAAAGCTCTCACCTTCCTGCGCTCCGTGGAATAAAATCCTAGCCTGCCCATCCTCTCCCTGTAGCTCGGGCTCTCGGGGCCTGGCAACATCCTCATTCAACCTTCCCCTGCACCCATTCTAGCTTTGTGTAATGACAGTCTGGAGATGTGAAGCCCTGGCTATGCTTCAGCTGGAGAATATTGGCATTATTCACCTACAGAGCACAGATGTGAAAGATATTGGCACAGTGGTTCGTTCAGCTGCCAACTCATCCTTAATGCCGCCTCTCCCGAGATGCCTAATTGATCTAACGAGTGCTGAAGATTTTCATTAGTGCGAGCGATTAAAAAAGTGTTTACTGTGATGTGTTCCAAAGTAGGCGGTGGGAAACCTTTCCCTTCACAATTATAAAAAATAATTGAGGCTTAAAATGCAGGTTTAGTTTAATTAAGTTTTGTTTATAGATTCAGCGAGGAAACAGGCCCTTCGGCCCACCGAGCCCACGCCGACCAGCGATCCCCGCACGCTAACTTTATCCTTCACACACAAGGGACCATTAATAATTGTTACCGAAGCCAATTAACCCACAAACCCATTTATCTTTGCAGTGAATGAGCACCCGGAGAAAACCCACACAGTCACGGGGAGAACGTACAAACTCCGTACAGACTCCCATCAGGCTAGAGGCCAGAGAAGTGTGAAAACGCACAGCTCCAGATTCAGGGACAGTTTCTTCTCAGCTGTTATCAGGCAACTGAACCATCCTACCACAACCAGAGAGCAGCGCTGAACTGCTATCTACCTCATTGGAGATCCTCGGACTATCCTTGATCGGACTTTGCTGGCTTTACCTTGCACTAAACGTTACTCCTGTACACTGTGGACGGCTCGATTGTAATCATGTATTGTCTTTCCCTGACTGGTTAGCACGCAACAAAAGCTTTTCACTGTACCTCGATACACGGGACAATAAACTAATCTAGACTCATAGGAGACTCTTGGACTATTCTTGGTCGGACTTTGCTGGCTTTCCCTTGCACTAAATGTTATTCAGATTCAGATTCAGATTCAGATTCCTTTATTGTCATTCAGATCTTTCGGTCTGAACGAAATTTGTTACCTTGCAGTCATAACATGTAATAAATTAAAACAAAACACACAATAAACACATATTTAACATCCACCACAGTGAGTTCACCAGGCACCTCCTCACTGTGGTGGAAGGCAAAAGTCTTAAAGTCTTTGTCTTCTTCCCCTACTTGTTCCCCCTCTGTACTGAGGCAATCCAGGCCTTCGATGTCATCGTCCACTAGGCCCGCGGCCGAGCCTCCGAAGCCAGGCCGTCACCGCCGCCGCCGGAATGCTGGAAGACCGCCACAGCTCCCAATCAGGTTCGACCACGGGAACGCTGGAGCCGCCGGAGCTCTGAAGCCGGGCCGCCGCTGGAGCACCGCTGGAGAGCCGCTGGAGCGCCGCAGCCGGGCCGCTGCTGGACACGTGACAATAAACTAAACTAAACTAGATAATCAACCTGAAGCTAACACTGTCCATTTCCTCCTCAAATACTGTCTGATCTGCTGCATTCCTCATCCAGCACTTTGTTTTTTGTTCGAGATTCTTGCATCTGCAGATCCTGCCTTGTTCCAACCAAGCCAGTCATCACCACGTAGATGCCCAGCCAAGCCAATGGTCCCTGAACACTTCACTGAAGCATCAGCCTACTTCTTGTGTGTGAGAGTTGAGTAGCGCCCAAGACCCCGAATCCTTTGATTAAGATGCCACTATGTTCCAAGTGAGGCACAGCTAACTCTGTGGAAAGATCACAATTAATCAACTGGTACATTTAGGCAAATAAAATATTAATCGAGACACAAAAGGTGAGTTTGTTAATTGAAGACCTTTAACTTGAGCACATATATAATTAGGTGGTACAGAGCAGTTTGCATGTGATCCTCCTTCAATCACTGATAAATTTTCATCAACTATTCAAGGGTTCAAATTCAAGATTCAAGTGAGTTTATTGTCATGTGTCCCAGATAGGACAATGACATTCTTGTTTTGCTTCAGCACAACAGAATATTGTAGGCATAAATAAATACAGAACAGATCAGTGTGTCCATATACCATTGAATATATATATATATATATACGCACACATAAATAAACAGATAAAGTGCAATAGGCTATTACAGTTCAGATTTGTGTTTGAGTTGAGTTTAATAGTCTGATGGCTGTGGGGAAGAAGCTGTTCCTGAACATGGATGTTGCAGATTTCAGGCTCCTGTACCTTCTACCTGAAGGCAACGGAGAGATGAGTGTGTGACAATAGACAATAGGTGCAGGAGTAGAGCATTCGGCTCTTCGAGCCAGCACCGCCATTCAATGTGATCATGGCTGATCATCCCCAATCAATACCCCGTTCCTGCCTTCTCCCCATATCCCCTGACTCCGCTATCTTTAAGAGCCCTATCTAGCTCTCTCTTGAAAGTATCCAGAGAACTGGCCTCCACCGCCCTCTGAGGCAGAGAATTCCACAGACTCACCACTCTCTGTGAGAAAAAGTGTATCCTCGTCTCAGTTCTAAATGGCTTACTCCTTATTCTTATACTGTGGCCCCTGGTTCTGGACTCCCCCAACATCGGGAACATGTTTCCTGCCTCTAGCGTGTCCAAGCCCTTAACAATCTTATATGTTTCAATGAGATCCCCTCTCATCCTTCTGAACTCCAGAGTGTACAAGCCCAGCTGCTCCATTCTCTCAGCATATGACAGTCCCGCCATCCCGGGAATTAACCTTGTAAACCTACGCTGCACTCCCACAATAGCAAGAATGTCCTTCCTCAACTTAGGCGACAAAAACTGCACACAATACTCCAGGTTTGGTCTCACTAGGGCTCTGTACAACTGCAGAAGGACCTCTTTGCTCCTATATTTGATTATATTGTTATATGTGTGGTCAGGATGGTGTGGGTCCTTGATGATGCTGCCAGCCTTTTTGAGGCAGCGACTGTGGTAGATCCCCTCGATGGTAGGGAGGTCAGAGCCGATGATGGAATGGGCAGTGTTTACAACATTTTGCAGTCTTTTCCACTCCTGGGTGCACAACTACTCCAAAATTCAACAAAATATATTCACTACGTTCTTGAATTAGGTCAAGGTGAGATGGGGAGAGATTTAAGAGTGGCTTCAGGGGCAACGTTTTCAAACAGAACGTCATAGTCACACAGTGATACAGTGTGGAAACAGGCCCTTCGGCCCAACTGGCCCACATGGGCCAACAATGCCCCATCTACACTAGTCCCACCTGCCTGCCTTTGTGTATTTGGCCCATATCTCTCTAAACATGTCCTATCCATGGACCTCAATTACCTCCTCCGGCAGCTCGTTCCATACACCCACTACCCTCTGTGTGAAATAGTTACCCCTCAGATTCCTATTAAATCGTTTCCCTCTCACCTTACGCCTTCGTCCGCTGGTACTTGATTGCCTACTCTGGGTGAAAGACTCTCTGTGTTCACCCCATCTATTCCCCTCTGGAGTGGCAGGGTGGCGCAACGGTAGAGTGGCTGTCTCACAGTGACAGACACCCAGGTTCAATCCTGACTACGGGTGCTGTCTGTGTGGAGTTTGCACGTTCTCCCTGTGTTTACGTGGATTTTCTATTAAATCTTTCTCTTCCTTTCACTTTCAACCTTTATCCCCTGGTTCTTCATTCCCCTCCCCATCTGGAGTCCATTAATCATGTTACTGTCCAATCCTGGGCCTGTACTCGCTGGAGTTTAGAAGGATGAGGTGACCCCTCATTGGAACATACTGAATAGTGAAAGGCCTGGATAGAGTGGATGTGGAGAGGATGTTTCCACTGGTGCGAGAGTCTAGGACCAGAGGTCACAGCCTCAGAATTAAAGGACGTAACTTTAGGAAGGAGATGAGGAGGGCCAGAGGGTGGTGAACCTGTGGAATTCATTGCCACAAAAGGCTGAGGCCAAGTCAGTGGATATTTTCAAGACAGAGGGCAACACGGTGGCCCAGCGGGAGAGTCGCTGCCTCACAGCACCAGAGACCCAGGTTCCATCCCAACTACGGGTGCTGTCTGTACGGAGTTTGCACGTTCTCCCCGTGACCTACGTGCGTTTTCTCCGAGATCTTCGCTTTCCTCCCACACTCCAAAGACGTACATGTTTGTGGGTTGATTAGCTTGGTAGAAATGTAAAATGGTCCCTAGAGTGTGCAGGATAGTGTTAGTGTGCGGGGATTGCTGGTGGGTTCGGACTTGATGGGCCGAAGGGCCTGTTTCCGCTGTCACACTTGCCAGGCCTCCAGACACTTGAGACCCTTTCCACACTCGTCCCCTGAGCTATTAGGAGTTACACCTGCATTTAATCTGCTCCCCTGATTTATCACTTGGTGTAAATACCTGAGATCAGTAAATAACTGATGCTGACTAACCAGTTCTGCATTCTGTCCGTTCGAGAGCAGTTCTGTCAGTTCCAGGTCTATATCTTTCGGTTCCATTCGATTATGGGTTTTATTCAGTACACCTCGGTGAGCCTGCATTCCTGTCCCCCATTTCTGAGCCTGCTGACATTCGCACTGTACCTCAATACTAAACTAAACGGTGAATCTGTGGGATTCATTGCCACAGGTGGCTGTGGAGGCCAAGTCAGTGGAGATTTTTAAGGCGGAGATTGACAGATTCTTGATTAGTGCGGATGTCAGGGGTTACGGGGAGAAGGCAGGAGAATGGGGTTGAGAGGGAGAGATAGATCAGCCATGATTGAATGGCGGAGTGGACTTGATGGGCCGAATGGCCTAATTCTGCTCCTATCATAGAAACATAGAAAATAAGTGCAGGAGGAGGCCATTCAGCCTTTCAAGCCAGCACCACCATTCATTGTGATCATGGCTGATCGTCCCCTATCAATAACCCGTGCCTGCCTTCTCCCCATATCCCTTGACTCCACTAGCCCCTAGAGCTCTATCTAACTCTCTCTTAAATCCATCCAGTGATTTGGCCTCCACTGCCCTCTGTGGCAGAGAATTCCACAAAATTAACAACTCTCTGGGTGAAAAAGTTTTTTCTCACCTCAGTCTTAAATGACCTCCCCGTTATTCTAAGACTGTGGCCCCTGGTTCTGGACTCGCCCAACTATCACTTATGAACACAAATCTATGAAAACCCAGAAGTACCACGCTGGGATCTCTGAGTAAATATTTGATGGCTTCTGTCGCCACGGATCCGATTTTGTGTTGGTTATTTCTGAGATGCGGAAGGTTGCTGTCTGTTTTAAAATGTCTCCATTTGTTCTTGTTTGAATTGTTTTCTGGCATGTCTTATTATCTGCTAACTTTCTGTAGCCGTTTTGTCCCATTTCCCAGGTGAACAAAAAATTGATGGATATTCGCTGAGTGCAGCCACCTAATCTTGTTGTGTGGGCGATTTTTTTTTAGACTTTAGTTTAGCCTTTAGAGAAACAGTGTGGAAACAGGCCCTTCGGCCCATCACATCCGCGCTGACCAGCGATCACCCCGCACACTAGCACTACCCTACACCCCACCAGGGACACTTTTTACATTTACCAAGACAATTAACCTACAAACTAGCACGTCTTTGGAGTGTGGGAGGAAACCGGAGCACCCGGAGAAAACCCACGCAGGTCACGGGGAGAACGTGCAAACTCCACACAGACAGTACCCACAATCAGGATGGAACCCGGGTCTCTGGCGCTGTGAGGCAGCAACTCTACCGCTGCGCCACCGTGCCGCCCCTAATTAATATAAAGAGAAAATATTCGCTGAGTATAAGGATCTAATCTTGCTGAGTCATACAGCTCAGAAACAGACCCTTCGGCCCTACTCATCCGTGCCAACCCTGATGGCAGAAGGCAGGAACGGGGTACTGATTGGGGATGATCAGCCATGATCACATTGGATGACGGTGCTGGCTCGAAGGGCAGAATGGCCTCCTCCTGCACCTATTTTCTATTGTCCAAGATGCCTCACATAAATTAATCCCAGCTCCTGCTTTTGCCCCATATCCCTCTCAACCTTTCCTTTCCATGTATCTGTCAAAAGGATTTTTTTTTAATGTTGAAAGGAGGAACTGCAGATGCTGATTTAGAAAAAAAAGACACAAAGTCTAGGAGTAACTAAGGATGTTAATTAGTTGGGCAGGTGGTGGTGGTCTGGAATGTGTTGCCAGGGGTTATGGTGGAGGCAGTTATGTTTAAGTGCATATAAGCCATGGGAGCAGAAGTAGGCCATTCGGCCCATTTAGACGCACAGAGTCTTTTACCCAGAGTAGGGGAATCGAAGACCAGAGGACACAGGTTCAAGGTGAAGAGGAAAAGATGTGTTTAAGAAAGAACTGCAGATGCTGGAAAAATCGAAGGTAGACAAAAATGCTGGAGAAACTCAGCGGGTGAGGCAGCATCTATGGAGCGAAGGAATAGGTGATGTTTTGGATTGAGACCCTTCTTCAGACTGATGTGGGGGTGGGGTGGGAAGAAGAAAGGAAGTGGCAGAGACAGTGAGCTGTGGGAGAGCTGGGAAGGGGAGGGGAAGGAGGGAGTAGGGGAATAGGAATCCGAGGGGTACCTTTTTCACACAGAGGGTGGAGGGTGTATGGAACAAGCTACCAGAGGAGGTAGATGAGGCTGGGACTATCCCATTGTTTAAGAAATAGCGGGGCAGGTACATGGATAAGACAGGTTTGGCGGGATATGGACCAAGCGCAGGTAGGTGGGACTAGTGTAGCTGGGACATTGTTGGCCGGTGTGGGCAAGTTGGGCCGAAGGGCCTGTTTCCACACTGTATCACTCTGTGACTCTAAGTCTACTCCACCATTCAATCATGGCTGATCTAGCTTTCCCTCTCGACCCCAAGCTTCCCATAACCCCTGACACCCGTATAAATCGAGAATCTATACATCTCTGCCTTAAAAATTAGATCATATCAGGGGTATTGGGGGTTATGGGGAGAAGGCAACAGACAATAGACAATAGAAACATAGAAACATAGAAAAATAGGTGCAGGAGTAGGCCATTTGGCCCTTCGAGCCTGCACCGCCATACAATATGATCATGGCTGATCATCCAACTCAGCATCCTGTACCTGCCTTCTCTCCACACCCCCTGATCCCATTAGCCACAAGAGCCACATCCAACTCCCTCTTGAATATAGCCAATGAACTGGTCTCAACGACCTTCTGTGACAGAGAATTCCAGAGACTCACCACTCTCTGTGTAAAGAATGTTTTCCTCATCTCGGTCCTAAAGGAATTCCCCCTTATCCTTAGACTGTGACCCCTTGTTCTGGACTCCCCCAACATCGGGAACAATCTTCCTGCATCTAGCTTGTCCAACACCTTAAAAATTTTGTAAGTTTCTATAAGATCCCCCCTCAATCTTCTAAATTCCAGTGAGTACAAGCCGAGTCTATCCAGTCTTTGTTCATATGAAAAGTCCCGACATCCCAGGAATCAGTCTGGTGAACCTTCTCTGTACTCCCTCTATGCGCAGAATGTCTTTCCTCAGATTTGGAGACCAAAAACTGTACGCAATACTCCAGGTGTAGACTCCCAAAACCCTGTACAACTGCAGTGGAACCTCCTTGCTCCTAATAATGTTACTCAAATCCTTTCGCTATGAATGCTAACATACCATTTGCTTTCTTCACAGCCTGCCTGCACCTGCATGCCTACTTTCAATGACTGGTGTCCCCGTGACACCCAGGTCTCGTTGCATCTCCCCCTTTTCCTAATCTGCCACCATTCAGATAATATCTACCCTCATGTTTTTGCCACCAAAGTGGATAACCTCACATTTATCCACGTATACTGCATCTGCCATGCATCTGCCCAGTCACAGCCTATCCAAATCACTCTGCAGCCTCCTAGCATTCCTCCTCACACCTAACTATAACCCCCGCTTGGTGTCATCTGCATATTTGGAGATGTGGCTCGACTATCATAGCCTCCCCGTCCAAATCATTAATGTATATTGTAAATAGCTGGATCCAGTCCCACACCCTAGCACTGATGCCTGCGGTAGGTAGTATATTAAAACCACTACTCACTGCCTGCCATTCTGAAAAGGACCAGTTTAACTCCTACCCTTTGCTTCCTGTCTGCCAGCCAGTTTTCCCATCTCTATCCACATCATTATTGAACCACCAATACCGTGTGCTTTAAGTTATATACTAATCTCTTATGTGGGACCTTGTCGAAAGCCTTCTGAAAGTCCAGATGTAACACACATCCACTGGTTCTCCCTTATCCACTCTACTAGTTACATCCTCGAAAATTCTATAAGATTCATCAGACATGAATTACCTTTTGTAATCTATGCTGACTTTGTCAATAATTGCTCACCACTTTCAAATGCGCTGCTATCCCATCTTAATAACAGACTCTAGCAGTTTCCCCACTAACGATGTTAGGGACTAACTGGTCTGTAATTCCCTGTTTCTCTCTCCCTCCTTTTTAAAAAGTGGGGTACATTAGCTATCCTCCAATCCTCAGGAACTACTCCAGAATCTAAGGAGTTTTGAAAAAAATTATCACTAATGCATCCACTATTTCCGTGGCTACCTCCTTGAGCACTCTGGGATGCAGACCATTTGGTCCTGGGGATTTATCGGCCTTTAATCCATTCAATTTACCCAACACCACTTCCCAGCTAACCTGGATTTCACTCAGTTCCTGCCATCTTATTTGACCTCCGGTCCACTGCTATTTCCGGCAGATTATTTATGTCTTCCGTAGTGAAGACAGACCCAAAGTAGTTATTCAATTGGTCTGCCATGTCCTTGTTCCCCATGATCAATTCACCTGCTTCTGACTGCACGGGACAAACATTTCTTCGAACTAGTCTCTTTCTCTTCACATATCCATAAAAACATTTGCAGTCAGTTTTTATGTTCCCTGTCAGTTTCCTTTCGTAATCTATTTTCCCTTTCCTAATTAAGCCCTTTGTCCTCCTCTGCTGGATACTGAATTTCTCCCAGTCCTCTGGTAAAAAAAAAATAAATATTAAGGTGCTGCTTTTTTGGCCAATTTGTATGCCTCATCCATAGTTTTTATTCGATCCCTGATTTCCCTCGTTATCCACGGATGCACCACCTTCCCTGATTTATTCTTTTGCCAAACTGGTATGAACAATTTTTGTACTTCATCCATGCAGTCTTTAAATACCTTCCATTGCACATCCACTGGCAACCCTTTAAGACTCACCTGCCAGTCTATCTTGGCCAATTCACGGCTCATACCATCAAAGTTACCTTTGTTTAAGTTCAGAACCCTTGTTTCTGACGTAATTATGTCACTCTCCATCCTAATGAAGAACTCAATCATATTATGGTCACTCTTGTCCAAAGGGCCACGCACAACAAGACTGCTAACTAAACTTCCTCAATAGACAATAGGTGGAGGAGTAGGCCATTTGGCCCTTCGAGCCAGCACCACCATTCAATGTGATCATGGCTGATCATCCCCAATCAATACCCCCGTTCCTGCATTCTCCCCATATCCCCTGGCTCCGCTATTTTTAAGAGCCCTATCTAGCTCTCTCGTGAAAGCATCCAGAGAACCGGCCTCCACCGCCCTCTGAGGCAGTGAACAGACTCACCACTCTCTGTGAGAAAAAGTGTTTCCTCGTCTCTGTTCTAAATGGCTTACCCCTTATTTTCAAACTGTGGCCCTGGTTCTGGACTCCCCCGACATCAGGAACATGTTTTCTGCCTCTAGCGTGTCCAACCCTTAATAATCTTATATGTTTCAATGAGATCCCCTCTCATTCTTCTAAACTCCAGAGTGTACAAACCCAGCCGCTCCATTCTCTCAGCATATGACAGTCCCACCATCCCGGGAATTAACCCTGTAAACCTATGCTGCACTTCCTCAATAGCAAGAATGTTCTTCCTCAAATTAGGGGACCAAAACTGCACACAATACTCCAGGTGTGGCCTCAGGAGAGTGGGGTTAGAATGGAAGACTATCTTGTCACGTGTGACTAGGTATGGTGAGATCCTTTGCTTGCGTGCCCAACGTAAATAAACAGTGACCAGCTACGGCGCTGTGAAAGTTACAAAGCACGCCGGCACCTCCTTTTGTTCCCCCCCCCCCGCCTCTCACGATGGTCCTCCACGCTCTCATTGACTGTCGACCACGGGTTTACCCGCGAGGCCCCATCGTCGCGAGGCTTCACCGCTGTCGATGCCCCACTGCCCGACTCTGTAGGTACCAACAGGGACCCCAGCCGTGGGCTCTGTCGGCCAACACCGTGTGCCTGGTAGGTCATGTTTGACAAACCTTCTTGAATTTTTTGAAGCGGTAACTAGGGAAATTGATGAGGGTAAAGCAGTGGATGTTGTCTATATGGATTTCAGTAAGGCCTTTGACAAGGTTCCCCATGGAAGGTTGGTTAAGAAGGTTCAATCTTTGGGAGTTAATGGCGGAGTAGCAAGATGGATTCAACAGTGGCTGAATGGGAGATGTCAGAGAGTAATGGTGGATGGCTGTTTGTCAGGTTGGAAGCCGGTGACCAGTGGGGTGCCTCAGGGATCTGTGTTGGGTCCACTGTTGTTTGTCATGTACATCAATGATCTGGATGATGGCGTGGAAAATTGGATAAGTAAGTATGCAGATGATACTAAGATAGGTGGTGTTGTGGATAATGAAGTAGATTTTCAAAGTCTACAGAGAGATTTGGGCCATTGGAAAAGTGGCTGAAAGATGGGAGATGGAGTTTAATGCTGTTAAGTGTGAAGTGCTACATCTTGGCAGGACAAATCAAAATAGGAAGTACATGGTAAATGGTAGGGAATTGAGGAATGCTGTGGAAACAGAGGGATCTAGGAATAAACTGTGCTTAGTTCCCTGAAGGTGGAATCGCATGTAGATAGGGTGGTAAAGAAAGCCTTTGGTGTGCTGGCCTTTATAAATCAGAGCATTGAATATAGGAGTAGGGAAGTAATGTTTAAAATTGTACAAGGCATTGGTAAGACCAATTCTGGAGTATGGTGTACAATTTTGGTCGCCTAGTTATAGGAAGGATGTCAACAAAATAGAGAGTACAAAGGAGATTTACTAGAATGTTGCAGGGTTCCAGCAACTATGTTACAGAGAAAGGTTGAACAAGTTAGGTCTTTATTCTTTGGAGCGCAGAAGGTTAAGGGGGGACTTGATTGAGGTCTTTAAATGATTTGAAAGGGATAGACAGAGTTGACGTGGATACATTTTTTCCCATTGAGGGTAGGGAAGATTCAAACAAGAGGGCATGACATTGAGAATTAAGGGACAGAAGTTTCGGGGGTACATGAGGGGGAACTTCTTTACTCAGAGGGTGGTGGCTGTGTGGAATGAGCTTCCAGCAGAAGTGGTGGAGGCAGGATCGATTTTAACATTTAAGAGTAAAGTGGATAGGTATATGGACGTGAAGGGAATGGAGGGGTATGGTCTGAGTGCAGGTAGATGGGACTAGGGGAAAACAAATGGTCGGCACGGACTGGAAGGGCCGAGAGGGCCTGTTTCCGTGCTGTAATTGTTATATGGTTATATGGTTATATGGACCCCGACCCGCGAGGCCCGGCTCCTCCGTACGACCCACGAGGTCCCGGCTGGGCACCGACCCCGGGCTTTCACGTGGTGATCCGGGAGGCATCGAGACCGCTGCGCCTCGATAAAGGTCTCTGCTGCATTCCCAGTCCACAGCCACAGACCGGCGGGAAGCCATTGATTGAGAGGGAGAGATAGATCAGCCATGATTGAATGGTGGATTAGACGGGATGGGCCGAATGGCCTAATTCTGCTCCATGGGCCAATGAACATGAATTATGTGGCACACCTGTGGTCGAACTATTTAAAGACAAGTATGCAGAGACTAAAGGTTGCATATAACGATGCCATGAGAACACTGCTAAGGCAACCAAGATGGTGTAGTGCCAGTAATATGTTTGTGGCTGCAGGAGTCAGTACTCTAGAAGCTATCCTAAGACAACACATGTATAAATTCATTTGCAGGATAAATGACTCTAAAAATGTGCTTATTATGGCCTTGACAAACATAAGGGTTAGCACTACACGCTACGAATCCCAGTTGTGGAGACACTGGTATCGTTGTCTCGTTGTACGACATTGATCTTTTTTTTTACTCTGGATTTTTAAGTTAAGTATTGTGGGTTTTTTTAAAAAAATATATAAATTATGATGTTTTTATGTGATTTACCTTGATTTTATATATATTTATGATATTTGAGATGCAATGCATTTTTAATGTAATGTTGCCCCTTGTCTGGACCTTGAGCCCGTAATAAAGTTATTATTATTATTATTATTATTTTTATGTTTGGACCAACATTGTGGGCCGAGGGGCCTGGTCCTCGGCTTTAACGTTACACATATAAATAGATGCATAATTATAATACATAGCGGGAATATTACATCCCAGTGGACAGTGTGCTGGACATCTGATAGTTTGTTGCAAGAATCTCATGTCGAATTGTAAGATTACTGTCAGCCGGTGCTGAATAGTTGCCTCACCAGCTAAACATTAGCATGGAAACCGCAGTGCTGGATATAACCTGTAAATACCTGACATCTTCATCTCAGATTCCCCTCATCACTTGTAACTATCACATTAAAATAACTATCCATTAAAATAACAGAGGGATGAGTTTGATACAAACACATTAAATAATGGAGATGCATGCTGTCATCCACTGATTACTGATATCAAGCTCGTGATCAAAGACAATAAACTATTTGAAGGAAACAGTTAAAACCCCTGTCCCACGATACGAGTTCATTCCAAGAGCTCTCCCGAGTTTGCCCTGAACTCTGAGATTTACGGTAATGACCACTAGTCGGTACTCGGGGCTCTCGTGGACATTTTACAACATGTTGAAAAATCTTCACGAGTCTTCCCGTGCTTATCTGCCATTAGCGAGTCTTCCCGAGTACCCGTCGTTAGCGGTACGAGCTGCTAAGAGACGTCCCCGAGCTCCGACGGACCCACTACCTTCATTCTCCGTGCTTACCACGAGTTTGATTTTCTTTAAACTCGGGAGAGCTCTTGGAATGAACTCGTACCGTGGGACTGGGCTATTATTAATGCTTAGTTGATTTGTCTAGTATAGGAAGGAACTGCAGATGCTGGTTTAGACACAAAGTGCTGGAGTAACTCAGCGGGTCAACAGACAATAGACAATAGGTGCAGGAGTAGGCCATTCGGCCCTTTGAGCCAGCACCGCCATTCAATGTGATCATGGCTGATCATCCCCAATCAGTACCCCGTTCCTGCCTTCTCCCCATATCCCCTGACTCCGCTATCTTTAAGAGCCCTACCTAGCTCTCTCTTGAAAGTATCCAGAGAACCGGCCTCCACCGCCCTCTGAGGCAGAGAATTCCACAGACTCACAGCACTGTGTGAAAAATGTTTCCTCATCTCCATTCTAAATGGCTTACCCATTATTCTTAAACTGTAGCTCCTGGTTCTGGACACCCCCAACATCGGAAACATGTTTTGTGCCTCTAGCGTGTCCAAACTCATAATAATCTTATGAGTTTTAATAAGACCCCCTTTCATCCTTCTGAACCCCATAGTATACAGGCCTGGCAGGCAGCATCCGTGGAGAACATGGATAGGTGACGTTTCACAGAGTGCTGGAGTAACTCAGCGGGTCAGGCAGCATCTGTGGAGAACATGGATAGGTGACGTTTCACAGAGTGCTGGAGTAACTCAGCGGGTCAGGCAGCATCTGTGGAGAACATGGATAGGTGACGTTTCACAGAGTGCTGAGTAACTCAGCGGGTCAGGCAGCATCTGTGGAGAACATGGATAGGTGACGTTTCACAGAGTGCTGGAGTAATTCAGCGGGTCAGGCAGCATCTGTGGAGAAAAATAATAGGTGACGTTTCAAGTCGAGAACTTTCTTCAGACTGAGAGTCAGGGGAGAGGGAAACAAGAGATATAGACTTTGATGTAGAGAGATATGGAACAAATGAATGAAAGATATGCAAAAAATGTAACTATGATAAAATGAATTGTTAGCAATGGACTAGGTGAAAACGAGTTACAGACAATGAGACTCAACATGGCGACAGTAACAATGACGAGGGTGGGGGAGGGACGGAGAGAGAGGGGATGCAAGGGTTACTTGAAGTTGGAGAAATCAATATTCAAACCGCAGTGCTGGATATATCCTATGAATACCTGACATGTTCATCTCAGATTCCCCTCACAACTTGTAACTATCATATTAAAATTACTATCCATTAAAATAACAGAGGGATGAGTTTGATACAAACACATTAAACAATGGAGCTGCATGCTCTCATCTACTGATTGTTGATATCAAGCTTGTGGTCAAAGACAAGAAACTATTTGAAGGAAGATAGACACAAAGTGCCAGAGTAACTCAACAGGTCAGGCAGCATCTGTGGAGAACATGGATAGGTGACCCTTCTGCGGACCTGAGGCTATGGCGATGGAACGGTAGATGGTTGAGGTACAAGGTGCAAAGAGAGCTGGAGGTTCCTGGGGACTGTGGAACCAGACATGGCTGACAATGAGGTGAGTAACACGAGTCAGGGGAGCTCAGAACTGGCACAGTGCCAACTTCACGGAGGTAAATTAGGACCCAAGAGGGTTTGAAATAAAAGGCGAGATTCTGCTGTCAGATCAGGACACAAGAGAGAGCTAACAAAGGATGATGAACAAAAGAGGCAAAGTGAGTTAGGATCCTGGCAGGAAAGTTGTAGACGCGTTACTGTATGCGCCGGGTGGAAGAGTTGTCCCTCAGGCAGTTTCTAATCAGTTGCAGCAACTTCAAGGTGGCATTCAGCACGTCACACTGTCAGTCAATGTCTCCACACTCTCCACGGCTTGTATTTAACTCAAGCGAGAGAGAGAGAAAGCAATGTCAATTTTATGAGAGATTTGATTAGCTACTGCATGTATCTCACTCACATTTAGTTCAGTTTCAGAATAGACAATAGGTGCAGGAGTAGGCCATTCGGCCCTTTGAGCCAGCACTGCCATTCAATGTGATCATGGCTGATCATCCCCAATCAGTACCCCGTTCCTGCCTTCTCCCCATATCCCCCGACTCTGCTATCTTTAAGAGCCCTATCTAGCTCTCTCTTGAAAGCATCCAGAGAACCGGCCTCCACCGCCCTCTGAGGCAGAGATTAATCACAGACTCGCAACCCTCTGTGAGAAAAAGTATTTCCTCGTTTCCGTTCTAAATGGCTTACCCCTTATTCTTAAACTGTGGCCCCTGGTTCTGGACTCCCCTAACATCGGGAATGTTTCCTGCCTCTAGCGTGTCTGAACCCTTAACAATCTTATATGTTTCAAGAAGGCACTGCAGATGCTGGAAAAATTGAAAGTGGACCAAAAATGCTGGAGAAACTCAGCGGGTGAGGCAGCATCTATGGAGCGAAGGAATCGGTGACGTTTCTCGTCGAGACCCAAAACATCGTCTACTCCTTTTCCCCGTAGATGCTGCCTCGCCCTCTGAGTTTCTCCAGCAACTCTTGTCTAGCTCACATTTAGTTAAGTGCAACTTTACAGATAGTCACAGACGCAGGTGAAAACAAGTTACAGACAATGAGACGCAACTAGACGACTTTGAAACTTGGACAACGACTTGGACTGAGACTGTCTGAGCCGCTGAGTTACTCCAGCTCTGTGTTTAACAACGAACTGCAGATGCTGGAAAATCGAAGGTAGACAAAAGTGCTGGAGAAACTCAGCGGGTGCAGCAGCATCTGCGGAGTGAAGGAAATAGGCAATGTTTCAGGGCGAAACGTTGCCTATTTCCTTCGCTCCATAGATGCTGCTGCACCCGCTGAGTTTCTCCAGCACTTTTGTCCACCAGCTTTATGTGTTCATCTCAAGTCTAGTTCACCTACGTATTTGCAACTATCATGAGTGTTTAATAGTAAGATTAAACGAGAACTTACCAAGTTCAAAGGTTGATTTTTATTTTATGAGGAGTTGCGGTGAGGGATATCATGAAGACCCCGGCAACACGCATGCGCGACATTCTTCAAAGCAGCGGTGTGGAATCACAGAACGCACCATGACTGGAAATAGTAAGATGAAGAACGTAGAACATACCAGTTGACCTTATGATAGAGGGTGGGAGCGGAGGGCATGAAATCCTTCACTGCTACTCCTAATAAAATAAAGATCAACCTTCGAACTTGGTAAGTTCTCGTTTAATCTTACTATTTTATTTCGGAGTCACGTGAGTGACTTTGTGAAGACTTCAAAGCTCTGTGATTTCATGCCCTGGACATCGTCCATGCTATCACACTGCCGCAATCCTGATGGAGGAAGGCTGTGAATGCATTCCAGACTGAACAGGCTGAAAAATAATGCATAGTTATTGCACAAATAATAACAAAACAAAAACCTCTAACTCGGGGACAAACATTCACTGAGCGGCTCCCAGCACGGCTTCTGCGAATGTTGCCGGGGCGACCAGCGGTTTGTTGTAGAACCGCTGGAAGGTTGCTTCACTAGCCCAGCCCGCGGTGGCGAGGATGCGGTCCACAGGCAACTCCATGGCCCTCGCCGCTGATGTGGATGCAGCCCTGGTAGAGTGACATTTAAAAATGTTAGTACCTACTCCTGCTGCACCCAACACCGCCCTGAGCCACCTGGCGATAGTCTGCACAGTCACCCGGTGATGTGGAGATTTGTGGCTGATGAGGAGCCCCTGCTCCATCTTCCGGATGGTTTGTGTAGTGCGGATGTAGAGGCGGAGACGGGTGACTCTGCAGAGGGTGGCATCAGTGGGGTACGCCCGAAACTCCAACTGCAGCCCATGAGCCCCAGGTCTGTGCTGCTTCAATAGGTCCTGGACAAAGAAAGTCACCTTTGCAGGGGTGGAGACCATGCTATCCAGCCGCAGCTTTTGTAATGCCTGGACTCGTTGAGCTGTAGTCAGTGCCATCAGCATCACCACTTTGAGGGTGAGCTTTTTGAGTAGTAACTCGGTCATAGGAGACCAGCTCCTCAGTAGGGTCAGAACGATCCCTACGTCCCAGGTGATGTCGTATCTGGGACGTGGAGGGTTGGTGTTAAACACTCCCCTAATGAATTTAGACACCAGGTGGTTGGAGCCTATACCTATGTCTAGGTATGAGGACAGTGCACTCCTGGCGCTGTAGATGGCACTGGAGCTAAGGCCCGCATCGTAATGAAGGCCCGCTAGGAATTCCAGGACATCAGGGATCGTAGCCGAGTTGGAGGTCGTGTTGGTACGGGAGCAGAATGCCTCCCACTTCGTGACCTGGGTGAGGTACTGCCTCCTGGTTGATGCTCGGCATGACGCTGAGATGAGTTCCATGGCTCTGGGTGATATGCCGGCCTTGACGAGCGGCCTCTTTAGAACCTGCAGGCCAACATGTTTAGGTGACCATGGCACGGGTGACTGTCCCCCGTAATGTGGTTAGTAATCAATTTGGGGTTTTTACCAAACTGAATCTACGGACGTTTCAAGATTTGGAGGACCATCGGGTACCATGGCTGTGTAGGCCAGTCGGGTATGATCAATGCCAGTTGCAGAATCCAGTTGAATTTTCTGCAATACCCGACTGATGAGGCAGAATGGGGGAAATGCGTAGCAAAACCATTTCCCCCAATGGAGAGAAAAAACATCCATAGCTACTCCCCCAGGGTCTGGTTCCCAAGACGCATACATTGGTATCTGATGGTTCAACCTGGACGCAAAGAGGTCAATATCTGGTGTGCCAAAGTGAGCTATAATTTCAGCAAAAATTTGGGGATTCAACATCCACTCGATGTTATCATTGAACACTCGTGACCTGGTGTCCGCCACTGTATTGAACTTCCCTGGTAAATAGGTCGCTGTGATCCAAATATTTCTCTAAATGCACCAGTGCCAGATTGTGTTCGCCAATTCGTCACAAGATAGCGACCTGATACCACCCATATGATTGATATAAGCCACCACCGTTGTGTTATCTATTTGGAGGCGGACATGTAAGTGCCGTGAGTTAGGACAGTAAGCCCGCGGTCCATGGAAAGCCCCTAACATCTCCAGATAATTTTTCCCTTTTGTCTGGAGGAGGGTAGACTCGTGAGGGTCCCTTCTGACACCACAACTGGACATGGTGTCAGTTGCACCCCAACCTTGTGTGCTTGCGTCAGTCTGTAGCACGACGGATGGGTTGCTAACAATGATGGGTCTGTGACACTCACTAATAATGTAAATCCACCATTGTAGCTCAGCTCTAGCCAGATTTGGCAACCGTATTGGTCTATCAAAGTGCCTAGCATTTGCTATTAATGCTGCGATCTTTGCTCTTTGTAAATTTTGATAATGTAACGGTCCGAATTGCACAGCTGAGAATGTAGCTACCAAGTTCCCAATTACTTTTGCCTTTTGTCGGAGAGTCTGTGCCCTGGCACAAGCAAGGCTGTAGCACGCTTCTTTTATGTCTAAAGCTTTGTTTGTCAGGATAGTGATCATCATTAAGTTTGTGTCAATGGTGAAACCCAGGTAATCCATAACTTGAGAGGGGTTCAGTTTGGATTTGTCTGGATGGGTTACACACCCTAATGTCTCGAATAAAGATTTGGTCGCTGTAACTGCCAGCGGAGCCAATTGGAGGGTCAGTCCCACGATAAGGATATCGTCTAAATATGCCATGACGATACAATTTTGTTGTCGGAGGAGTACCAATATGGGTTTTACTAATTTAGTCTGGGGGCTGTGTTTAGCCCATTGGGTAAGGCTTAGTATTGCCATAACTGTCCCTTCCAGACAAATTTCAGGAATGTCCTGTGAGATTCTGTGATGGGAACTGTATAGTATGTATCTTTTAAATCGATGCGAGCCATAAAGTACCCCGGGTAAAGCAGCTGCTTAGCTGTTTCGAAGGTATCCATTTTAAAATGGGTATATTGTACAAAAGTGTTCAACGGGGTTAGGTCTATGATAATCCGACTACCCCCATATTTTTTGGTGTTTGTAAAGATGTTAGACACAAACTCAAGGGGATCGTGTCTCATTTTGCCAATCACCCCTTTGGCTGCTAGCCGTAAGATTTCAGCATGTCCCTCCTGTATCTCATTCTGAGAGAGCATAAAAAAATGCGCTGAGGTTCATGCTGTGTAGGGGAAATTTACCATCAATAAATTCTATGACATAACCGTGAACACTTTGTAGAATAAACGTGTCTGTGGTGATTGCATCCCAAGCACCATGAAATGCCCGCAACCGACCCCCGACTTGTGCGGGTAGAAGTGCTACTGCCTTAGAGGAACCAGACCCCCTTACCTCCATGGTTAACGGCGGGTCTTGGCGTATGGCGTTTTGGGGGAACGTTGCGGTGCTGTCGTGGCGGTGGCCGCATCTTCCATGCGGGCCTCTGCAGGCCTTGCCCTAAAAAAGGCCGCTGCAGTTGGGGAATTGGAGGCGGATAGGTCCTTGGCGTCCTATCCGGCTGGCGCGGATTCCACGTAGTGAATGGTTGTTGTCGCTGATATGGGTGAACTTTAGCCGGTGGAGGTTTCATAAGGCCCACGGTCTTGGCCTCCTCATCGAGTTCTGTGACTTGCTTGGAGAGATCTTCCCCAAACAGCTGATGAGGTGGTGGAGTGGTGGAGGGACGGCACAACCCTGCAAATTTTGGGTTTAGTGTGGGCCGGATGGAGCTCTTGCGCAGGCAGTTGATTTCAAACTGGGCGTTGCAGAGAAGTGCCAGGGCATCCTGCTGCTCGCTGGTCACATTACTGCGGCCTCCGGCATCCCAGGGTCTTCATCGAAGGCAGTGGCCTGACAACTGCTGGTACTCCTGGCTGGAGAAGACGAGATGCTGAGCGGTCTCCTGGCGTGGCTAGTGGAGGCCCGAGACTCCCGTTCATCCCGGTCCATGTCCCGCTGGAGTAGTTGCTCCACCAAGATCTCCAACCGAGCAATACGACCGTCCCCGCTACTCGCGGCGGACAAGCCAACTTCCCCAGTTCTGCAATTTCTCTGGGGCTTCTACCAGCAGGCCACACCTCCATAAGATGCAGACTAGGGTCCGAAGGTAGGTTGTCGTAGGCTACTGCTCCTGCAGGCCCATACGACTCCCACACGGACTTCGAGTGGACTGTGACGGTCCACCTGCCTGGTAGGAAGGCAGTGGAGATGAGCCGGCGCTGTCCCCGGTACCTGGCTCCCTGAAGTCCGTGCAGGCTTACCTCCACTATCGCCCAATCTTCTGCGTGGAGGCGCATGGTCGGCAGCTGCCAGAGCTAAGCTAACCGACCGTCTACTGCTGCCACAGGCGCCCTTGACCGCAGCCTGACGCGGCGTTGTGTCGGCAGCTCCTGCTCCTGCTCCTGCAGGGCTGCTCGACGCAGCAGTAGCTCTGCCAGACTGCCCTACGGCAGATATCCCCGGGGCTGAGGGGCTCCCGTGTAGCGCAGCCGTTCCCGGCCCGGCCCCGTGGATCCACAGCAACACGGGGTGATGCCGTTGTCGGGGAGCGAGGCACTGTCCCACGTACCTGTTTGCTCCCCCGCTTCCTGGGGGATGGGGGCACAAAGTCTGGGTCTGGAATTTCCAGCTCCAGTGCGGACATCCATTCGGGAGATAAGTCGGGCGGTGGTGTAACTGAATCGGCCGACTTCCGCACATTTACCCCCGGCCGTCCGGTTGCTGCCGGTGTGTCTCGCAGCTCCGGAGAAAGTGGCCGCTGGCTTGTCGGCGTCCCGCGGCTCCTGGAAAGGTTCGCCTTCCCTTTCCCTTTGCCGTCCGTGCTGTAACCAACGAAAGGTTAGTGCACTTACCTGAAACGGCCTTTGTGAAGGAGCTGGTGGAGAGAGCGCACTCCCCCCCCCAGCTTGTCGATGCAAATACGCGCGATGATATGTCGTGCATGCGTGCTGGCGGGGTCTTCACGAAGTCACTCACGTGACTCCGAAATAAAATTGTCATATGTACTGGCAACAGAAAAATTACAGATTTACTTGTTGCAGCTTGATAAGCCTGTTAACACGATAACACAAATATATATTAATCAATAATAATATATATTTTATAGCTCTGGAAGGTTAGATCGCATGGGATCCAAGGAGAGATAGATGACTGGATAGCAAATTGGCTCCGTGGAAGGAAGCAGAGGATGATGGCGGAAGGTTGCTTCTCAGACTGGAGGCCTGTGACTAGTGGTGTGCCTCAGGGTTCGGTGCTGGGCCCGTTACTGTTTGTCATCTACATCAATGATTTGGATGAGAACATACAGAGCAAGATTAGCAAGTTTGCTGATGATACAAAAGTGGGTGGTTTTGCAGATAGTGAAGATGGTTGTGAACGATTGCAGCAGGATCTGGATCGATTGGCCAGGTGGGCGGAGGAATGGTTGTTGGAATTTAATTATAAGATTAAACTAGAACTTACCAGTTTGAAGTTTGATCATTATTTTATGAGGAGTTACGATGAGGGACTACGTGAAGAACCCCGACCAGCCGCACGTGCGTCAATCTTCAAAGCAGCGGTGTGAAATCACAGGTAATAGTGACTGAAGTATAATAGTAAGATGAGAGAAGACTAGAACTACCAGATGATGTTAATGAGGGCTGGGAGCGGAGGGCACATAGTCCCTCATCATAACTCCTCGTAAAATAACGATCAAACTTCAAAATGTTCTCGTTTAATCTTACTATTTTACTTCGGAATCACGTGAGTGACTACGTGAAGATTTCAAAGCTCTGTGATTTCATGCCGTGAGAAACGAGTCTACACAACCACAACTGCTTCATTGACAAATGAGGGAAAAACATTCATAATGCATACAGTCATGACATAGATTTAAAACATGCTGATGCTGTTTAAATGAAGTAATAATAATATTCACACCTCTCACCCGGATGGAAACTATAACTAGAACGTAAAATAGAGTTGACAAATACCCCTGGTCTAGCAATGGGTTATTATAAATGTTTGGAGATTCGTTCGTTGGACCATGCTGCAGGCATAAGGATGTGGTCCAGCAGGACGTAAATACCCTTGCTGCTGATGTTGTAGCAGCCCTGGTGGAATGAGATCTGGAATCAGTATCTACTCCTGTATAAACCAAACTCCGTTTTATCACCTGGAGTGGCCTGAACAGATACGTTCTTCTAAGTTTTTGTGACTAACAAACATTGCTAGTTCAGAACCTCGAAGGCTCTTGGTGACTTTGACGTATTGTTGTATATGTGTGTGCTCACATTACCAAAGGACCGCTGGCATGCCTGTAACTATTTTGAGACCTGACACCCCTTCTGCTCTGCTTAACTAAATTATAAACATAAAATATTATATATTATTATGTACAGATGTAATCATCCTGTACCATCGCAATTATGTAGCGACTGAACCTGCTGCGCTAAACCAGCGCCAGAAGGATAACTACGGCCAAAGTTAAGGATGTAGCTGGAGACCCCTGGTCAAATAGTGTTCACAAAATGTCAACATCCCTTATGGCATTGTACTGGTCCCGGGAGACATTGTGTTAAAGATATCCTTACAAACTTGATATCCGGGGTGACCCCGACAGAGCGGGTCTCGTTTGCTGCAGCCAATTCAATGAGAAGGCACGTTGGCACAGTTAATGGCCGTACAACTCAATTATTGACAAAAGATCATTTAACATGAACTCCAAACGTCAGTAATCTATACTGTTTTCAATGTAAAATGAGCATTAAACAAACTTGTTTCATCTCTTGGAAAAGAAAAGTCCTGCTTTTTGGTGCTATCCAAGCACTCTGAACACAGAGAAGGATAGATGTAACAACCCAAGCCGTAGGGCAGTCTATTGAATCTGCGGAACATACTTTGATTTTATCATGCAACGGCTGATTTCCCAAGCCTCAGGCTGAACCAGCAAAGTTACGTTTAAACTATCCATATAAGGTTGTATTATTATTCCCGACAAATCGGGAATCAAAGTTGCATAAGCCAATCACACAATAGGAACCTAAAGCGGGCACTTAATGACTTTATTTGAAGCACCGATTGATGAAGCAAAATGGAGGAAGACATAAAAGACCTTCCTTCTCCTTGTAGCGAGATTGTATCTTTCACCACTGTTATGCAATTATATTTAGCAACTTGTGAATAAGCATGAAAACAAACATATCTATATTTGGTGTTCCATGGAAGCAGAGTTTCATAATATGGTGTGATTCAACACCAATTCTGTGTTGTCATTGACCTATACTTGATGATTCTCCTGTGGCAAACGAGGTTATGTCACCATTACAGGAGTCTTTAATTGATTGCACCTCCATGACTAACATATGCCACCATCATAATCTAGAGTCTTGACCAACACCAAGAAAATGGACCACATTACACCTGTCCTTAAATCTTTGCACTGGCTCCCTGTGTGTAAAAGGATAGATTTTAAAATTCTGTTACTGGCCTACAAGGCACTGAATGATCTGGGTCCAAAATAATCTCTGACCTTCTTGTTGTATATGAGGCACCTAGACTCCTCAGGTCTTTAGGGACAGGTTTACTCTGTGTTCCCAGGGTCAGAACTAAAAAGGCTGAAGCAGCATTCAGTCTTTATGCTCCACACCTGTGGAACAAGCTCCCTAAACACCTGAGGTGTGTACAGACTGTAAGCTCATTTAAATCAGGCCTAAAAACACGGTTGTTGACTGTAGCTTTTCCATAACCCAACATGCAGGTAATCTTAACCTTATAATCTTATCCCTTTTATGTGCTTTTAAAATTGTTTTATTGGTTTAGTGACTTTGTTTTACTATTCATGCATTTGTCTTATTGCTTGTTTTGTCATTTTTGATTATTGGCTATTTTGTTGTCCTGTGTTGCATGGTTGTTCTGCTGTCTTTTTACTGTGTTATTTTTTTCTGTTTCTTTTGTAAAGCACTATGAATTGCTGCTTGTACGAATGGTGCAATATAAATAAATTTGCCTTGCCTTGCCTAATGTATTAACATGAAGTTGAGCATGCAGATATGCATATTCGCTCAATCACTCTTTAACTCATACAGTGCCCGTAAAGTCTATAGATAGTTGATACCAATAAGTGAAGAATTGGTAAGTCATGCAAATCTCCTCCACCTCCAAACTAGAGATGATATTCGCAATTTCCCATTTTAGGGCCATTAGCATCATTTTGCAATATAATTAAATATTCACTGAACAAACTACTGGAGCAATAATGAATACTGTTTGTCCATCATTGTGACTTTGGTAGCTTCAGCTGGTAATAACAAAGTTGTGTTACCAATGACCTATATGGCACTTTACAGTTTACCAATTAGCAGGATGACAGTTCTCCCACTTGCACAGCTGAATCACATCTATTATATTGCCAATTAGTCTTAATGAATAGAGGCTGCTTTGTAACAACAAGGCTGTTACAGGAGTCTATTGACTGCAATCTGTTGCCCAGGCCGGTGAAAACAGCCAATTGAATAGCTAAAGGTAAATCCCAATGTCCAACAAGTCTATTTGATAACAACTTAATCTTAACTGATTAGAGGAGCCCAATTTCTCAAATACAGTTTGAGATTTAAAACAGTGGATTTTAGCAAATACAGCGTTAAAATATCATCGAGACAATACATAACCAGTGTTTTTGAACTCTGAGTAGTCCTCTTTGAATGCTTTCTTGTCATCATTCTGTTATATTGCCTTATCATAGCAATGCCTCCTCCAAATATCCCCCATGATCACTGTAAATGGGATACACTATAAAATCAGTTGTTAATCGGACCATCTTTCATAATGAACAGGCCACGCCTGTCATCATTTTGTATCTGCCATGAACGGCAACTCTGGCCCAATTTCCGAGCCAGTCTTGCAAGACAATCCTGGCCATTATACTGAGCCTGCCCAATTCCAACCTGCTTGGATTGCTTGTATTGTCCAGTTGTACATGGTTAGACCCCTCGAAGTAGATGATAATGTTTCATCATTTGTATTGTACAACCAAGTGTACATTTTACCAATTTTAAGTGGTCCCTTAGTTGTAGAGTAGCACAGGTAGAGTGCGTGGAACCTCTGACCAGCTTTCATGCTGCCACCAGCTTCAGTGAACCGCTTACTGCTGATGAAGATGTGGGGTGCGTTGTCGCCAAAACTATGAAGCCTTACTCGTTGTTGGCCTTACCTGGTCCAATAGCTTGTGCTTCGTCCTCCAGGTTTCGCCAATGAAAAGGTCTTACCTGAATAGAAGATTCAGCGGCCGGCACCTGATATTCACTGCATATGTGTTGGGATGGCAACCTTGCTGCCGGGCATGGTACGTCCGGCACGTGCCCTTCATCCCTTGGCCATGCTCCACGGCTATACCTTCAGACTCGCCGTTAGATTACACTGACCCGGCATGCACTCCTCTTACATGAGGGAGACACTAAGCAGCCCTGCTACAAGGCATTGCTGGCGCGGCTTCAGCTATACGCCGACTTTGCCATGGACGTGGTGTCAGACTAATACTGACCCAGCAGCGTCCATGCCTTGAGGTATGCTGCTCTGTAATACCTCCAACATTAAGCAGCCCCGTTACAAGGCACTGCTAGTGCGGCCTCTCCCATAGGCCACACTGCCATGCCTTGAGGTATGCTGCTCTGTAATACCTCCAACATTAAGCAGCCCCGTTACAAGGCACTGCTGGTGCGGCCTCTCCCATAGGCCACACTGCCATAGCCTCAGCATCCCCATGAAGCATCCCTGTCTAAGGTGCTGTTGGCGCGGGCTCTCACATTGACCCACGCTGCCACAACTCCTGCTGTAGGAGTGTATCTAGATGGAGCCTCCTCTCCATCAGGAGCTCCATCCTGGCCAACCTCCAAAATTTGTTCACATTCCCAGAGGGGAACCCTCCTGGCATCCGGGCTGACCAATTTTGTCAGCTGTCCCGATATCCTGGGGATGACTGCGATTTAGGAACCGCATTGCAGCTGGATTTTGCCTCCCCGGGAACCCCAGTGTCCATATACATTGGCTTGCAAAAGTTTTCATACCCCTTGAACATTTCCACATTTTGTCACGTTACAACCACAAACGTTAATGTATTTTATTGGGATTTTATGTGATAGACCAACACAAAGTGGTGCATAATTGTGAAGTGGAAGGAAAATGATACATAGATTCCAAATGCTATTACAAATAAAAAACTGACAAGTGTGGCGTGCAAATGTTTTCAGCCCCCCTGAGTCAACACTTTGGAGAACTACCTTTCGCTGCAATTACAGCTGCAAGTCTTTTTGAGTATGTCTCTACCAGCTTTGCATATCTAGTGACTGAAATTTTTGCCCATATTTTTTTTTTTGCAAAATAGCTCAAGCTCAGTCAGATTGGATGGAGAGTGTCTGTGAACAGCAATTTTCAAGTCTTGCCAGAGATTCTCAATTGGATTTATGTCTGGACTTTGACTGGGCCATTCTAACACATAAATATACTTTGATCTAAAGCATTCCATTGTAGCTCTGGCTGTATGTTTAGTGTCGTTGTCATGCTGGAAGGTGAACCTCCGCCCCAGTCTCAAGTCTTTTGCAGACTCTAACAGGTTTTCTTCCAAGATTTCCCTGTATTTGGCTCCATCCATCTTCCCATCAACTCTGACCAGCTTCCCTGTCCCTGCTGAAGAAAAGCATCCCCACAGCGTGATGCTGCCACCACCATGTTTCACAGTGGGGATGGTGTGTTCAGGGTGATGTTCAGTGTTAGTTTTCCGCCACACATAGCGTTTTGCATTTAGGCCAAAAACTTCAATTTTGATCTCATCAGACCAGAGCACCTTCCTCCACATGTTTGCTGTGTCCCCCAAATGGTTTGTGGCAAACTGCAAACGGGACTTCTTATGGCTTTGTTTCAACAATGGCTTTCTTCTTGCCACTCTTCCATAAAGGCCCGATTTGTGGAGTGCATGACTATTAGTTGTCCTGTGGACAGATTCTCCCACCTGAGCTGTGGATCTCTGCAGCTTCCCCAGAGTTACCATGGGCCTCTTGGCTGCTTCTCTGATCAATGCTCTCCTTGCCCGGCCTGTCAGTTTAGGTGGACGGCCATGTCTTGGTAGGTTTGCAGTTGTGCCATACTCTTTCCATTTTCAGATGATGGATTGAACAGTGCTCCGTGAGATGTTCAAAGCTTGGGATATTTTTGTATAACCTAACCCTGCTTTAAACTTCTCCACAATATTATCCCTGACCGGGCTGGTGTGTTCCTTGGGCTTCATGATGCTGTTTGTTCACTAATGTTCTCTAACAAACCTCTGAGGCCTACACAGAACAGCTGTATTTATACTGCGATTAGATTATACACAAGTGTAATACAAGTGGACTCTATTTACTAATTAGGTGACTTCTGAAGGCAATTGGTTGCACTGGATTTTATTTAGGGGTATCAGAGTAAAGGGGGCTGAATACTTTTGCACGCCACACTTTTCAGTTTTTATTTGTAATAAAATTTGAAAACCATGTATCATTTTCCTTCCACTTCACAATTATGCGCCACTTTGTGTTGGTCTATCACATAAAATCCCAATAAAATACATTTATGTTTGTGGCTGTAACGTGACAAAATGTGGAAAAGTTCAAGGGGTATGAAAACTTTTGCAAGCCACTGTACATACCCGCGGTAACCCTCCTGGCACCTGGGCTGACCATTCAGGTCAGTTTAACCCAATATCCTGGGGACTACTGAGGTCTGGGAACCGCATACTATTGGATTTCCCCTCCCTGGAACCTAACGTCTAGATTCACTGACCGTTCTTATCAGTGACTCCGATCGCGAAACCCGACATTTGCCAGCTTCCCGCTTCCGCAGTCGGACCAGGGTTTCCCCCACAGCCCTTAGCTGGTTCCCTCGTCAGCCGTCGCGAAGCATCCGGCAAAAACCTCTGAAATCCGAGGTTCCTGCAGGAAAACCTAAAACAGGTAAGAAATACAACTTACCTGTAGTTTAAACTTACCGCTGGAGGAGCTCTGCCGCACCAACCGGTCGACCTGCACCAATGCGTCTGACTTAATGACGCACGTGTGGCTGGACGGGGTTCTTCACGTAGTCACTCACGTGAATCTGAAGTAAAATACAGAGAAATGTGAGGTGTTGCATTTTGGGACATCGAACAAGGGCAGGACCTACACAGTGAATGGTCGGCCTCTTGGTAGTGTTGCAGAGCAGAGGGATCTAGGAGTACAGGTGCATGGTTCCTTGATGGTCGAGTCGCAGGTAGATAAGTGGGTCAAAAATACTTTTGGCACATTGGCCTTCATCAGTCAGAGTATTGATACAGAAGTTGGGAGGTCATGTTGCAGTTGTATAAGATGTTGGTGAGACCGCATTTAGGATATTGTGTTCAGTTCTGGGCACCATGTTTTAGAATAGATGTTGTCAAGCTGAAAAGGGTACAGAAAAGATTTATGACAGGTTGTATATTTGCCAGGACTAGAGGGTGTGAGCTATAGGGAGAGGTTGAGTAGGCTGGGACTCTATTCCTTGGAGCGCAGGAGGATGAGGGGTGATCTTAGAAAGGATTATAGAATAATGAGGGGAATAGTTAGCATGAATGCATAGTCTTTTAGAAACATAGAAGTATAGAAAATAGGTGCAGGAGTAGGTCATTCGGCCCTTCGAGCCAGCACCGCTATTCAATATGACCATTGCTGATCATCCACAATTAGCACCTTGTTCCTGCTTTCTCCCCAAATGCCTTGATTCCGTTAGCCCTAAGAGCCACATCTAACTCTCTCTAACCCCCCTCAAAGTGGGCGGTCACGGTGGCGCAGCGGCAGAGTTGCTGCCTTGCAGCGAATGTAGCACCGGAGACACGGGTTCAATCCCTTGGGTCTCGACCTGAAACATCGCCTATTCCTTCGCTCTATAGACGCTGTCCTCCGTGTGCGGGCATGGCGTTGAAGGACGAGAAGCTGAAGCCAAGAAGTCAAAGCTAAATAGCCAAATGGAAACAAAGCCGAAACGCCAACTAACCGAAACGGGCGGGACGCCTACAAGCCAACTAACCGAATGGCCGCTCTGCCGAAAAGCAAACTCACCGAATGGCCACTCTGCCGAAACGCCACCTAACTGAAAGGCTGCGTCATCTACAGGTCAATTAACCGAATGGCCGCTCTGCCAAAAAGTCAAATAATGGCTTGTGTGGGAAAATAACCCCCCACTCCCGTCCCCACCGGCCAGTGATGCGATGGACGCGGGGCTCTGGAACAATCGCTGACAGGCCCCGCCCCGCCCCGCCCCGCCAGGGACGTCATGTCCGTTATTTGACTTTCTGGCAGTGGCATTCGGTTCGTGGCTTGTCGGCGGCGCAGCCTTTCGGTTAGGTGGCGTTTCGGCAGAGCGGCCATGCGGTGAGTTTGCTTTTAGTCGTCCCGCTCTTTTGGTTCGTTCACCTTTCCGCTTCGTTTCCATTCGACTTCTTTGCTTCGGCTACTCAGCCTTCGACGCCACGTCCGGGCACCGCTGCCTCACCCGCTGAGTTTCTCCAGCATTTTTGTCTACCTTGGATTTTACCAGCATCTGCAGTTCTTTCTTAAACAAATGTCTTTAAAATATTTTTATAGTCTCTGCCTCAACTACCGTGTCTAGCAGTGTAAATGGGGCATCTTGGTGGGCAGAGACACGTTGGGCTGAAGGACCTGTTTCCTTGTATTCCGACTCTATGATGAACTTTATATCATATAACCATATAACAATTACAGCACGGAAACAGGCCCTCTCGGCCCTTCCAGTCCGTGCCGACCATTTGTTTTCCCCTAGTCCCATCTACCTGCACTCAGACCATACCCCTCCATTCCCTTCACGTCCATATACCTATCCACTTTACTTTTAAATGTTAAAATCGATCCTGCCTCCACCACTTCTGCTGGAAGCTCATTCCACACAGCCACCACCCTCTGAGTAAAGAAGTTTCCCCTCATCTATTTTAACAAACTACTGGGCTAAAGTTGCTTTGATTATCTTTTTTACCAGAAGGCTGCTAATTGAAGTCCTTGAGATGTCTACAAGTAGAAATCAGGGATGGGCTTGATTGGACACTCTGCATTCATTATTAAAAATAAATTCCAATTGCATGAAAAATTCAAAAGTTAAATCAATCACAAGCACCCATCTTGATTTCTTCATTACTCTCTGCAAAAGAAAGATAATTAATGCATTAATTGTACAAGGAGTAAAATATTTCCTTAAAGGGCAATTTTAATATAACACCTCATGCAACAAAGAACAGGTCCACTTTCAAATGGCTTTGACATCTGCAAAGGTGAATTCTTTCCATTCCAAAAACAGTGGTTTGTCCGCAGAAGTTCGACAAGTTTAGTTTAGTTTAGTTCAGAGATACAGAGCAGAATGGACCCTTCGGCCCACCGGGTCCGCACCGACCAGCGATCCCCGCACACTAATACTATCCGACACACACTAGGGACAATGTTTACTTTTATACCAAGCCGATTAACCTACAAAACTGCACGTCTTTGGAGTGTGGGAGGAAACTGAAGATCTCGGAGAAAACCCACACAGGTCATGGGGAGAACGTACAAACTCTGTAAAGACAGCACCCACAGTCAGGATCGAACCTGAGTCTCTGGCGCTGTGAGGCAGCAACTCTACCGCTGCGCCACCGTGTCGGCTTCTTTGAAGATATTAGCAGCTTTTCTGAGACGGGTCCAAGTTTATCCGTGTCACTGTAAAATGGAAAAGAGACAAGAGGGCAGGTCCACAGAACAATATTGTACAGAGTGGACTTTATAGTTTAAGAAAGAACTGCAGATGCTGGAAAAATCGAAGGTGGACAAAAATGCTGGAGAAACTCAGCGGGTGAGGCATGGAGCGAAGGAATAGGCGACGTTTCGGGTCGAGACCCTTCTTCAGACTGGATAGTTTGTTTGTTTATTCAGCAAACAAGCATAAGAGTTGAACAGTCTCCTTGCAGCAGGCAATGGGAATAGCAGGGAGCCGTGGCTTGAAGCAGGCGAGTTGATTGATAATCTATTCACTGAGCTGAATATTGATACTGCTGCAGTGTGTTTGATGCTAAGTCAAGACACTTTCTGCAGCAGGTTTGGCGGTCACCATTGCTGGTAAGGTATGCCAACACCCAGTCTCTCCACATCCCAGCTCTTCCGGAACGTTCTTATTGACAAACAATAGACAATAGGTGCAGGAGTAGGCCATTCGGCCCTTCGAGCCAGCACCGCCATTCATCTTGCCTGATCATCCACAAATATTTTTTCCTCCCACAGATATGTAATATGTGAATATGTGATTCTGTTCCATTCTGTTTTGTAGGTTTTTTTTGCACAGTCCGCGAGCATTGCCACTTTTCATTTCACTGCACATCTCGTATGTGTATGTGACGAATAAACTTGACTTGAATCAGTACTCCGTTCCTGCCTTCTCCCCATATCCCCTGACTCCACTATCATTAAGAGCCCTATCTAACTCTCTCTTGAAAGCATCCAGAGAACCGGCCTCCACCGCCCTCTGAGGCAGAGAATTCCGCAGATTCACAACTCTCTGTGAGAAAAAGTGTTTCCTCGTCTCTGTTCTAAATGGCTTACTCCTTATTCTTAATCTGTGGCCCCTGGTTCTGGACTCGCCCAACATCGGGAACATGTTTCCTGCCTCTAGCGTGTCCAAACCCTGAATAATCTTATATGTTTCAATTAGATCCCCTCTCATCCTTCTAAACTCCAGAGTATACAAGCCCAGCTGCTCCATTCTCTCAGCATATGGCAGTCCCGCCATTCCGGGAATTAACCTCGTAAACCTACGCTGCACTCCCTCAATAGCAACAATGTGGAGACCAAATTCCTCGAATTTGGAGACCAAAACTGCACACAATACTCCAGATGTGGTCTCACGAGGGCTCTGTACAATTGCAGAAGGACCTCTCTGCTCCTATAGTCAACTGCTCTTGTTATGAAGGCCAACATGCCATTCGCTTTATTCACTGCCTGCTGTACCTGCATGCGTACTTTAATTGACTGATGAACAAGGACCCCCAGATCCAGTTGTCCCTCCTCTTTTCCCACTTGACTCCATTTAGATAATAACCTGCCTTCCTGTTTTTGCCACCAAAGTGGATAACGTCACATGTATCCACATTAAACTTGCATCTACCATGCATCTGCCCACTCCCCCAACCTGTCCAAGGTACCCTGCAGCCTCATAGCATCCTCCTCACAGTTCACACTTCAAACCTTCATGCTCTGCCAAAAGTATATGCTTTAGACCTGACCCTGAGAGCAGGCAGTGGTTGTAGAAGGGTGGATTAGCATGGTGTTGACAAGATTGAGCTCCCTTTGATAAAATAGAGGCTTCTGTTATTCTGGATCGACCCGAGGTTGGTAAGAGGGATTGAAGTCATACAGCAGAGAAATTAAATATATATGTGAGTTGGAAGGAACTGCAGATGCTGGTTTACACCGAAGATAGACACAAAATGCTGGAGTAACTCAGCGGGAGAGGCAGCATCCCTAGAGAGAAGGAACAGGTGACATTTTAGACCGAAGAAGATTCTCAACCTGAAATGTCACCCATTCATTGTCTCCAGAGATGCTGCCAGTCCCGTTGTGTTGTGCCAGCATTTTGTGTCTACCTTATAGACGTGTGTGTGTGTGTGTATGACTGTGTACGTGTGTGTATATGTGTGTGTACATGTGTGTGTACGTGTGTGTATGTATGTGTACTTGAGTGTGTGTGTGTTTGTGTGTAGGTATGTGTTTGTGTGTGTACGTGTTTGTGTGTATGTATGTGTGTACGTGTGTGTGTGTGTGTGTACGTGTGTGTGTATGTGTGTTTGTGTGTGTGTTTGCGTATTGTATAAAAATATACATATTTTATAATCAAATTATATATTATGTACATTTTGTTTGTTATAGCCTGTACATCTTTGGAGTGTGAGGGGAAACCGGAGCACCCGGAGAAAACCCATGCAGGTCACGGGGAGAACGTACAAACTCCGTACAGACAGCAGGTCTCTGGCCCTGTGAGGCAGCCACTCCACTGCTGCCCCTGTCATACGTGTGTGAGGATTCGGGCACACCTGTGCCTGTGGAAGTGCTTTTAGGGACCTCTGCCCATTACCCTGCTGGGCAATTAGCATTCCCTTAACACTTAACAGAGGAAAATTAACTTTCAAATACAATGGGGCTTCTTGACCTGATAAATTCTCTAGAAAAGTGAGTCCTCATTTCCCACATTTCAATTGCTATCCAGAGACTTTGATATTCAGGGCAAACCCCCTGAGATAAGAAATGCAAACTGGTATTCAGATTATTTAAGAGGCTATTTCTATTGTCGATCTTTTTAGTTTTAGTTTGGAGATACAGCGCGGAGAAAGATGCCCACCGAGTCCACACCGTCTAGCTACACTAACACCATCTGACACACGCTAGGGACAATTTACATTTTTACCAAGCCAATTAACTTGCAAACCTGCACGTCTTTGGAGTCCGGGAGAAAACCGGAGCACCCGGAGAAAACCGACGTGGGTCACAGGGGGAAGGTACAAACTCTGTACAGACAGCACCCGTAGTCAGGATGGAACCCGGGTCTCTGGCGCTGTGAGGCAGCAACTCTACCGCTGAGCCACTGAACTCATAGAAACCTGAATGTAAAGGAAGGGAGAGACTCTGAAGCAGTTATTCCTTGGTGTGCCGTGTGTACCACAGGAAGGGCCGGCATTTATTAGTCATTACCTGCTGACCCTCAGAGGAAGGTGGTAAGAGCGTTTCCTGATCCACCTTTGCGCCTTGTGTTGATGGGAGAATTGATTTGGTTTGGTTGACTATTGTCACATTCGCAACGCCAGCAGCATAATCAAGGACCAGTTGCACCCTGGCCTTCTCCCCTCTCCCATCGGGCAAGAGGTACAGAAGTGTGAAAACAAACGCACACCTCCAGATTCAGGGACAGCTTCTTCCCAGCTGTTATCAGACAACTGAATCATCCTACTGATTAGGTACGGATTGGGGATAGACAGTAGACAATAGACAATAGGTGCAGGAGGAGGCCATTCGGCCCTTCCAGCCACCACCGCCATTCAATGTGATGATGGCTGATCATCCCCAATCAGTACCCCGTTCCTGCCTTCTCCCCATATCCCCTGACTCCGCTATCTTTAAGAGCCCTATCTAGCTCTCTCTTCAAAGTATCCAGAGAACCGGCCTCCACCGCCCTCTGAGGCAGAGAATTCCACAGACTCACCACTCTCTGTGAGAAAAAATGTTTCCCCGTCTCCGTCAGCCATGATCTCATTGAATGGTGGTGCTGGCTCGAAGGACCAAATGGCCTACTCCTGCACCTATTGTCTATCCTACCACAACCAGAGAGTGGTCCTGACCTCCCATCTACCTCATTGGAGACCCTCGGACTATTTTCAATCGGACCTTTCCTTGCACTAAATGTTTTTCCCTTTACCCTGTATCTGTACACTGCGGACGGCTCGATTGTAATCATGTATTATCTTTCCGCTGACTGGTTAGCCCGCAACAATAAAGCTTTATTCCCCTCAAACACCAGTGGTGAATATTTTTTTTTTTTTTAATATTTATTTTATTAGAAGCAATTGTACAAAGAGAGAATGATCGACATAACCATTATACAATTTTCGTACTGCTTCAGTTTTAACATTTTATGAACTAATAACTAGATCGGAAAAAAAGATCTAGAGGGAAAGAAAGAAGAAAAGGGTAAGAAAATTAAAAATTTCAAGAAAAACACAAAAAAGAAAAAAGGAAAACCCCAGGAACTAATGAAAGAAGTGGAGATACATCCCAACGCCCTTCCATACGCCCGCTCACCCCACCCTAGCGTCGGTTTTGAGTTTGTGTTCAACCATTATTTTGTTGAAGATATTCAATAAAAGGAGAACATATTTTGGAAAATTGATCTGGTTTGTCAGCCAAGACAAGCCTTATATTTTCTAGATGTCGTGTCTCGGTCATTTCTGTGATCCACATCTTCACTGTGGGGAGGGGTGAATATTTCAATGGGTAATGCGCATTCACTTTGGGTACTGGATGAAGCTGGAGATGCACTTCAATTGGATTCCTCACATGTTCAGAGAGAGGTGAGTGGATTGAATTCATGGTGATGTGGGATTAATAGAACACTCTTAATATAAATTAAAATATTCTCCTTGTCCAAATAGCCTGAAAATCGCAAAACATGAAACGCTCTGTCATTAAGGACTATTCCAACTGATGTGTCACCCTTGATGTGACCATTTTATGTGAAGCTTTTCCAGCCCATTTACTTTTCCGTAATGACTGTAACCTCCGATGCCCACAAATCTCCAATTTAGATTAAAATTGCCACAGACGGCGGTGGAGGCCAAGTCAGTGGATATTTTTAAGGCAGAGACAGATAGATTCTGGATTAGACAATGGACAATAGACAATAGGTGCAGTAGTAGGCCATTTGGCACTTCAAGCCAGCACCGCCATTCAATGTGATCATGGCTGATCATCCCCAATAAGTACCCTGTTCCTGCCTCCTCCCCATATCCCCTGACTCCACTATTTTTAAGAGCCCTATCTAGCTCTCTCTTGAAAACATCCAGAGAACCTGAGGCAGTGAATTCCACAGACTCACCACTCTCTGTGAGAAAAAGTGTTTCCTCGTCTCCGTTCTAAATGGCTTACCCCTTATTCTTAAACTCTGGCACCTGGTTCTGGCCCCAACATCGGGAAAATGTTTCCTGCCTCTAGCGTGTCCAAGTACGGGTGTCATGGGTTACGGGGAGAAGGCAGGAGAATGGGGTTAGGAGGGAGAGATAGATCAGCCATGATTGAATGGTGGAGTAGATGATGGGCTGAATGGCAGAGTTAATTTCCGACAGTTTTGTCTTAATGGTTCAATGGTCAATGAGTCATTAAGTCACAGAGTGATACAGTGTGGAAACAGGCCCTTCGACCCAACTTGCCCACACCGGCCAACATTTCCCATCTACACTAGTCCCACCAGCCCGCATTTATCCCTCCAAACCTGTCCTATCCATGTACACACAAAATGCTGGAGTAACTCAGCGGGACAGACAGCATCTCTGGAGGAAAGGAATAGGCGACGTTTCAGGTTGAGACCCTTCTTCAGACCATTCTATCCATGTACCTGAATAACTGTTCTTAAACATTGCAATCGTCTCAGCCTCAACTACGTCCTCCGGCAGCTCGTTCCGTACACCCACCACCCTTTGTGTGAAAAAGTTAACCCTCAGACTCCTTTTAAATGTTTTCCCCTTCACCTCAAACTTATGTCCTCTGGTCCTCGATTCCCCTTCTCTGGGCAAGAGACTCTGTGCGTCTACCCGATCTATTCCACTCATGGTTCAATGGATTAATGAAGCTTTATTTCTCCATGGATTGTCACCTTGTCGTGGTGGAGAAGCTTGTGTGGACCTGAGATCCTGAGAGCGATGCCGTCTGGAGCGATGCTCCTGGTAGGGCCACTCATGGCGGTAAGGTCGAGGGGGAGGTCTCTGACAAAGAGCAATCCAACCAAGACCTCAACGGTGGAACAGGCGGAGGACGATGGCTGACCTTAGTGGAGCGTCACAACGGCTGGGAAGGCGGATGAAGGCTGCAGCAGAAAAGGGTCTCCGGTCGTCTTGGACTCCATGCCACTGGATCCTGACCCAGATCTGTCAAGGACCGTGGGGTGGCCGTCTGTGCACCAGTCTCCCCACGTTAAACAAAGTTACGCACAGACGTCCTCCATATAGGGAATAGCACCCTGGAGACACCCATGGTCAGCCACGACCGAAGGGGCCTAAGAGGATTTGTCACATGTGCAATTGCACGATGAAACTCTTTCTGCATATTTACACATGCTGGTGCCGCCATGTTTAGCAGCATTTCTAAAGTCCAGTTGGCCTGTGTGCTGGGTCTACTGGAACGGTTCCTGATCTAGCCGAGTCCCAGGCTCCTGTTGGGCCCTCCCTCCATCACCCTCGACCGGTTCGGCCCGTGAACCAACGTCCCTCCCCTCTCCTCTTCCCTCCCCTCCCCTCTCATCCCCTTCTCCTCTTCCCCCCCTCACCTCTTCTCCCCTCTCCTCCCCTCCCCGCCCCTCCCCTCCCCCCCTCCTCCTCCCCTCTGACCTTGAAGCCTGCAGCTGTAGCCATTACCCCGGTTCAACCTTCTTCTGGCCCTTGCTTCTCACATCCCACGTCTCTAGCTTCCTCCCGGTTACCCCAACCGTGATCCCTCGAGCGAGTTCCCGGTTAAACCTCTGTGCCATTGTCGCCTGCTGTCCAGAGCACTCATCACTCTAGATGCCACCGCAGTTTCACACCAACATGGGACAACTTCCATTCTCTATGAATGCACATTCACTTTGAACTGAACTGAACAAACTCACTCTGGGCTTTCAGAGACTGATTTTATTTTAATTGTCAATTTAGGATAATTGGTAAGAAGTCCAGAGGCAATAACGGATGTTTCTTTCTTGACACTGAGTTGCTGTGATCTCTGATGAACCCCCTGATAAAATGCAGGAATCAAACTGAAAAGTAACCTTCAGAGTGAGTGCTGCGTGCTTGTTTGAGGGTGTAATGGAGCAGCCAGCGTGGGGAAAATAGCGGATCGCGACTAATTACTTTGCCCTTTCAAGTCGTGCTGTTCCTATCGGCATCCGTCAGTGGAGATTAATTCACGGCAAACCACATAACAGGCCCTTCAGCCCACAATGTCCATACCGAAAATGATGCCAAATTCAACTTATCGTCTCTTCCCCTCTCCTCTCCACACGCGGTGGAGGCAGGTTCTCTGGATGCTTTCAAGAGAGAGCTAGATAAAGTTCTTAAAAATAGTGGAGTCAGGGGAGAAGGCAGGAACAGGGTTCTGATTGGGGATGATCAGCCATGATCACATTGAATGGCGGTGCTGGCTCGAAGGGCCGAATGGCCTCCTCCTGCACCTATTGTCTACACATGATGTCTCGACCTACACATTTAAAGACCATATCATTCCAACAGTTACTCCAGCACTCTGTACCAGAAAATGTCACCAGGAAACATAAAAACTGACTGCAAAAGTCAAATGTGGTTCTGTCCAGCCTGCAGGGATCGCGGGTTCTGTGGTGTTATCCATTCCCCAAAATAGCTCTTTAGATGCCTGAGATTCTCCTGAGGATTGGAGGGTAGCTGGGAGTGAAATAGTCACTATCATTGGACATGTTCCCACAGATGCTGCCTGACCCAGCACACGTGGTAGTTACTCCAGCAGCTCTGTGAATCCATGTTCCCCACAGATGCTGCCTGACCCGTTGAGTTACTCCAGCACTCTGGGTCTATCTCAAGGTCATATCCCATTGGACAAACAAACACAAGCAGATTGGACAAGTGTAGATGGGGCATCTTGGTCCGAAGGTCCTGTTTCCATACTGTATGACTCTATGAATCTAATTCTTAAGTGTCTCATCAATGGTTAAAGCAGAGAAGTTTCTAGAGTGTTTGTGAGTGACCAGACTTCAAGGATAGCCTTTGTTATCTCATCAACATTACTCGGCCTTTGGCTGCTGATACAAATGACACCAATTATTTTTCAGTGGCTATAATGAGATTTAGATCATAAACGGTCAGGGACTGAAACGTGAAGCGTTTTTCATTCTCATACATATGCATGATTTCTTTAATCACACAAAACCTAATTTGCATTCCAGCCGCCATTCCTGTTCTCACTTCTCCGATAACCACTTGCTCATTTTCCACAAGCCCAGCTCAAGGAAGAAATCATGAAATAAATGGAACTACATTCAAATTCAATGAGAATAAAATATCCATATGCTATAAGTATGTAATCAGCCGATCAATTAGTCATACTTCATGAGTTTGCAAGCGTTTGGAGTTGAATAAGAACCAATTGTTGCATCATTCATAGTTTAATTTAGTTTAGTTTAGAGGTACAGCACGGAAACAGGCCCTTCGGCCCACCGAGGTCCGCGCTGACCGGCGATCCCCGCACACTAGCACCATCTTACACACACTAGGGACAATTTACAATTTTACCGAGCCAATTACCCTACAAACCTGTACATCTTTGGAATGCGGGAGGAAACCGGAGCACCCGGGGAAAACCCACGCAGGTCAAGGGGAGAACGTGCAAACTCCGTATAGACAGCACCTGTAGTCAGGATGGAACCCGGGTCTCTGGCGCTGCGAGGCAGCAACTCTACCGCTGCCAGGGCATGTTGTCTCATTGAGTACCACCCCGGGGGGTCTAGCTTCAGCTTTATTACCATCACCTGTACTGGCTTTGTTTTGCTTCTATTCAAACAGATGGGCGGCACGGCAAGGATGCAATAGACAATAGGTGCAGGAGGAGGCCATTCGGCCCTTCGAGCCAGCACCACCATTCAATGTGATCATGGCTGATCATCCCCAATCTGTACCCCATTCCTGCCTTCTCCCCATATCCCCTGACTCCGCTATCTTTAAGAGCCCTATCTAGCTCTCTTTTGAAAGTATCCAGAGAATCTGCCTCCACCGCCCTCTGAGGCAGAGAATTCCACAGACTCACACCTCTCTGTGAGAAAAAGTGTTTCCTTGTCTCTGTTCTAAATGGTTTACTCCTTATTCTTAAACTGTGGCCCCTGGTTCTGGACTCCCCCAACATCGGGAACATGTTACCTGCCTCTAGCGTGTCCAAACTCTTAACAATCTTATATGTTTCAATGAGATCTCCTCTCATCCGTCTAAACTCCAGAGTGCACAAGCCCAGCCGCTCCATTTAGTCGGCAATCTCTGTCCCCCCACTACACCCCCTCTACACTCACGACTGTGCGGACAAATTCTCCTCTAACTCCATCTACAGGTTTGCAGGCATCGCCACTGTGGTGGGCCGGATCACGAACAATGACGAGATGGGCACAGCAAGGAGTTAGAGAGTGGCATTTTGTCATGAATGAATGGATTAGTTTATTGGCCAAGTATTCACATACAAGGAATATGCCTTGGTGCTCCGTCCGCAAGTGACAACATGACATAGAGTGACAATAAAGTTTCCCTCCAGCCAAAAGCCGAGACCGTCAGCTCCTCCTCTCGTCTCAAGTGCAGGGAGAAGCTTCAGATCACCGAACCTTCTTTGAGATCAGGACTGGGCTGTGGGGACTCTGAAGTTGTAGAACATGGATAGGTGACGTTTCACATAGTGCTGGAGTAACTCAGCGGGTCAGGCAGCATCTGTGGAGAACATGGATAGGTGACGTTTCACAGAGTGCTGGAGTAACTCAGCGGGTCAGGGAGGCAGCATCTGTGGAGAACATGGATAGGTGACGTTTCACAGAGTGCTGGAGTAACTCAGCGGGTCAGGCAGCATCTGTGGAGAACATGGATAGGTGACGTTTCACAGAGTGCTGGAGTAACTCAGCGGGTCAGGCAGCATCTGTGGAGAACATGGATAGGTGACGTTTCACAGAGTGCTGGACTCAGCGGGTCAGGCAGCATCTGTGGGAACATGGATAGGTGACGTTTCACATCAGCTGGAGTGGTTCAGCGGGTCAGGCAGCATCATGGATAGGTGACGTTTCACAGAGTGCTGGAGTCAGGCTGGAGTAACAACATGGATAGGTGACGGTTTCACAGAGTGCTGGAGTAACTCAGCGGGTCAGGCAGCATCTGTGGAGAACATGGATAGGTGACGTTTCACAGAGTGCTGGAGTAACTCAGCGGGTCAGGCAGCATCTGTGGAGAACATGGATAGGTGACGTTTCACAGAGTGCTGGAGTAACTCAGCGGGTCAGGCAGCATCTGTGGAGAACATGGATAGGTGACGTTTCACAGAGTGCTGGAGTAACTCAGCTGGTCAAAAGCGCGGTCGCCCCTGAGCTTATACCTGGACCGCGGATAGGCAGTAGCCCCAAGTATTGTTGCCACATGCATCGAGGTTGAGGGAAAAGCTTTGAACCTGGAAAGGACCCGTTTCTCCACTCTACGACTCTACCCTGATACTCGATTCACTGTCACTTTCTTTCCCGGAGAGCTCAAAGTCAGTGTGACCCTCAAAGCACGTTTAAGGCTGTCTGTTAATTTTAGTGGCTTTATGAAGTAATGGGGCAGAGAACGCCAGTGATTTAGTATCCTGGACATTGGGAATGTGACTGAGTATTGCTGGCGGCAACTCTAAAATTAACAGCAGCACGAGCGGAGAGCAGGCAGGGAGTGCAGCGGGTCGCCCCTCTGCTGAGCCAATGCCCGCTCACACTGCACACGGACTCAAACAATAACTTGGGGTTTCTGTAATCATAAGTATCATAAGTTACATGTTCGGAATTAGGCCATTCGGCCCATCAAGTCTACTCCACCATTCAATCATGGTTGATTATCTATCTCTCCCTCCTAACCCCATCATCAAAGACCCACACCATCCTGGCCACACACTCATCTCTCCGTTGCCATCGGGAAGAAGTTACAGGAGTTTGAAATAGAAACATAGACAATAGGTGCAGGAGGAGGCCATTCGGCCCTTCGAGCCAGCACCGCCATTCATTGTGATCATGGCTGATCGTCCCCAATCAATAACCCGTGCCTGCCTCCTCCCCATATCCCTTGACTCCACCAGCCCCTAGAGCTCTATCTAACTCTCTCTTAAATCCATCCAGTGATTTGGCCTCCACTGCCGTCCGTGACAGGGAATTCCACAAATTCACAACTCTCTGGGTGAAAACGGTTTTTCTCACCTCAGTCTTAAATGGCCTCCCCTTTATTCTAAGACTTTGGCCCCTGGTTCTGGAATATCCAGATTCAGGAACAGCTTGACGCTATTAAACAGATCAACAAATAAGCTCGGAACAATAACAGTCTATTGCACTATATCTGTTGATTTATTGTGTATATATATGGTCTATAGTATATAGACACACTGAACTTTTATCTCCTGTTCTGTATCATGTATACATATTCTGTTGTGCTGCAGCAAGCAAGACTTCCATTGTCCTATCTGGGACACATGACAATAAAACTCTCTTGACTCTTTTGACTATTCTCCTGCCTTCTCCCCATAACTCCTGACACCCGCACTCATTAACTAATCAAGAATCTATCTATCTCTGCCTTAAAAATATCCATTGATATTTTGAATTTTGGATTTCTATGCCGCCTTAATTTGTCAGGAAGGAACTGCAGGTGCTGGTTTACACTGAAGATAGACGCAGAGTGCTGGAGTAACTCAGTGGGACACGCAGCATCTGTGGAGAGAAGGAATGGGTGATGTTTCAGGTTGTGACCCTTCTTCAGACTCAGTAGGTGGAAATGGTTTTGTGGGACAGGAGCAGGCAGAAACAGTCGGGGCAGTTGTGTTTGCGTATTTTGGGGAGAAGGTAAAATCGGGCGGTGCGGGGCTGGGGAACGATAATGTCGGAGGCTGTGGGGGGCAGACAGCCGGACGTAATGAAGTCAGAAATGTTCTATGAGATCATGGGCCAAGGATAAGTAGGAGATGTCTGAGAACTGGTGCCTTAATTCAGTTGAGTTTATTGTCACGTGTACCGAGGTACAGTGAAAAGCTTGTGTTGCGTGCTAACCAGTCAGCGGAAAGACAACACATGATTACAATGGAAGCGTCACCATATGTAGAGAGATTTGAGCGTGTGGAGCGACTGTAATAGGTGATTGTAGATGTGCTTCTGTGGCCAGGCACGCAAATAGTCAGTCGCCAGCTGAGTCTGAAGAAGGGTCTCGTTCCTAAACGTCACCCATTCCTTCTCCCCAGAGATGCTGCCGGTCCCGCTGAGTTACTCCAGCATTTTGTGTCTGTCTTTGGCATTATTTGCAAATCATTTTCAAAACTAAGTCATCAGCATGACTCCTGCACACTGCCAAAGGCTTGCTCTCGGTCAGATGATGCACTGCTGATGATGAATGAACATAAAGCTTGTTTGCACTCAATGTTCTACGCGTTATCTTTTATCTGTACAGTGTGGATGGCTTGATTGTAATCTTTAGATTTTACCTCAGATACAGCACGGAAACAGGCCCTTCGGCCCACTGAGCGCGCTGACCAGCGATCCCGCACACTGACACTGTCCCACACACACACACGAGGGACAATTTACAATTCATACCAAGTCAATTAACCTACAAACCTGTACGTCTTTGGAGTGTGGGAGGAAACCGGAGCACCCGGAGAAAACCCACGCAGGTCACGGGGAGAGCGTACAAACTCCGTACAGACAGCGCCCATAGTCAGGATGGAACCCGGGTCTCTGGCGCTGTGAGGCAGCAGCCCATTTCTCAATATTTCACTCAACTACGAGTGCAGACATTGCATATCGTGGAATAATCTCATCCTCTGGAGCGGCACCAGATAGTTTCTGTATCTCTATCCCAACAATGAATATCATTGATCTGGCATAAATGCCGATTGGCTCAGTATCACACACTTCCATGTAGACCGTACAAGGCGGGACGATCATTTATTGACGGCTCACTTAACACCTTGCATTGCTCAGGGGCCGCGGAACGTTTCTGAAAGGGGGGGGGGGGCGGAGTGATCACTGATCACCGGCCTCGGGGGTACCCGGTGAGGGGGGGGGGGGGGTGCGACCGAGGGGGGGGGGGGGAGAGTGTGGGAGGGGGGCTCAATTATTATTTGTTGTTGTTGCCCGACCTGCAAAAATTGGGGGATAATACAGGCCAACTCAAATAGTGGGGGGATAAATCCCCCATCCTCCCCCCTCTCTCTCTCTCTCTCTCTCTCTCTCTCTCTCTATATATATCCCCCGCTCTCTCGGGGCCGACTATCTCTCTCTCTCTCTCCCTCCCTCCCTCCCTCCACTCGGCGGCTAATCACAGCGCTTCGTTCACTGCCCCATATCTCGACTGTGAACCGCGCTGTGATTGAGCGGCCATTGAGCAGGGGGGGATGGAGGGGTTTTGGGGAGGGGCAGTCGGTTTCCGCCACAGCTGGTTGTGGTTTTGCCACGCTCACTGTCAGTGCGCTTGTTCTGAGATTCTGGATGTCGGAGGTCCTCAGAAGAAGAGAAAAATACACCTGCGGGCCGGATAATTTCAGGTTATGAAGCATGTCTCACCAAAACAGTGGAGAGGCTGCAGCCCCCCTTCCCCCAGGCCCCTCGGCCCATGTTATTGAACTCAGCAGATGATGACTTGGAGAAGCAGACTGACAATTTGCCATTGGCTGACTTTCACCATATGTTTGATGCTTAACACAGCTTTTCAGTGTGAGAAAATCCTTCTCGTTTAAGATTCTGGAATAGACGCAGGGAAGGGTGATGTTTCGGGTTGGGACTCTTCTTCAGACTCGGCAGCACCCAAAGTCAGGATCAGAGCCGGGTCTCTGGCGCTGAGAGGCAGCAGCACCACTGCTGTGCCTCCGTGCCACCCTTGAATCAACTATTTTTGCCTTTCAAAGTTTTGCTCAGTGAAATTTCACCGAATGGATCGGAAACCAATTTAAGATGTACAAGGAGGATTATTCATTGCTGGAAGCAAATTATTTGAATAACCTCCAGTGAACAATATTGCAAGACTGCACAAAATTAGAGAGTTGTAGATGTGGCCCGTCCGTCACACACACCACACTCCCCACCATTGTAGATGTAGGCCAGTCCGTCACACACACCACACTCCCCACCATTGTAGATGTAGGCCAGTCCGTCACACACACACCACACTCCCCACCATTGTAGATGTAGGCCAGTCCGTCACACACACCACACTCCCCACCATTGTAGATGTAGGCCAGTCCGTCACACACACCACACTCCCCACCATTGTAGATGTGGCCCAGTCTGTCACACACACCACACTCCCCACCATTGACTACACTTCACGCTGCCTCAGGAAAGCAACCGACAACATCAAAGACTTGTCCCACACACCAGTCATTCCCACTTAGAATCTTACAGCATGGAAACTGGCCCTTCAGCCCAACTTGCCCACAACGGCCAACATGTCCCATCTACACTAGTCTCACCTGCCTGCATTTTGCCCACATCCCTCCAAACCTGTCCTATCCATGTACCTGTCAAATTGTTCCTTAAACATTACGATAGACCCTGCCTCACACTTTTGTGTGAAAACGTTACCCCTCAGATTCCTATAAAATCTTTACCCCTTCACTTTAAACCTATGTCCTCTGGTCCTCGATTCCCCTACCCTGGGCAAGAGCCTCTTTGCATCTACCCGATCTATTCCTCTCATGATTTTATACAACTCAATAAAATCACCCCAATCAAAAGTCCTATCAAAATCCTTGTAAATCTTCTCTGCGCCCTTTCCAACTTAACAACATCTTTCCTATAACACGGTGCCCAGAACTGAACACAATATTCTAAATGCGGTCTCACCAACGTCTTATACAACTGCAACATGACCTCCCAACTTCTATACTCAATACTCTGATTAATGAAGGCCAATGTGCCAAAAGCCTCATTGACCACCTTATCTACCTGCGACTCGACCTTCAAGGAACCATGTACCTGTACTCCTAGATCCCTCTACAACACTACCCAGAGGCCGACCATTCGCTGTGTAGGTCCTGCCCATGTTAGACTTCCCAAAATGCAACACATCACACTTCTCTGTATCAAATGTCACCTTGAGCCCTCCTGGCCAACCGATCCAGATCCTGCTGCAATCGTTCACAACCATCTTCACTATCTGCAAAACCATCCACTTTTGTATCATCAGCAAACTTACTAATCTTGCCCTGTATGTTCTCATCCCAATCATTGATGTAGATGACTTCTCCCCGCTCCCATCCGGCAGAAGGTACAGAAGCTTGAAAGCGCGCACCACCAGACTCAGGAACAGCTTCTTCCCCTCTGTTATCAGGCTTCTGAACGGTCCTTCATTATGCAATCCCGATCTTCCAACCTACCTCTGTAACTGCAATGCTATAACGGTGTCAATTCTGCCCCGTTGTTTTTTTTGCTTTTTACATGACCTGTTGATCTTGTGACTGGCTTGAGTGTTTTAGTTTAGTTTAGTTTGGCGATACAGCACGGAAACAGGCCCTTAGGCCCACCGAGGCCGTGCCGACCAGCGATCCCCGCACACTAACACTATCCTACACACACACACTAGGGGTAATTTACACATATGCCAAGCCAATTAACCTACAAACCTGTACGTCTTTGCAGTGCAGGAGGAAACCGGAGCACCCAGAGAAAACCACGCAGGTGACGGGGAGAACCAACAAACTCCGTACAGACAGCAGCTGTAGATAGGATCAAAGCCGGGTCTCCGGCGCTGCATTCGCAGTACGGCAGCAACTCCACCGCTGCGCCACTGAGCCGCAATTTTGGACTCATTGTACGCATGTCTTGTATGATTAGATTGAATTGGATTTCTCGCCCAGCATGGGATCATGCCCTTTGGCTGACCAGGTCCCCACCGACCAGCGGTCACCCCGTACTCTAGCACCATCCCACACGCTTGGGACAATTTACAAATTTTACGGAAGACAATTGACCTACAAACCTGTACGTCTTTGGAGTGTGGGAGGAAACCGGAGCACCCGAAGGAGACCCACGCGTTCACGGGGAGAGAACGTACAAACTCCGTACAGACAGCACCGGTAGTCAGGATGGAACCCAGGTCTCTGGCGCTGTGAGGCAGCAACTCTACCGCTGGGCCACCTTGCTGCTCTCCTGGTATGGGTGGGTGTTTGAGACATTGAGAAGCAGTGGCTGTAGCCCTTCTCCTCAGGCAATGGATTTTGAGATTTATCTCGAGTCCATTGCAAAGTGGTTTGGCCCACATTGGTGATATATGGCTTCAGGGCAATGCCAGCGATTGGAGGGGATTAGCAGCCCGAGGCTCCTACAGCCAGCAGACACAAGAGCAGGAGATGATGCGAGAGAGATTTATGTTTAATGATGATCAATAGAGAAATGAAAAAGGAGACAATGTTAAAAATAACAAATTAATTTGCCGAATCCAACCTTTCTGTCCTGGGCCTCCTCCATGGCCAGAGTGAGGCCCACTGCAAATTGGAGGAGCAGCACCTCATATTTCGCTTGGGTAGTTTACACCCCAGCGGTATGAACATTGACTTCTCTAATTTCAGGTAATCCCTGCTTTCTCCCTCCTTCCCCTCCCATTCCCAGCTCTCCCACAGCCCACTGTCTCCGCCTCGTCCTTTCTTCTTCTTCCCGCCCCCCCCCCCCCAATCCCACATCAGTCTGAAGAAGGATCTTGACCCAAAACGTCACCTATTCCTTCTCTCCATAGATGCTGCCTCACCCGCTGAGTTTCTCCAGTATTTTTGTCTACCTTCGATATTTCCAGCATCTGCAGTTCTTTCTTAAACAATTAGTCTAGAGATACAGTTTAGTTTATTGTCACGTGTACCGAGGTACAGTGAAAAGCCTTTTGTTGCGTGCTAACCAGTCAGCGGAAAGACAATACGTGATTACAACCGAGTCGTCCACAGTGTACAGATACATGATAAGGGAACAACGTTTAGTGTCAGGTAAAGCCAGCAAAATCCCATCAAGGATAGTTGAAGGGTCTCCAATGAGGTAGATAGTAGTTCAGCGCTGCTCTCTGGTTGTTGTAGGATGGTTCAGTTGCCTGATAACAGCTGGGAAGAAACTGTCCCTGAATCTGGAGGCGGGCGTTTACACGATGGGAGAGGGGAGAAGAGGGTGAGACTGGTCCTTGAATATGCTGCTGGCTTGATGTCAGAGAGGTTTTTGTTTAATAATGAACAACAGAGAAATTAAAAAGTAGGCCAACATTAAAAACAATAAGTTAGTTAGCCATTCTGGGGCGGCACGGTGGCGCAGCGGTAGAGTTGCTGCCGCACAGCGCCAGTAACCCGGGTTCGATTCTGTCTACGGGTGCTGTCTGTACGGAGTTTGTACCTTCTCCCCGTGACCACGTGGGTTTTCTCCGGGTGCTCCGGTTTGCTCCCACACTCCAAAGACGAACAGGTTTGTAGGTTAATTGGCTTCTGTTCAAAATTGTCCCCAGTGTGTAGGATAGTGCAAGTGTACGTGTGATTGTTGGTCAGCGCAGACTCGGTGGGCCGAAGGGCCTGTTTCCCACACTGTATCTCTTATCTAAACTAATCTACATGCAGCATGGAAACAGGCCCCTCGGCCCAACGCCGACCATCGATCACCGTTCACACTAGTTCCATGTTGTCCCACTTTCTCATCCACTTCCTTCTCCGGCAGCTTGTTCCGTGCACGCAGAGGGTGGCGGGTGTATGGAACGAGCTGCTAGAGGAGGTAGTTGAGGCAGGGACTGTGTTTAAGACATTTGGACAGGTACACGGATAGGACAGGTTTAGAGGGATATGGACCAAACACGGGCAGGTGGGACTGGTGTAGATGGGGCATGTTTGTCGGTGTGCGCAGGTGGGGCCAAATAGCTTGTTTCCACACTGTATCACTATATGATAAGTTATATGTGGGGTGGGAGATTGCAAACTTCGCGTGGTCCGCCCTGTTTCGACGAATGCAATCACCCTGGCGTGAACAATCAAATAAGATCAAATAGAACCAGTTGTCCTACAACTTTAGGCTGTGCGCGCCACACACAAGAAGAAGAAGAATTTATATGTCAATAGACAATAGGTGCAGGAGTAGGCCATTCAGCCTTTCGAGCCAGCACCGCCATTCACTGTGATCAAGGCTGATCATCCCCAATCAGTACCCCGTTCCTGCCTTCTCCCCATATCCCCTGACTCCACTATCTTTAAGAGCCCTATCTAGCTCTCTCTTGTAAGCATCCAGAGAACTGGCCTCCACCGCCCTCTGAGGCAGAGAATTCCACAGACTCACAACTCTCTGTGAGAAAAAGTGTTTCCTCATCGCTGGTTCTAAACCCCTTATTCTTAAACTGTTGCCCCTGGTTATGGACTCCCCCAACATCGGGACCATGTTTCCAATCTCTTGATAATCTTATATGTTTCAATAAGATCACCTCTCATCCTTCTAAACTCCGACAAAATCCACTCTACGCTTTCAAATCTTAAAATATCTGTGAGCGAGACCTATTGTTCCACATTCTCCTCTCTCCATACACAATTTTAATGAAATGAAAAGTCTGAAGAAGGGTTCTGACCTGAAACGTCATCCATCCATCTTCTTCAGAGATGCAGCCTGACCTGTTGAATTACTCCAGCACTCTACAATTTTAATGAGTCATGTTGGGCTAATTAATAAGATGCAAAGCAGTCAGCATTGATAATGACTCTTAATTAACAGCATTTGTCTTTAATCCACCTAGAATGTAATTAGTTTGATACTGGGTGATTTTCAGCTGAATTTGTTGATAAGTTCATAAGTTAATAATATCTAAGATCAGAATTAGGCCATTCAGCCCATCAAGTCTACTCTCTCAATTAATTATGGCTGATCTATCTCTCCCTCTCAACCCCATTCTCCTGCCTTCTCCCCATAACTCCTGACACCTGTACTAATCAAGAATCTATCTATCTCTGCCTTAAAAATATCCATTGATTTGGCCTCCACAGCTGTCTGTGGCAATGAATTCCACAGGTTCACCACCCTCTGACTAAAGAAATTCTTCCTCATCTAGTGGAAACATCCTCTCCACACCCACTCTATCCAGCCTGGGGTTTTGATAGGAACCCACGTTGGATGAACTGAGGTCAAGTGATCAAGTGATCAATAGGTGACGTTTCGACCCGAAACGTCACCTATTCCTTCGCTCCATAGATGCTGTCTCACCCGCTGAGATTCTCCAGCATTTTTGTCTACCTTCGACTTTTCCAGCATCTGCAGTTCTTTCTTAAACAACCTACAAACCTGTACATCTTTGGGATGTGGGAGGAAGCCGGAACAGGCAGAAGTTACCCACGCGATCACAGGGAGAACGTAAAAAGTCCACAAAGACAGCGCCCCAGGTCGGGATCGATCCCGCGTCTCTGACACTGTGAGGCAGCAGCTGTACCCGCAGAGCCAACGTGCCCTGCATAAGGCATTAGGAATGGAACAGGAGGCTGCTAAAGGCATGTCTCCATACGGCAAGAGAAGTATTTAAGAAAGAACTGCAGATGCTGGAAAAATCGAAGGTAGACAAAAATGCTGGGGAAACTCAGCGGGTGAGGCAGCATCTATGGAGTGAAGGAAATAGGCAACGTTTCGGGTCGAGACCCTTCTTCAGACTGATGTCGGGGGGCGGGGTTGGCGGGGAGAAGAAAGGTAGAGGCGGAGACAGTGGGCTGTGGGAGAGCTGGGAAGGGGAGGGGAAGGAAGGAGAAAGCAAGGACTACCTGAAATTGGAGAAGTCAATGTTCATACCGCCGGGGTGTAAACTGCCCAAGCGAAATATGAGGTGCTGCTCCTCCAATTTGCAGTGGGACTCACTCTGGCCATGTGGGAGGCCCATGACAGAAAGGAAAATGATGGTCATTCAATGGGTTATTGGGGGCAAGAAGCACTGAGACCTTGCAAAGAGTTGGAGTTTGTAAAGAGTTGGAATATCTTACCATTGAGTCTAACCAGTCAAGGAGCCATGAGTGATAGACCACAGGGGCAACAGTCAAGTGTGTTCAATTGTCACATTTAGTTTAGTTTAGAGACACAGGGAGGAAACATAGAAACACAGACAATAGTTGCAGGAGTAGGCCATTCGGCCCTTTGAGCCAGCCTCGCCATTCAATATGATCATGGCTGATCATCTAAAATTCATACCCATTGCTGCTTTTCCTCATATCTCTTGATTCTGTGAGTCCTAAGAACTAAAGAGCTAAATTTAACCCTCACGATGAAACAGACTCTTCTGCCCAAGCAGCGTGGAAAAAGGCCCTTGGCCCAACTAGTCCACGCCGACCAACATGTCCCATCTACACTGGTCCCATCTGCCCGCGTTTGGCCCATATCCCTCTAATCCTATCTGATTCAAGTACTTGTCTAAATGTTTCTTAAATGTTACGATAATTCCTGCCTTTTAACTACCTCCTCCGGCAGCTCGTTCCATTCACCCACCACCCTCTGTGTGAAAAGGTTACCCCTCAGTTTCCTTTTAAATCTTTCCGCTTCACTCCTCTGGTCCTGGGTTCACCTACTCTGGGCAAGAGTGTGCATCTACCCGCTCCTGTTGGGAGCAGTGAGATGAGAGCGTGGCCAGGGTGGTGTGGGTCTCTGATGGTGCTGGCTGCCTTGTTGAGGCAGCGCCTCCTGTAGATCCCTACGATCTTGGGCGTTATTGAAATATGGCGCTATTTGCTTCAAATTCAAATTTAATAATAAACTTGAGCCATGTTATTAATAGTTGGAAAGTCTTCATCAAAAAAAAACTTGAAGCTGACGTCTAGATTACAGATGGACAATCTAATCGATCAACGTCAGTCAGCTGGCCGCTCTTATTCACTGCCATTAACAGCTCCCACTGAACTTATTGAGCAGATAGATCTTGTTTTGACAAGAAACCATTCATGTGGGCAATTTCTCTTGAGATAAAAATAGCCCTTGTCACCATAACTGATGGAAACCTCTGTTGGAAATTAGCTGTTAGATTCCGTAAAGCCACGGGGATGGGATTCATTTAAGTGAGAGGAACAGAATTAGGCCATTCGGCCCATCAAGTCTACTCCACCATTGAATAATGGCCGATCTATCTTTCCCTCTCAATCGCATTCACCCAATGCGTGGTCACGCCGTGTCACCACCGTGAATGTTTCGGTGACCTGATACATCGCTCAATGATGCCGGCAGTCGTCGCAAAAATCGCCAAGGTCCTTGAGAAGGTTAACATGCCAATGGCCTTATTCACTAACCTATCTACAGTACACATAACACCACTTTGAGGGAAAATATCATGGCCTTTAATCTGTTGAGAAGCCATATCAAACCTGCGCAGTAATACCTGCGTGTTCTACGTCACAATGGGAACCCAATGGGCGGGAATGGATGCGTCGCCAGAGAGCATGGATGGGGGTGGGGGGGGGGGTTGAAGTGGGGATGGAGTGAGTGCGTGGGGGGGGCAAGGGCGAGGGGCAGAGTGGGGGGGGGGTGTAAGGGGAGGAGAGGGGATCAGGGGCTTCACAACGGGAACCTGTCAGCCGCGCCTGCGCAGTTAGGGGCTATGGGTGAGTGGTGGAATATTGCACTGGGGGAACGGGTGGCGTTGGGGGAACGGGGAAGTGGTGGAATATTGTGTTGGGGCACGGGTTGTGTTGGGGAACCAGGTCTCGCATTTGATTGGCACCCAACGGGTCCCACTTAGACTTGTCTTTATTAAAAATACGACAAGAAATATGGAATTGTTGACACTGAAAGATTTAATACATAGTTAACAACAACAATCCAACTGGAAAATAAGTCAAAAAGTACAGATAAAGATAACATCTGATTAAAGCAAATGGTACCAGGTAAGGCAGTAAGCTGCAGGATTAGGAAGTTTTCAGAATGCAATGAAGAATGACCAAGAAACTGAAAACCAAACGGAAAAATATAGTTAATAACCGTAACTCAACGAGAAACCAGTCCTCTGCAGGAACAAGGCTGTTAAGCTTTAGTTTTGGAGATGTAGCGTGGAGATAGGCCCTTTGGCCCACCGAGTCCTTGCCAACCAACATGCCCCGTCTACACAAGTCCCACCTGCCCGCCTTTGGCCCGTATCCCTCTAAGCCTGTCCTATCCATGTAGATCACCTTGTACATAGCTTCATGTTATCCTGCTGTCACATCCTACACATTTATAGAAGCCAATTAGATTGGGTAGACTTGCGTAGAGTCCCTTGCCCGGAGCAGGGGGTTAGAGAACCACAAGGGTTTAAGGTGAGGGGGGAAAATTAATCAGGTAACCTTTTCATACAAAGGGTGGTGGGTGTATGGAACGAGCTGCCGGGGAAGGCAGTTGAGGCTGGGACTATCGCAACGTTTAAGAAACATTTAGACAGGTACATGGATAGGACAAGTTTGGAGGGATGTGGGCCAATTGCGGACAGGTGGGGTTGGTGTAGCTGGGACGTGAGTTGGCGTGGGTAAGTTGTCTCCACGATGTATGACTCTGATTTTATAAACTACAAACCTGTACGTCTTTGGAGTGTGGGAGGAAACCGGAGCACCCGTAGAAAACCCACGCAGTCACGGGGAGAAGGTACAAACTCCGTACAGACAGCACCCGTAGTCAGGATGGAACCCGGGTCTCTGGCGCTGTGAGGCAGCAACCTAACACGTACCTCTCCACACTTTTAATTTAATTTGACAATTAGAAGATCAGATGCATCTTTGTTTTTTGGATGAAACAGTCCCTGACCAATCCCCAACATTCTCATGTCCACAAGTTCATGTCACAGAAGCAGAATTAGGCCATTCGGCCCATCGAGTCATTCAATCATGGCTAATCTATCTTTCCCACCTAACCCCATTCTCCTGCCTTCTCCCCATAACCCCTGACACACATACTAATCAAGAGTCTGTGGCAATGAATTCCACAGATTCACCACCCTCTAACTAAAGGAATTCCTCCACAGAAGGCAGTGGAGGCCAATTCACTGGATATTTTCAAGAGAGAGTTAGATTTAGCTTGGGGCTAATGGAATCAAGGAATATGGGGATAAAGCAGGAACAGGCTTCTGATTTTAGATGATCAGCCATGATCATATTGAATGGCGGTGATGGCTCGAAGGGCCAAATGGCCTACTCCTGCACCTATTTTCTATGTTTCTATGTTTCTGTTTCCTCATCTCCTTCCTGAAGGAACGTCCTTTTATACTGTGGCCATGACCTCTATTCCTAGACTCTCACACGAGTGGAAACATCCAGCAGCATATTCAAGGACCAGTCGCACCCCGGCCACTCCGCCTCCTCTCCTTCCCCATCGGGCAAGAGGTACAGAAGTTTGAAAACACACACGTCCAGATTCAGGGACAGTTTCTTCCCAGCTGTTATCAGGCAACTGAACCATCCTACCACAACCAGAGAGCAGTGCTGAACTACTATCTACCTCATTGGTGACCCTCGGACTATCCTTGATCGGATACTGGCTTTACCTTGCACTAAACGTTATTCCCTTGGACAAAACGCTGGAGAAACTCAGCAGGTGAGGCAGCATCTATGGAGTGAAGGAATAGGTGACTAAATGTTTTTCCCTTTACCCTGTATCTGTACACTGTGGGTGTCTCGATTGCAATCATGTCTTGTCTTTCCGCTGACTGGTTAGCACGCAACAAAAGCTTTTCACTGTACCTTGGTACACGTGACAATAAACTAAACTGATCTTCTCTACATTCACTCTGTTTTTTACCAGACAAGAATGAATAGCTTTCATGCAGTGGACATTATTCCAGCCACAACATCAGAAAGTAGACTAATTATCCTTCAACTTTAAGCATTACATCTCCCTGATGCTTCTTCAGTAATCATTTTGTTCCATCATACCTATTTTTTGACAGTAACTATGGAATTACACGATAGGGCACACCAGACTCATTTAATTCTCCAGATTTCTGGCAGTCTCTGCTCATTAAATCTGCTTTCCTGAAGGTGTCAGAGTTGAGTAAGGACCTAATTTAATGTCTCCGCAGATCCTTAAAATAAAGGCGCCCTTTAGTGTAGATAGACACTAAGTGCTGGAGTAACTCAGCGGGTCAGGCAGCATTTCTGGAGAGAAGGAATGGCTGATGTTTCGGGTCGAGACCCTTCTTTGGGACTGAGATTCAGAGCAGAGGGAAACGGAGGTCTGATAAGTTTCAGAACTTTCAGGTACCATCGCAAAGTTTAAGAAACATTTGGACAGGTACAGTACGTGGCTAGGACAGGTAGAGAGGGATATGGGCCAAGCGCAGGCTGGTGGGACCTGTGTAGCTGGGCCGGTGTGGGCAAGTTGGGCCAAAGGGCCTGTTTCCACGCTGTATCACTTAATGACTAAAATAATCAAAATATCAAAGACTAGAGGGCATAACTTTAAGGGGCACAGTTTACTGGAGATGTGCGGGGCAAGTTTTTTTACACAGAGGGTGGTGGGCGCCTGGAACGCGCTGCCAGGAGTGGTGGTGGAGGCAGATACGATAGTCGACCAGAACTCGATCTTTAATTCAAACGCCCAGAAATGAAGGCGATCTACAGAGTGTGGTGGACACTGCCCGATCCATCACGGGGACTCACCTCCCCACCATAGAGGGTCCATCACGTGAACTCACCTCCGCACCATCAAAGGGATCTACAGGAGTCGCTGCCTCAACAAGGCAGCCAGCATCATCAGAGACCCACACCGCCCTGGCCATGCTCTCATCTCGCTGCTACCATCGGGAAGAAGGTTCAGGAGCCTGAAAACCGTGACCTCCAGGTTCAGGAACAGCTTCTTCCCAGCAACCAGCAGGTTTTTGAATAGACAATAGATAATAGACAATAGACAATAGGTGCAGGAGTAGGCCATTCGGCCCTTCGAGCCAGCACCACCATTCAATGTGATCATGGCTGATCATCCACAATCAGTACCCCGTTCCTGCCTTCTCCCCATATCCCCTGACTCCACTTTCTTTAAGAGCCCTATCTAGCTCTCTCTTGAAAGTATCCAGAGAACCGGCCTCCACCGCCCTCTGAGGCAGAGAATTCCACAGAGAAGAGAAACAAGGGAAGGGTGAGTGACAAAGGTTTGTGATAAAATTATTCAGACTGTATGCCTTTAGCTGCCAGGATAATGAAAATCAATGATAGACACAATATGCTGGAGTAACAATGATAGACACAATATACTGGTCAGGCCGCATCTCTGGAGAAAAGCATTAGGTGACATTTTGGGTCGAGACCCTTCTTCAGATGATTAGAAATCGGAGGAAAACAAAGATCAGAGGGATAATTAAAAACATTCTGCAGGTGGTGAAAATCTTAAATTAAAATTAGTGGTGGTGCAGCGGTAGAGTTGCTGCCTCACAGTGCCAGAGACCCGGGATCCATCCTGACCACGGGTGCTGTCTGTACGGAGTTTGTACGTTCTCCCCACCCTCTAGTACCTGATTCCCCATACCCTGGGTAAAAGGTTTTTGATTCCCTTACTCTGGGCAAGAGGCTCTGTGAATCTACCCAATCTAGAACGGAGATGAGGAAACACTTTTTCTCACAGAGTGGTGAGTCTGTGGAATTCTCTGCCTCAGAGGGCGGTGGAGGCAGGTTCTCTGGATACTTTCAAGAGAGAGCTAGATAAGGTTCTTAAAGATAGTGGAGTCAGGAGATATGGGGAGAAGGCAGGAACGGGGTACTGATTGGGGATGATCAGCCATGATCACGTTGAATGGCGGTGCTGGCTCGAAGGGCCAAATGGCCTCCTCCTGCACCTATTGTCCATTATCTATTGTCTATTGTCTATTCCCCTCATGATTTTGTACACCTCTAGAAGATCTCCCCTCATCCTCCTACGCTCAATCAAATAGAGACCCAGCCTGCTCAACCTCTCCCTGTGGCTCACACCCTCGAGTCCTGGCAACGTCCTCGTGAATCTTCCCAGCACTCTTTCCTTACTTACTCTGTAGTAACTTACTGACGAGAAGTGTGTTTTAAACCTGAGACATCTATTAGTATGGAGCAAGAGCCAGTGGTCAATTTATACACCGGAAGGTTCCAGAAATAGCAACGGGATAAATCATTTTAACTGAAAATTGATCCCAAACTGGTCACACTAAACATCAAGGAATAGTAACAGCCCATCGCACTTCAGCTAGAAAACTCAGTGCAATTGGATCTCAGGCAGCCTTAGATGATACATTCATGGTGAGAATTTTTGGCATTTTATTTTTTAGTGATATTTCTGGAGAAGTGTTTGGCAATATTTATTTATTTATATTGTTCTCCTGCCTTCTCCCCATAACCTCTGACACCCATACTAATCAGAATTCTATCTATCTCTGCCTAGAAAATATCCACTGACTTGGCCTCCACAGCCTTCTGTGGCAATGAATTCCACAGATTCACCACCCTCTGGCTAAAGAAATTCCTCCTCATCGCCTTCCTAAAAGAATGCCCTTTAATTCTGAGGCTAGGACTTCTAGTCCGAGACTCTCCTACTAGTGGTAACATCCTCCCCACATCCACTCTGTTGCCAGGGCTCAAGGGGCTGAAATACAGGGAGGATTTAATTCCTTGAAGCGCAGGAGGATGAAGGGGTAATCTTATGGAGGTGTCTAAAATCATGAGGGAAATAGTTAGGGTGACTGCGCGGAGTCCTTCACCCAGAGTTGGGGAATCAAGAACCAGAGGACATATGTTTGAGGTGGGGAAGGTGGGGGAGGGGGGGATGAATTAATATGAGAAAAGACACAGTGCTGGAGTAACTCAGCGGGTCAGGCAGCATCTGTGGAGAACATGGATAGGTGACGTTTCACAGAGTGCTGGAGTAACTCAGCGGGTCAGGCAGCATCTGTGGAGAACATGGATAGGTGTTTCACAGAGTGCTGGAGTAACTCAGCGGGTCAGGCAGCATCTGTGGAGAACATGATAGGTGACGTTTCACAGAGTGCTGGAGTAACTCAGCGGGTCAGGCAGCATCTGTGGAGAACATGGATAGGTGACGTTTCACAGAGTGCTGGAGTAACTCAGCGGGTCAGGCAGCATCTGTGGAGAACATGGATAGGTGACGTTTCACAGAGTGCTGGAGTAACTCAGCGGGTCAGGCAGCATCTGTGGAGAAACATGGATAGGTGACGTTTCACAGAGTGCTGGAGTAACTCAGCGGGTCAGGCAGCATCTGTGGAGAACATGGATAGGTGACGTTTCACAGAGTGCTGGAGTAACTCAGCGGGTCAGGCAGCATCTGTGGAGAACATGGATAGGTGACGTTTCACAGAGTGCTGGAGTAACTCAGCGGGTCAGGCAGCATCTGTGGAGAACATGGATAGGTGACGTTTCACAGAGTGCTGGAGTAACTCAGCGGGTCAGGCAGCATCTGTGGAGAACATGGATAGGTGACGTTTCACAGAGTGCTGGAGTAACTCAGCGGGTCAGGCAGCATCTGTGGAGAACATGATAGGTGACGTTTCACAGAGTGCTGGAGTAACTCAGCGGGTCAGGCAGCATCTGTGGAGAACATGGATAGGTGACGTTTCACAGAGTGCTGGAGTAACTCAGCGGGTCAGGCAGCATCTGTGGAGAACATGGATAGGTGACGTTTCACAGAGCGCTGGAGTAACTCAGCGGGTCAGGCAGCATCTGTGGAGAACATGGATAGGTGACGTTTCACAGGGTGCTGGAGTAACTCAGCGGGTCAGGCAGCATCTGTGGAGAACATGGATAGGTGACGCTTTGGGTCAGGACCCTTCTTCAAATTGCTGCCTGTCCCGCTGAGTTACTCCAGCATTTTGTGTCTATCATCGGTTTAAACCAGCACCTGCAGTTCCTTCCTGCATAATACGACTATGACTATGACTGTATTTTCCCTTGATGCCTTATATTTTTTCTCATTTCATCGCGCCACATCAATTCTGATACCACTGTTCTGTAGAATTCATTGGCACAGAAGGCTGTGGAGGCCAAGTCAGTGGATATTTTCTAGGCAGAGATAGATTGAATTTTGATACCACTGTGTGCAGTCTGCATTGAGTCCATTACGCATTCTGTTTGCTATTTTGGAGACTTCAAAACAAGTCCATTATAAATGACATAAAAGGTTTAAAGAAACGAGTGTGTGAATTGGGACATGGTCAAAAAAGGCAAGGCTGGCCACTTAGTGTCACCGACAACTCTCAAGGCGCCAGGAACCAGAATAACAGCCCAATGCAAGCAATTACCTGCAGCCAAACATCACAAGCCATGCCGATATAGAGCAGTCCACAGTTCCGGCTGCTCCTTGCCTTCTGGCTGCACTGCACCCCAAACAACCTCATCTTTGGATGCCCTGTGGGTGCGGAGTGGCTCCTTGCCTTCCGGCGTCAAAAGGCCTGTCCCACATAGGCGATTTTTTAGGCGACTGCCGGCGACCGTGGGCTTGTCGTAGCTTTCAGGAAAGAGCTAGATAGGGCTCTTAAAGATAGCAGAGTCAGGGGATATGGGGATAAGGCAGGAACGGGGTACTGATTGTGGCTGATCAGCCATGATCACATTGAATGGCGGTGCTGGCTCGAAGGGCTGAATGGCCTCCTCCAACATTCTTAAGTGGTTGGACAGGCTAGATGCAGGAAGATTGTTCCCGATGTTGGGGAAGTCCAGGACAAGGGGTCACAGTTTAAGGATAAGGGGGAAGTCTTTTAGGACCGAGATGAGAAAATCGTTTTTCACACAGAGAGTGGTGAATCTGTGGAATTCTCTGCCACAGAAGGTAGTTGAGGCCAGTTCGTTGGCCATATTTAAGAGGGAGTTGGATGTGTCCCTTGCGGCTGAAGGGATCAGGGGGTATGGAGAGAAGGCAGGTACAGGATACTGAGTTGGATGATCAGCCATGATCATATTGAATGGCGGTGCTGGCCTGAAGGGCTGAATGGCCTACTCCTGCACCTATTGTCTATTTGTCTTCTCCTGATGTAGGTGCTGTCGTAGGTTGTCGCCAGGATGACATAGGTTGTCGCCGGTGCTGACCGGTGAATTCCAGTCACCTAAAAATTGCCAAAGTGGGACAGGCCCTGACTCCCTGTGCCTGGGGAGCTGATAGATCTGTTTGTCGGCACTGGGCCTGTACTCACTGGAGTTTAGAAGGATGAGGGGGATCCTCATTAAAACTTACCGAATAGTGAAAGGCCTGGATAGAGTGGATGTGGAGAGGATGTTTCCACTAGTGGGAGAGTCTAGGACCAGAGGTCATAGATTCAGAATTAAAGGACGTTCCTTTAGGAAGGAGATGAGAAGGAATTTCTTTAGTCAGCGGGTGGTGAATCTGTGGAATAACTGAACTTTATCAAGGTCCTCCCAGTTAATATCACACTTTGCCACAGACGGCCGTGGTTGGATATTTTTAAAGCAGAGATATTACTTTTCTTGATTAGTGCGGGTGTCAGGGGTTATGGGGAGAAGGCAGGAGAATGGGGTTAAGGGGGAGAGATGGATCTGCCATGATTGAATGACGGAGTGGACTCGACGGGCCGAATGGCCTATTTTTGCTCCGATCACTAATGAACCAGTGAACTTGTGAAGAACCGAGGATGTCCTGGCTGGGTTGCTCCTGGTAGACAAAAATACTGGAGAAACCCAACGGGTGCAGCAGCATCTATGGATCGAAGGAAATAGGCAATGTTTTTTGGGCCGAAACCCTTCTTCAGACTTGCTCCTGGGCCTGGCCAAGCTGGCCATCCGCCAGACACGGTGCGAGGCGGCAGAGGGCTCTGCCCGTGCCGGCTGCCTGCCCCTTTTCCAGGGTTACTCCGCACCCGGGTGGTACTAGAGCGGGACCAAGCGCTGGGGGAATTTCAGGCAGCATAGAGCGTGGAATGTATCGTTGACAAGGATGATGATAGAGTGATGTGAAAATGTAGTGATTAGATTATTTGGTGATTTATGTATTATGGCAGTCAGTGTGTCACCACTGCTTTGGTTTGTAAATATTATTTTTACAATAATTGCGTAAATTATTTTTTGATAAGGAGAAGAGAAGTCGGTCATGGGTTTTCATCTGAGCATTTCTTCATAACAGGGACAATAGCGATTGTTCCTGAACTGATCTATAAATATTAAATATTCAACACACACAGCTAACAAACCCATCACAAGGGTATCATATTGAATACATGACTTTCAAAAGCATGCCTTTGCTTTCCAATTCATGCTGCTTCCTGAATTATTCAATATGTTGGATCTCACAGTTGTGATCGTTCAAATTGCTGCTTAAAAGTGTTTTGATTTTAAATGGTCGAAGCACACAAATAAAGTATTGGGCTGTGTAGGAAAGAACTGCAGGTGCTGGTTTAAACTGAAGATAGACACAAAAAGCTGGAGTAACTCAGCGGGACAGGCATTATAGAAAATAGGTGCAGGAATAGGCCATTCGGCCCTTCCAGCCAGCGCTGCCATTCAATATGATCATGATCATCGTAAATCAGTACCCTATTCCTGCTTTCTCCCCATGTCCTTTGATTCCCTTAAGCCTAAGAACTAAATCTCTTTCTTGAATAGACAATAGACAATAGACAATAGGTGCAGGAGGAGGCCATTTGGCCCTTCCAGCCAGCACCGCCATTCAATGTGATCATGGCTGATCATCCTCAATCAGTACCCCGTTCCTGCCTTCTCCCCATATCCCTTGACTCTGCTATCTTTAGTATATATCCAGTGGATTGGCCTCCACTGCCTTCTGTGGCAGAGAATTCCACACTCACAGAGTTTAGTTTATGAGTTAAGTTGAGCGATTCTGGAGAGAGGGAATGGGTGACGTTTCGGGTTGAGACCCTTCTTCAGGCTGAGAGAGAGAAACGAGAGATATAGACGGTGATGCAGGGAGATATAGAACAAATGAATGAAAGAAATGCAAACAAATAACGATGATAAAGTGAACAGGCCATTGTTAGCTGTGGCCTAGGTGAAAATGAGTTACAGACAATGAGACAATGGGGGAGTCCAGAACCAGGGGCCACAGTTTAAGAATAAGGGGTAAGCCATTTAGAACGGAGACGAGGACACACTTTTTCTCACAGAGAGTGGTGAGTCTGTGGAATTCTCTGCCTCAGAGGGCAGTGGAGGCCGGTTCTCTGGATGCTTTCAAGAGAGAGCTATACAGGGCTCTTAAAAATAGCGGAGTCAGGGGATATGGGGAGAAGGCAGGAACGGGTTACTGATTGGGGATGATCAGCCATGATCACATTGAATGGCGGTACTGGCTCAAAGGGGCAAATGGCCTACTCCTGCACCTACTGTCTATGGTCTATTGAGACTCAACAAGATGGCTTTGAAGCTGGACGAGGGTGGAGAGAGGGGATGCAAGGGTTACTTGAAGTTAGAAAAATCAATATTCATACCGCTAGGTTTTTGCAGCTAATCTTGTTAATATGCGGATATATTACTCATTGGTCAGAATAAAGCTTCAAATATTATTTTTTTTAATTTAAAAGCTTTGTTACTGTTTTCAATAAACATAGTTCCATTGCCTGCTATTAATGAGCAATAAATAGACTCATAAAACACACAGAAATATTTGTTCATAATGACTATCTCAAATATGAAATCATTCAATCATTAGTACATTTTTAATTTGCACATTTGTCCTGACAAAAATAACCCGATGGAAGCTCAAAGAAATGCACATTCATACCAAGACTAATGTCACCCATATTGAAGGGTGAGGTGTTGCATTTGGGAAGTCTAACATGGGCAGGACCTACACTCCGAGATCAGTCTGCTCTACAACACTTCCCAGAGCACTAGAACAGAGGGATCTAGGAGTACAGGTGCATGGTTCCTTGAAGGTCGAGTCGCAGGTAGATAAGGTGGTCAAAAAGGCTTTTGGCACTATCGCTATAGACAATAGACAATAGGTGCAGGAGTAGGCCATTCGGCCCTTCGAGCCAGCGCCGCCATTCAATGTGATCATGGCTGATCATCCCCAATCAGTACCCCATTCCTGCCTTCTCCCCATATCCCCTGACTCCACTATTTTTAAGAGCCCTATCTAGCTCTCTCTTGAAAGCATCCAGAGAACCTGCCTCCACCGCCCTCTGAGGCTGAAAATTCCACAGACTTTGGCCTTCATCAGTCAGAGTATTGTATAGAAGTTGGGAGGTCATGTTGCAGTTGTATAAGACGTGGGTGAGACGGCATTTAGAATATTGTGTTTAGTTCTGGGCACCGTGTTATTGGAAAGATGTTGTCAAGCTGGAAAGGGTACAGAGAGGATTTACAAGGATGTTGCCAGGACTAGATTGTGTGAGCTACAGGGAGAGGTTGGGCAGGCTGGGTCTCTATTCCATGGAGGGCAGGAGGACGAGGGGTGTACAAAATCATGAGAGGAATAGATCGGGTAGATGCACAGAGTCTCTTGCCCAGAGTAGGGGAATCAAGAACCAGAGGACATAGGTTCAAGGTGAAGGGGAAAAGATGTAATAGGAATCTGAGGGGTAACTTTTTCACACAAAGGCTGGTGGGTGTATGGAACAAGCTGCCAGAGGAGGTAGATGAGGCAGGGACCATCTCAACATTTAAGAATCAGATAGACAGGTACATGGAAGGACAGGTTTGGAGGGATATGGACCAAATGCAGGCAGGTGGGGCTAGTATAGCTGGGACATGTTGCCCGAGTGGACAAGTTGGGCCGAAGGGCCTGTTTCTATGCTGTATCTCTCCATGACTATGATTTCCTTGGAAGGTTTAGGAAGTTCTGCATGTCCCGAACAACTCTCACCAACTTCTACAGATGCGCGTAGAAGGAATTTTATCGGGATGCATCACAGCTTGGTTTGGGAAAAGCTCCATCCAAGACCGCAAGAAATTCCAGAGAACTTTGGATGAAGCCCAGACCATTAAAGGCAGAGTCTTGATGAGTACGGGTGTCAGTGGTTACGGGGAGAAGGCAGGAGAATGGGGTTAGGAGGGAGAGATAGAATGGCCTAACTGCTCCTATCACTTATGATCTTTTGACAAAGGGCCTTATTTTGTGCTACATCTCTCATCATCGGCAGCCACTGGAAGCGAGTATGACTGTCCTCCCCTCTCCATAGGGCCGTCTACCTGTGGGTCTGCCGGTGTGTGTAGAGGCCGCTCCGTCATCCACACACCGTGGTGTAACGTGGGCTGTGGAGACGGGCAGTGGTCGGTAGTTGTCGAGCCCCCTTCGCTCTCTCTCCTCACGGTGCTGTCGCTTTGTCTGTGCGACACGGCGTAGTTCCGTCTCGTGACGAGCGGCTCCTTCCCGCACGGATTTCCTCCAGCAGCGCCTGTCCAGTGCAATGTGCTCCCAGGTATCGAGTTCAACGATGGATCTGGTTTATGTTGTGAAGTCTTATAGCACAAAATTCTTAAGACGATGTTGGGGATAGAAGTCCAATGGATAAGGGGAAATATTCTGAGGGTAGTTGAGGCTGCTGTTTAAGAGTGAGTTGGATTAGTGGCTGCATCTAAGGAGAGAAGGCTATACTAAACGAAACTTGATTGGCTAAACCTAAAATTTTCTATGTTGGCATGGCGATCTCTATACTAAACGAAACTAAACTAAACTGTTGGCATGGCGATGTGGATTCTTGGTGAAACATTAATCTTGTGCGATAGTGCGATTGTACAGGTAGCTTTTGTTACACGCGGAAGGACATGCTACACACCGATACTCTGGCTTTGGGCTTGGTGTTCTTGCTGGAGTGTTTATCCTGGTGTTATAGCACGCACTTTGTGTATTCATAGCCATACAATGCTTGCTCTAGCCGATTACTTTTTGCTGTCCAAAGACAAACAGTTGACAATGAGCATATATTATGAGAATGCTAGACACAGAGTGCTGGAGCAACTCAGCGGGTCCGGCAGCATCTGTGGAGAACATGGATAGGTGACGTTTCACAGAGTGATGGAGTAACTCAGCGGGTCAGGCAGCATCTGTGGAGAACATGGATAGGTGACGTTTCACAGAGTGCTGGAGTAACTCAGCGGGTCAGGCAGCATCTGTGGAGAACATGGATAGGTGACGTTTCCAAAGAGTGCACAAACTGGAGTAACTCGCGGGTCAGGCAAGCATCTGTGGAGAACATGGATAGGTGACGTTTCACAGAGTGCTGGAGTAACTCAGCGGGTCAGGCAGCATCTGTGGAGAACATGGATAGGTGACGTTTCACAGAGTGATGGAGTAACTCAGCGGTCAGGCAGCAATTTCTGTGTGGAACATGGAATCAGTGTGACGATTTCACAGGAGTGCTGGAGTAATACTCAGCGGGTCAGGCAGCATCTGTGGAGAACATGGATAGGTGACGTTTCACAGAGTGCTGGAGTAACTCAGGGGGTCAGGCAGCATCTGTGGAGAACATGGATAGGGACGTTTCACAAGTGCTGGAGTAACTCAGCGGGTCTCTGTGGGGAACATGGATAGGTGACGTTTCCAGCACTGTGAAACGTCACCTATCCATGTTCTCCACAGAGGCAAGTCGAGACCCTTCTTCAGATTGAGAGTCAGGGGAGAGGGAGACATAGAGATATGGAAGGGTTAGATGTGAAAACAACAAATCAAAGGTGAAGATGACAGGGAACCATGCATTAATTAGGAGAGTGAAAATAGTTTGAGAACTAGGGTGTGGGAGGGGATGGAGAGAGAGGGAAAGCAAGGGCTACTTGAAGTTAGAGAAGTCAATGTTCATACCGCTGGGGTGTAAACTACCCAAGTGAAATATGAGGTGCTGCTCCTCCAATTTGTGCTGGGCCTCACTCTGGCCATGGAGGAGGCCCAGGACAGAAAGGTTGGTGTGGAAATGGGAGGGGGAGTTGAAGTGCTGAGCAACCAGGAGATCAGAAAGGTTAAGGCGGACTGAGCGGAGGTGTTCAGCGAAACGATCACCGAGCCTGCGCTTGGTCTCGCCGATATACAGGAGTCCACACCTGGAACAGCGGATACAGATGAGGTTGGAGGAGGTTTAAGTGAAGCAGAAGAAGGGTCTCGACCCGAAACATCACCCATTCCTTCACTCCAGGGATGCTACCTGTCCCGCTGAGTTACTCCAACATTTTGTGTCTATTTTCGATGTATAAACAGCATCTGCAGTTCCTTGCTGCACGTGTATTAAAGCTAATTGCTCACACAATGGGAGAAGCAGTTTAAAGAACATAATAACATCGCTAATTAAATGAGCATCCACGAGCCATGAGCATCAGGAGCTTTCACTAACCACCTCACTTCCATCAAGATAAAAAAAATGCTGATGCTGCAATCTCCAGCAAAACACAAAGAGCTGGAGGAACTCAGCGGTTCAGGCAACATCTGTGGAGGGAATGGACAGACCATGTTTCAAGTCGAGACCTTTCTTGGATTGGAGTTGGCGGTTGGAGTTGTGGTGTAGAAAACTCAACCTGGTGCTCATCCCTTTCTCCCACCATCTCCCCCCCCCCCCCCCCCCCCCCACCCCAACGCAACAAACCTCTACAGATGGGCCATAGAAAGTGTATTATTGGGTCACATCACAGCATGGATTGGGAACAGCTCTGCCCTCCTTCAGTCGTGGCTGACCATGGGTGTCTCCAGGGTGCTATTCCCTATATGGAGGATGCCTGTGCGTGACTTTGTTTAACGTGGGGAGACTGGTGCACAGACAGCCACCCCACGGTCCTTGACAGATCTAGGTCAGGATCCAGTGGCATGGAGTCCAAGACGACCGGAGACCCTTTTCTGCTGCAGCCTTCATCCGCCTTCCCAGCCGCTGTGACGCTCCACTAAGGTCAGCCATCGTCCTCCGCCTGTTCCACCGTTGAAGTCTTGGTCGGATTGGCTCTTTGTCAGAGACCTCCCCCTCGACCTTACCGCCATCGGGTGGCCCTACCAGGGGCATCGCTCCAGACGGCATCGCTCTCAGGATCTCAGGTCCACACAAGCTTCTCCACCACGACAAGGTGACAATCCATGGAGAAGAGCTCTGCCCAGGTCCGCAGGAAATTGCAGAGTTTAGTTTATAGTTTAATTTAGTTTAGAGATACAGCATGGAAAGAGGCTCTCAGTGAGTCCACACCGAGCAGCGATCGCCGCACACTAACACTATCTTACAGTCTGTGCGTCTACCCGATCTAGCCCCCTCATGATTTGTTCACCTCTATAAGATCGCACCTCATCCTCCTGCGCTCAAAGGAATAGAGATCCAGCCTACTCAACCTCTCCTCTCCCTATAGCTCAGGCTTTCAAGTCCTGGCAACATCTTCTTTGCACCCTTCCCAGCTTGGCAACATCTTTCCTATAACACGGTGCCCAGAACTGAACACAATACTCCAAATGTGTAGGAAGGAACTGCAGATGCTGGTTTAAACTGAAGATGGACACTAGGGTAACTGGAGTTATGCTGGAGTGACTCAGTGGGACAGGCAGCATCTTTGGAGAAATGAAATAGGTGACGTTTCCGGTTGAGACCCTGCTTCAGATGCATAAATACTCTAAATGCAGCCTCACCAACCTTATAGAACAATAACATGATCTTCCAATAGCTCCTATACTGGGGAGAAGGCAGGAACGGGGTACTGATTGGGGATGATCAGCCATGATCACATTAAATGGCGGTGCTGGCTCGAAGGGCCGAATGGCCTGCTCCTGCACCTATTGTCTATTGTCTATTGTCTATTGTCTACTCAACACTCTGACTAATGAAGGCCTATATGCCTGTAGCCTTGTTGGCCACCCTATGTACCAGTGATGCCATTTTCAACAAACCTGTGTACCTGCACTCCTAGATCCCTCAACTCCAAAGAAGATAACATTTTTTTTTTAATTAGGCGGGGAATTGGAGACCAGCCTTCATTTCAAACCTCCCTTTATAGGATCAGCCAGTGTTGTAGACAAGCTCGGAAACATAATCATTGTCAGCTTTCTGAGAGTAGTGAGGATCCATGGGAGTACATCTATACGATTGTTACAAACAGTTTCTTCCCAGCTGTTATCGGACTGGGTTAAGGGTTTGGACACGCTAGAGGCAGGAAACATGTTCCCGATGCTAGTCCAGAACCAGGAGATGAGGAAACACTTTTTCTCACGGAGAGTGGTGAGTGTGGAATTCTCTGCCTCAGAGGGCGGTGGAGGCTGGTTCTCTGGATGCTTTCAAGAAAGAGCTAGATAGGGCTCTTAAAGATAGCGGAGTCAGGGGATATGGGGAGAAGGCAGGAACGGGGTACTGATTGGGGATGATCAGCCATGATCACATTGAATGGTGTTGCTAGCTCGAAGGGCCAAATGGCCTACTCCTGCACCTATTGTCTATTGTCTATTGTCTATTGACTGAACCATCCTACCACAACCAGAGAGCAGTGCTGAACTACTATCTACCTCATTGGTGACGCTCGGACTTTGCTGACTTTACCTTGCACAGAACGGCCTGTCCCACTTGCCGATGTTTTTGGCGACTGCCGGCATCATTGACTGACGTGTCAGGTCACCGAGAAATTTGTGGCGTGACACGGCGTGACACGGCATGACGACGTTTTGACGCGCGGTGTTTTTTCAAGGGTCATAACATTTTTTTGTCGTCACTGGATTTTGAAATGTTCAAAATCTTATGGCGACACTGATATGGCAGTCGTCGAAAAAAATCGGCAAGTGGGACAGGCCCTTAAAGGTTATTCCCTTCAATCCATCCAAGTTTTTATCGACGAGAAGTTGCTCTACTCAACCGCCAAAAATCTGTAGCCTCCCTTTGATCTGGTATTTTGTTGGTTCACATGCTTGATCAATGGTGTTTTATCATTAATGTTTTATTATTATTAATGTTTAGTGTTTTCTGAGTCATTCGTAACTGTCACTGTATGTCATGTTGTTACTTGTGGGCGGAGCACCGAGGCAAATTCCTTGTATGTGAATACTTGGCCAATAAACTTACTTACTTATTATGTATCTGTACACTGTAAAAGGCTCGATTGTAATCATGTATTGTCTTTCCGCTGACTGGTTAGCACGCAACAAAGCTTTTCACTGTAGCTAGGTACACGTGACAATAAACTGAACTGAACTGATAAATCCTCTGTCATCACCGCTAACGGTGTGTGTGTGTGTGGAAGGATTATCAAACTGCAACACAGATCATAAATGACAAGCTCCCTGAGAGCTACAGATGCAAATGTGAAAAATAAAGTGTTTCATTTGCAGGATTTTCAAAGACAAATCCATCCAAATTTGAAGCCGTGGATTGATCAATAGTTGGTTGCCCATTGATGTGATCCTTTGAACTAGACAGTTTGGACACACTTGCCAAATAGTAAACAATCACCGTGCTTGATATTATCTTCCAACCATACCCCTCCCTCTAGCTTTATATTTCACTCCTCCACTAAGAATCACAGAGACATAGAGAGATACAGCGTGGAAACAAGCCCTTCAGCCCAACCTGCCAACACTGACCAACATGTCCCAGCTACACTAGTCTCACCTGCCTGCACTTGGTCCATATCTCTCCATGTTCTACCCATATACCTGTCTAACTGTTTCTTAAAAGTTGGGATAGTCCCAGCCTCAACTACATCCTAAGACAGCTCGTTCCATGCACCCACCACCCTTTGTGTGAAAAAGTTACTGCACAGATTCCTATTAGATCTTTCCCCCCTTCACCTTAAACCTCTGTCCTCCAGTTCTCGTTTCCCCTCCTCTGGGCAAGAAACTCTGTGCATCTACCCGATCTATTCCTCTCATAATTGTATAACTTTGCTTCTTATCTGACAGCCTTTGTCTCCTCTACACCTCCAGACTTTGTTACTTAACCCACCCATCTGCCTATCACCCCCCTCACCTCCATCCACCTATCACATGCCAATGATAGACACAAAATGCTGGAGTAACTCAGCGGGACAGGCAGCATCTCTGGAGAGAAGGAATGGGTGACCTTTTGGGTCGAGACTGCAGTCTGAAGAAGGGTCTCGACCTGAAACGTCACCCGTTCCGTCTCTCCAGTTACTTCAGCTTTTTGTGTCTAACTTCTAATATATCCAGTATATACCTATATATATATATATCTATAAATCCTACAACAGACAGTTGAATGAGATTTGGCATTAAGGCTTGATTGTAATCATGTGATAAGAGCAGAATTAGGCCATTCGGCCCATCAAGTCTACTCTGCCATTCAATCATGGCTGATCGATCTCTCCCTCAGAACCCCATTCTCCTGCCTTCTCCCCATAACCCCAAACTGTTCTTGATTGTTACGGGTGCCAGGGGAGAAGGCAAGAGAATGAGGATAGGAGGGAGAGATAGATCAGCCAACATTGAATGGCGCAGTAGGCATGATGGGCCAAATGGCCTAACTCTGCTCCTATCACTTATGACCTTATAACACCCGTACTAATCAAGAATCTATCTATCTCTGCCTTAAAAATATCCACTGGCTTAGCCTCCACAGCCATCTGTGGCAAAGTGCAGTATTAACTAGGGGCACCTTGATAAAATTCAGCCGTTCAACAACAGAATGAAACAATCCTTTAAAGTTGGTCCGGCTGGCAGCTCCCGTGCGTAATGGTGTGGGTCGTGCTAACTTGGCCAGGACTCCCCATGGTGGATTCAGCAAACCCTTCAGATGTGCCTCTCATCTCCCGCTGTGCACCTGCCAGTCACATCCTGATCATATGAAAATGAATTGAGATCACACAAGGCAAAATGACTGACAGTCCGTCAAGTCTACGTCACCTATTCCTTCGCTCCATAGATGCTGCCTCACCCGCTGAGCTTCTCCAGCATTTTTCTCTACCTTCGTTTTTCCAGCATCTGCAGTTCTTTCTTAAACATTAAAACAAATGAAAGACATTTAGACAGATGCATGGATAGGACAGGTTTGGAGGGATATGGGCCAAACACAGGCAGGTGGGACTAGTGTAGCTGGGACATGTTGATCAGTATGGGCAAGTTGGGCCGAAGACGATCTTTACACGCTGGATGAGTCCATGACTCTAAATGCTTGACCAACGTCTTATACAACTGCAACATGACCTCCCAACTTCTATACTCAATACTCTGACCGTTGAAGGCCAAAGTGCAGGAAGCAAGCTGGAGGTACAGTTATTCTTTCATGAATCAATCCACTGATTACTCATCTCTGCACTCTCTTCTCTGGTGGAAACTATTTGCATTCTGGCTGAGCCAATAGACAATAGACAATAGGTGCAGGAGGAGGCCATTCGGCCCTACGAGCCAGCACCGCCATTCAATGTGATCATGGCTGATCATCCCCAATCAGTACCCCGTTCCTGCCTTCTCCCCATATCCCCTGACTCCGCTATCTTTTAGAGCCCTATCTAGCTCTCTCTTGAAAGTATCCAGAGAACCGGCCTCCACCGCCCTCTGAGGCTGAGAATTCCACAGACTCACATCTCTCTGTGAGAAAAAGTGTTTCTTTGTCTCCGTTTTAAATGGCTTACTCCTTATTCTTAAACTATGGCCCCTGGTTCTGGACTCCCCCAACATCGTGTCCAAACCCTTAATAATCTTATATGTTTCAATAAGATCCTGTAGTCATGCCTACTATGTTCTGTTGTGCTGAAGCAAAGCAAGAATTTCATTGTCCTATCAGGGACACATGACAGTAAACTCTCTTGAATCTTGAGATCTCCTCTCATCCTTCTAAACGCCAGAGTGTACAAGCCCAGCCGCTCCATTCTCTCAGCATATGACAGTCCCGCCATCCTGGGAATTAACCATGCGAACTTACGCTGCACTCCCTCAATAGCAAGAATGTCCTTCCTCAAATTAGGGGACCAAAACTGCACCCAATACTCCAGGTGTGGTCTCACTAGGGCTCTGTACAACTGCAGAAGGACCTCTTTGCTCCTGTACTCAACTCACCTTGTTATGAAGGCCAACATTCGCTTTCTTCACTGCCTGCTGTACCTGCATGCTTACTTTCAGTGACTGATGAACCGATAGCCTGAAGGTTTCTGCATCTGACTGCTGATATTTTTGGGAAAACTTACAGACAAATATTGAAGGCTTGACAAGAAGAAGTCTGCGTGAATGTTCTTGTCATTGGAGCGGACTGGAGCGGAGAGTGGCGTCAGGATGGAAGTGACACCATACCACACAATACAATCCATCAAACATCATCTAAGTGTCTGCTATCAGGCTGCTGTTCATAACGTTTTGTTCAACATTGTCTTGTTGTTATCTATCAGCTTGTCATTCTGTTGACATCTCTTGATTTGCTCAAGGCAGCTAAAATACTGCTCATTTCACACCTTACCCTTCCATATCTCTAGTTTCCCTCTCCCTTGACTCTTCATCTGCATCTCTATAGGGCGTTGGTCAGACTGAACCTGGAGCACTGCGTGCCGTTCTGGTCGCCCCCATTACAGGAAGGGTGTGGAGGCTTTGGAGAGGGTGCAGAGGAGGTTGACCCGAATGATGCCTTGTATTCACTGGAGTTTAGAAGAATGAGGGGGGATCTTATAGAAACATATAAAATTATAAAAGGACTGGACAAGCAAGATGCAGGAAACATGTTCCCAATGTTGGGCGAGTCCAGAACCAGGGGCAACAGTCTTAGAATAAAGGGGAGGTCATTTAAGACTGAGGTGAGAAAAAACGTTTTCACCCAGAGAGTTGTGAATTTATGGAATTCCCTGCCACAGAGGGGAGTGGAGGCCAAATCACTGGATGAATTTAAGAGAGAGTTAGATAGAGCTCTAGGGACTAGTTGAGTCAAGGGATATGGGGAGAAGGCAGGCACGGGTTATTGATAGGGGACGATCAGCCATGATCATAATGAATGGCGGTGCAGGCTCGAAGGGCCGAATGGCCTGCTCCTGCACCTGTTTTCTATGTTTCTATGTTTCATGGAAACATAGAAACATAGAAATTAGGTGCAGGAGCAGGCCATTCGGCCCTTCGAGCCTGCACCGCCATTCAATATGATCATGGCTGATCATCCAACTCAGTATCCTGTACCTGCCTTCTCTCCATACATGATCCTTCAGCCACAAGGGCCACATCCAACTCCCTCTTAAATATGGCCAACGAACTGGCCTCAACTACCTTCTGTGGCAGAGAATTCCACAGATTCACCACTCTCTGTATGAAAATCTATTTTCTCATCTCGGTCCTAAAAGAATTCCCCCTTATCCTTAAACTGTGATCCCTTGTCCTGGACTTCCCCAACATCGGGAACAATCTTCCTGTATCTAGCCTGTCCAACCCCTTAAGAATTTTGTACGTTTCTATAAGATCCCCCCTCAATCTTCTAAATTCCAGCGAGTACAAGCCGAGTCTATCCAGTCTTTCTTCATATGGAAGTCCTACCATCCCATGAAACCCATATTTCATTTTCTTTCGGAGTCACGTGAGTGACTACGTGAAGACCCCGTCCAGCACGCATGCGCGACATTAGCGTTCATGCAGTGCACCCGCGACGAACGGGAGTTCAAGGCGCTCCCGCTACAAATTGAAAAGTCGGGCCGACAGGTAAGTTTTACCGTGGCCGTGTGTATTTTCTCTGTGGTCTGCTTTATGTTCCAGGGGAATGAGCAAGACCAGAGGGAAGAAATCTGCAGCTCGCCCCCGTTCGTTTTCCATTGAGGAATGTTCTTTGGAGGGGGGGCCAAGAGGCGGCAGGATTGACTACCGGCCGAGCCAGCACCGCTAGTGCAGCCTGAGCAGCGGGCTGGAGGTACCTGCAGCCAGAACCGGGCGGTAGTGTCCGACGATTCGGATGAAGATGCCTCAACCGCTCGAGAGCGACACAGGCAGCCGCCTAAGCCGCATGGAACAGCTTATGGAGCAATTACTCCAGCGAGATCTGCTGAGAGAGCAGCAGCAGACTCGCCAAGGGAGCTCAGGCACTCCCGCAGTGCCCTTTACGGCCACTGGCCATTGCTTCACCTTCTTTTGAAGGCATCATTGGCGACCAGGTCTGGGCTGGTGTCAAGAAGAAGGGTTGTTGGCTGAAGATGTCGGAGTACGCAGGAAGAGCTGCTGGTTGTGGGTCAACCACTACGTGGCCACTCCACGAGTGGGTCGGCCTTTTAGAGCCGAAACTTGCAGCCAGCATTGACCACCTGTCCTCAAAACCCTACAAGAACAGGTGGTCAATGAGCTCTTGAACAATATGCAGCCCAGAAAATTGTACATCATTGAATGTACCAGCTGTAAACAGCCAAATCTGGGGACATTTGGGGCAGAACATCAGGAACCTGGAGTTGAAGCTCCAGAAAATCCTTAAACTTGACTGCAGGAATAACATCATATGCTTGGTCCATTGATGGTGTGGACATCTCCACAAATCAGCAAAAAACATTAGCTCTGCTGTGCACCACTCAATATGAGATAAACAATTTACGGAAGGAAATCATCAAGCCTGCCCTCAACCCTAAATTTGCGGGACTTTGCAAAACACCGGGTTCAGAACCTCCAATTCTGCTCTTTGGAAAGGACCTTCCGAAAAAGTGAAAGACCTAGAGGAAGAATCCAAGACCTTTGATCTCGTGAGGGCAGGTTTGGGACCGAGCTGACCTAACAAACCCAGGCGGCAGTAGCCCACGGCGTCCACCAGTCATCGATCACCATATGCGACTGGTGAAAGCTCGGGGTCCGCAACCATTCCCCGTAAGCCTTTTTTAGGCCAGGGCCCAGAGCGGACCCCATGGAAAATGCGCCACCCCCAACAACATCAACATCAACATCAACCCTCTACAGGCCAGCAGAGACCTCATCACCCAGCGAAGAGGCAGAAGAAGCACCAGTAACCATGGAGGTAGGTGGGTCTGGTTCCTCTCAGCATATGAGCAGTAGGGGCTCTATACTAACAGGGGGAAGTTTGCACTTGTTTTTGGATGCATGGGAATCCATCACTAATGACAAGTATATACTCAGCAGCATTCATGGCTATAAAATTGACTTTGTTCATGAAAACATGCCGCCAGTTCAGCATATACCCCAAAGGGTATTCACCCCCTCAGTCAAAGAAAAACAAGAGGGTCAAGCTGAACTGATGAGGCTACTAGCAAAAGGTGTAATTGAAAACATGAACCAATGGAATTTGTGTCTAATATTTTCACTAAAACTAAAAAAGATGGTGGATGTCGCATCATCATTGACTTAACTACTTTAAACAAGTCTGTCAGGTATATACATTTCAAGATGGAAACTTTTGAAACAGCCAGACTATTGATTTCTAGAGGTTACTTTCTAGCAAACATTGATTTAAAAGATGGCTACTACTCAGTACCCATACACAAGGAGCATCGTAAATACTTAAAGTTTATCTGAATGAAACAGCTATGGCAATTTAAAGCCTTACCAAATGGGCTAACCTCCGCTCCAAGGTTGTTCACTAAAATCTTAAAACCCACTTTGGCATTATTGAGGAAACAAAAGCATATAGTCATGGCGTACTTAGACGACATTTTAATAGTAGGGAAAACCTTGGAGACAGCTATTTTGGCAGTAGCAGCCACCAAACGTTTGTTTGAAACTTTGGGGTTTGTCATACTTCCAGATAAATCCAATTTTACACCGTCCACTACCATGGACTATCTTGGATTTACGATTGATACTGTTCGCATGATTGTAACTCTGCCGAAGGGGAAAGCATCAGAATTGGCACTATCTTGCAGTGAACTAATGGATAAACATCAGTCAACCATACGGCAGGTAGCCAGAGTTATTGGTAAAATGGTAGCAGCTTTTCCAGCTGTACAATTTGGGCCTTTGCACTATCAAAATTTGCAAAGAGCAAAAGTGCACGCACTAAAGGAAAACTCAGGTCACTTTGACCGAGTTATGAATTTAACTGCTGAATCCATTCCAGAGTTACAATGGTGGACAAGGAACGTTAGGCTCAGTTCCAGTCCCGTAATAATCACCAACCCAGTATTAACCATTCAAACGGATGCCAGTGCTTTGGGCTGGGGAGCAACTGACATGCAATCCAGCACAGGGGGCAAATGGACTAATTCTGAATCATCTTGCCTACAGACACGGGGTATCAACTACTTATAAATGTTGGGTGCGTTTTATGGTTTAAAAGCATATTCATCTAATACGCATCATGCACATGTCCGGTTGCAATTAGATAATACCACGGTGGTGGCTTATATCAACCACATGGGTGGTGTAAAATCGATATCGTGTGACAATTTGGTCAACCTAATCTGGCAATGGTGTGTCGAAAGACATATTTGGTTATCAGCAACTTACCTACCAGGTAAGCAAAATACAGTGGCAGACACCAGGTCACGCAAATTTAACGATAAAATCGAATGGATGTTAAATCCCAAAGTATTTGCTGAAATTACAAAGCAATATGGCACACCAGTTATCGATCTATTTGCATCCAGGCTGAATCACCAGGTACCAACGTATGTCACCTGGGAACCAGACCCTGAGGCAGCAGCAGTTGATGCATTCACGCTGCATTGGGGGAAAATGTTCTTTTATGCTTTTCCTCCCTTCTGCCTCATCAGTCGGGTATTACGCAAGATTCAATTGGATTCCGCTTCAGGAATCTTGATAATACCCGACTGGCCTACACAGCCATGGGTCCCAGTGGCCCTCGACATGGCTGTCAAAACACCGTTGGATTTCCCCAGCAGTCCAGAATTATTAATCCACCCAGTGTAGGCATTAGTCACCCGTGCCATGACAGAGTCAATCTCCTGGCTTGCAGATTCTAAAAAGACTTCTACTGGGCCTGGGACTGTCTGAGGATGCCATCAACATGATGACCGCATCCCACCGGGAGTCCACCAGGAGACAATACCTGACCAACATAAGAAAATGGGAATGGTATTGCTCCAAAACAGTAACTACCTACACTAAAGCTACAGCCACCAGTGTTGTGGAGTTTCTGGTTGGATTACATCGGGAAGGACTCAGCTACAGCACCATTAATACAGCCAGGAGTGCGTTGTCAGCTTATTTGGTTCCAGCAGCAGGACAACTGGCTTAGGGGTCCCATCCACTAGTGGTCAAAATCATGAGGGGCATTTTTAACACTAATTCCCCCAGACCAAGGTACACTCAGATCTGGGATGTCAGCATTGTGCTGACGTACCTTAGGGGATGGCCACCACCCAGGTCACTCACGCTGGAACAACTTACTCTGAAATCAGTCATGCTCATGGCACTAGTGTCAGCTCAAAGGGTACAGTCCCTCCACCTTCTGAGGCTGGACAGCATGACAGAGTCATTGGACTGTGTCACATTCCATATTCAGGGGCTGGTCAAACAAACTAGTTCAGGAACCACGCCTCCAGTCATGGAGTTCCGGGCATATTCATCTGGCCCACGGTTGTGTGCCAAGACCCATCTCGCCAATTACATAGACACAACATACAACTTAAGAGGGAGAGAAAAAGCCTTATGGATAAGCCACAAGAAGCCTCATGGTCAGGTGACGAGCCAAACCATTTCAAGGTGGCTCAAGCAGGTGCTTAAGTCCGCGGGAGTCACTACTAATGTTTACAAATCTCACTCCACCAGGGCTGCATCTGCGTCGGCGGCTAGGCGAATGGACGTGCCTATGGACCATATTCTGGCCAGAGCAGGATGGTCCTCGGAAAGAACTTTCCAAAGGTTTTATAATAAGCCGCTGGCGGAACCTGCTACATTTGCAGACAGAATTCTAGAGTCTGCAGATAATGTTTAATTTAAGCCCGGGGGAGCTCTCTGTTTTTTGTTGTCATTAATAAACCCTTTTTGTTCACAAACGATGAGGGATTACGTGCCCTCCGCTCCCACCCTGTATTATACAGATCAACTGGTAATTAAGTTCTTATTTTTTCTTTACTATATTTATTTCAATTGTTGTGTTTTTTCTGTGAATCCACACCGCTGCTTTGAAGAATATCGCGCATGCGTGCTGGACGGGGTCTTCACGTAATCCCTCATCGTAACTCCTCATAAAATATAGATCAAACTTCGAACTGGTAAGTTCTCATTTAATCTCACTATTTTATATTAGAGGGCTTCAGCTACAGGGAGAGGTTGGACAGACTTGGGTTGTTTTCTGAAATGTCGGAGGTTGAGGCAGACCTGATAGAAGTTTATAAATGAGGAGAGGCACAGATAAGGTAGACATTCAGAACATTTTTCCCAGGGTGGAAATGTCAAAGTCCAGAGGGCATTGTTTTCTGGTGAGAGGGGCAAGGTTTAAAGGAGATGAGCGGGGCAAGTCTTTACACAGAGGGTGGTGGGTGCATGGAATGCACTCCCCTATAAATGCCAGCATCGTATCTGCCTCCACCACCCCCCCCCCCCCCCCCCCCCCCCCCCCCCCCCCAGGCACCCACCACCCTCTGTGTAGAAACCCTGCCCCACACATTTGCTCTAAACTTTGTCCGTTTCACCTGTATCCTATACCCTCTAGGATTTGTCTGGCGAATCTTATTGAATTTTTTGAGGATGTAACTAGTAGAGTGGATAAGGGAGAAGCAGTGGATGTGTTGTATCTGGACTTTCAGAAGGCTTTCGACAAGGTCCCACACAAGAGATTGGTATACAAACTTAAAGCACACGGTATTGGTGGTTCAGTATTGATGTGGATAGAGAACATTTCAGGATGGCAGACAGTGACTAGTGGGGTGCCGCAAGGCTCAGTGCTGGGACCCCAGCTATTTACTATATACATTAATTGATTTGAAATTAAATGCAACATCTCAAAGTTTGCGGATGACACGAAGCTGGGGGGCAGTGTTAGCTGTGAGGAGGATGCTAGGAGGCTGCAGGATGACTTGGATAGACTGGGTGAGTGGGCAAATGCATGGCAGATGCAGTATAATGTGGATAAATGTGAGGTTATCCACTTTGGTGGCAAAAACAGGAAAGTAGACTATTATTTGAATGGTGACCAATTAGGAAAAGGGGAGATGCAGCGAGACCTGGGTGTCATGGTACACCAGTCATTGAAAGTAGGGCATGCAGGTGCAGCAGGCTGCGAAGAAAGCGAATGATATGTTGGCATTCATAGCAAAAGGATTTGAGTACAAGAGCAGGGAGGTTCTACTGCAGTTGTACAGGGTCTTGGTGAGGCCACACCTGGAGTATTGCGTACAGTTTTGGTCTCCTAATCTGAGGAAAGACATTCTTGCCATAGAGGGAGTACAGAGAAGGTTCACCAGACTGATTCCTGGGATGGCACGACTTCCATATGAAGAAAGATTGGATAGACTTGGCTTGTACTCGCTGGAATTTAGAAGATTGAGGGGGGATCTCATAGAGACTTACAAAATTCTTAAGGGGTTGGACAGGCTAGATGCAGGAAGATTGTTCCCGATGTTGGGGAAGTCCTGAACAAGGAGTCACAGTTTAAGGATAAGGGGGAAGTCTTTTAGGACCAAGATGAGAAAATCGTTTTTCACACAGAGAGTGGTGAATCTGTGGAATTCTCTGCCACAGAAGGTAGTTGAGGCCAGTTTGTTGGATGTGGCCCTTGTGGCTGAAGGGATCAGGGGGTATGGAGAGAAGGCAGGTACAGGATACTGAGTTGGATGATCAGCCATGATCATATTGAATGGCGGTGCAGGCTCGAAGGGCTGAATGGCCTGCTCCTGCACCTAATTTCTATGTTTTTATGTTTCTATGTTTGACACTCCGCTGTGAATTTGGCTAGACTGAATTTGTCTGAATACACTTCTCCGTGGATTGTCACCTTGTCGTGGTGGAGAAGCTTGTGTGGACCTGAGATCCTGAGAGCGATGCCGTCTGGAGCGATGCTCCTGGTAGGGCCACCCATGGCGGTAAGGTCGAGGGGGAGGTCTCTGACAAAGAGCAATCCAACCAAAACCTCAACGGTGGAACAGGCGGAGGACGATGGCTGACCTTAGTGGAGCGTCACAACGGCTGGGAAGGCGGATGAAGGCTGCAGCAGAAAAGGGTCTCCGGTCGTCTTGGACTCCATGCCACTGGATCCTGACCCAGATCTGTCAAGGACCGTGGGGTGGCTGTCTGTGCACCAGTCTCCCCACGTTAAACAAAGTCACGCACAGGCGTCCTCCATATAGGGAATAGCACCCTGGACACCCGTGGTCAGCCACGACCGAAGGGGGCCTGAGAAAAAAGAAAAAGATGTCTGAATACTGGTACCTTAAACGTGCAATCAAGCTTCATGGGACTAAATTCCAAACGTTGCTATTCTCACCCTAAAGCTGTGCCCTCTGAACTGGTGCTACACAGTGGGAAAGAGCCGACTCCACACATCTTCAAGGGCTGGGTGAATTTTTCACAGAAGTGACAACTCATACATATTCACAGCCATGCAAGTAAGCAGCTGGCCAGACAACAGCAACGTTAATAAAGTGCTTGGTCTATTACTCTTGTGTGGAGTTAAGGTAACCAACTATTAATTGGGTTGATGCATAACAGCTGCACAGACTTGTATAATGTAACACTCAGGGAGCTGCTGAGTCAGTTTGTGTAGGAAGGAACTGCAGATGCTGCTTTACACTTCTTCTTCTGCTTGCGTGTGGCGTGCACAGCCTAAAGTTGAAGGACAACTTGTTCTATTTGATCATATTTGATTGTGCACGCCGGGTTGATTGCATTCATCGAAACAAGGCGGACCACGTGAGGTTGCAATCTCCCGCCCCACTGCTTTACACCAAAGACAAGCACAAAATGCTGGAGTAACTCAGCGGGTCGGACAGCATCTCTGGTGAGAAGGAATGGGTGACGTTTCGGGTCGAGACCCTTCTTCAGACTGAGCGTCAGGGGAGAGGGGAAAGAGAGATATGGACGGGTAAGGTGTGAAAACAAGAGACCATAGGAAAGGCTCAAGGAAGTGTAGAATAAAACATTGTTAGCTGAGGAGAAGATGACAATTAGTAAACTCTAATCAGCAGGACAGTGAAACTAATCAGAGAACTAGGGTGGGGGAGAGACAGAGAGGGAGAGAGAGAGAGAGCGAGAATACAAGGGTTACTTGAAGTTATGCTCACACCGCTGGGGCATAAGCTGGGAAATATGAGGTGCTATTGTGTCTGAGAGTGTATGTGAATATCCAAAGTCCAATCGCACCCACAATATGAAACCTCAATCCTCAACTCTTTAACTGCATTTCATGCACAAACTATCTTCTGCTGAGATTGCAAACAACCAGGGCCGGCACGGTGGCGCAGCGGGTAGAGCTGCTGCCTCACAGCGCCACAGACCCGGGGTCCATCCTGACTACGGGCGCTGCCTGTATGGAGTTTGTACCTTCTCCCTGTGACCGTGTGGGTTATCTCCAAGTTCTTCAGTTTCCTCCCACACTCCAAAGACGTCCAGGCGTAGGTTAATTGGCTTGGTATAAAATGTCTACTTCTTGCGTATGGCGAGCACAGCCTAAAGTGGTCAGTCAACTTGTTCTATTTGATCTATTTGTTTGAGCATGTTGGGTTGATTGCATTAGTCGAAAACAGGGTGGACCACATGAAGGTCGCAACCTCCCACCCTGGTATAAAATGTAGACTGTCCCTGGTGTGTGTAGCACAGTGTTAGTGTGCGGGGATCGCTGGTCGGTGTCTCAAGGGGCTTGTTTCCGCGCTGTATCGCTAAACAAAACAAAACTAATTAGCAACTGGAGGATGGAATCACATTTAGTTTGGTTGACTCCTCCAAATGTAGATTTATAAGCCATGGAGCAGCATTAATGCTCAGTCTTCTTCACAATTAATCCCAAGGAACTTTCCCCACCCCGCTGCATCATTCACAGCTCTACCTGATGATGGAACAAACCAGGCTTGTTTATACAATACAATTATTTATTGTCATTTCAACCTCAAATGAAGTTCAAACGAGATTTGGTTTCTGCAGTCATACAACACGAAAAGAACCAAGACACACACCCACACAATTTACATACCAACAAACACTCATTACAGCGAATCTCCTCCTCACTGTGGTGGAAGGCAAAGTCTTGTCTCTCCCCTGTATTCCATTCTTCTCCCGATGTTAAACCCCCGGCGGGCGATGGCAAGTCCCGTGGCCGTTAAAGCCGCGCCGGGCGATGTAAGGGAGAAGTTGCCGTTGTGGGAGCTCTGAAAAGCGGTCTCCCACCAGTGACCCGCGAGCTCCCGGTGTTACCGTCCACCGGGCCTGCGGCTGGAGCCTCCGAAGCTCCGGTGTCGGGTCGCAGCCGCGCGCCACCACAGCTCCCCACGCTCCGAAGCCGGCCAGCTCCACGATGGTGAGTCCGCAGGCTCCACGACTGGAGCCCCCAGGTCGTTCCGGTTGGAGGCCGCTCCACGGTGCTAGGCCCCAACGACAACGGAGACCCGACAGGGAAAAGGTCGGGTCCCCCGTACAGGGAAGAGATTTTAAAGTTCCCGCCCCCACAGATATACACAGCTAAAAACAATATAAAAACCACAACAAACCATACACTCAACAGGACAAAAATTAAACAAAGACAGTCGGTCGCGCCGCCCACCATTAGTTTAGAGATGCAGCGTGGCTCACCGAGACTGCGTTGACCAGCAATCCCTGTACACCAACACTATCCTACAAACTGGGGACCATTTACAAGCTTTACCAAAACCAATTAGCCTACAAACCTGTACCTCTTTGGAGTGTGAGAGGAAGTCAAAGATCCTGTAGATGGGACTAGGGGAAAACAAATGGTCGGCACGGACTGGAAGGGCCGAGTGGGCCTGTTTCCGTGCTGTAATTGTTATATGGTTATATGGTTGTTATCTCGGAGAAAACCCACGCGGTCACAGGGAGAACGTGCAAACTCCACACAGGCAGCAGGCTGTGAGGCCGTAAGGCAGCAACTTTACCATGCCGCCTCAGATGACAGATTAAGGCTCCAGGCTCCTTGCTTTGGCCTCCTGACCTGCAACTAAATAGTCATAGAGTGATACAGTGTGGAAACAGGCCCTTCGGGCCAACTTGCATACCGGCAAACATGTCCCATCTACACTTGTTCCACCTGCCCGCGTTTGGCCCACATCCCTCTAAACCTATCCTATCCGTGTACCTGTCTAAATGCTTCTTAAACATTGCGATAGACCCTGCCTCAACTACCTCCTCTAGCAGTTCATTCCATACACCCACCACCCTCTGAGTGAAAAAGTTACCCCTTGTGGTCCTATTCAAAATCTTCCCCCCTCCCCTTAAACCTATGTCCGCTGGTCCTCGATTCCCCTACTCTGGGCAAGAGACTTTGTGCGTCTACCCGATCTATTCCTCTCATGATTTTGTACACCTCTATAAGATCACCCCTCATCCTCCTGCGCCCCAAGCAATGAGCTCAGCGGGTTAGAGTGGAGGGGCAGGACTAAGCCTTGTGAGTGATAAGGTGACAAGTGAATACATTCAATCTCTACCTCCTCCTCTCTCTCACTCTCTCTCTCGCTTTCATTTCATCTTTACACATTCCTTTCTCTCTCCCTCTTTCTCACTCTCTTCTCTCTCTCTTTCTCTTCCTCGCGTTCTACAGCTCTCACCTACATTTCTTCTTTACACATTCCTTTCTTTCTCCTTCTTCCTCTCTCTCATTCCTTTTCCTCTTTCTCTCTCTTTCTCTCTTCCTCCTTCTCTCTTTCTCGACTCTTAAAATCCAAATGTTAGTTTAGAGATACAGCGTGGAAACAGGCCCTTCGGCCCACTTGCCCACTGAGTCCGCACCCACCACCTACAAACCTGTACATCTTTGGAGTGTGGGAGGAAATGGGTTACTAATTTTGGATGATCATCCATGATCATATTGAATGGCGGTGCTGGTTCGATGGGCCAAATGGCCTACTCCTGCACGCATTTACTATGTTTCTAAACGGGAGCACACGGAAAAAGCCCCACGCAGGTCACGGGGAGAACGTACAAACTCCGTACAGACAGCGCCCGTAGTCAGGATGGAACCCGGGTCTCTGGCGCTGTGAGGCAGCAACTCTACCGCTGCGCCACCGTGCCACACATGCCCTTGACAATTGATGAGCACGTCCATCTCCTTGACGACAGAATTCCAATATCCAATTGCAGGGATGTGTAGAGCCCAGCAATTTAACACAGCAACGACCTAATGTTGGAGAAAAGTTATTCTAGGGCTTTTTTAGCAGTGTCATAGTGCAAATTTACACTAATTGTCACACTAACAAACACGTTGAGGAAACCGTTCATAGTCGGCACAGTTGCACGAGTCTCACCAGCCTGCGTTTGACCCATATCCCTCTAAACCCTTCCTATCCATGTGCCTGCCTTAATATCTTTACAAAACTGAATTGCATCCTCTGCTATAGCCTCCTCTGGCTGTTCATTCCAGACACAGCCATTTGGGTGTAGCCCCGTCCGTCGCACAGTCTGGGCACCTTCTTCAGACTTGTCCCACCCCGGTCATTCCTTCTTTTCCCCCCTCCCATCCGGCAGAAGCTTGCAAGCGCGCACCGCCAGTCACAGGAACAGGTTCTTGAGCCACGTCTTGTTGGATAAGGAGGGTGGCACGGTGGCGCAGCGGTAGAGTTGCTGCCTCACAGCGCCAGAGACCCGGGTTCAATCCTGACTACGGGTGCTGTCGGTACGGAGTTTGTACGTTCTCCCCGTGGGTTTTCTTTGAGAACTTAGGCTTCCTCCCACACTCGAAAGACATTCAGGTTTGTAGGCTAATTGACTTGGATAAAATGTAAATTGTCCCTAGTATGTGTAGGATAGTGTTAGTGTGCGGGGATGGCTGGTCGGTGTGGACTCGGTGGGATGAAGGGCCTGTTTCCACGCTGTATTTCTAAACTGAACTCAATTATTCAATTACAATTGTATGTATGTATTCAACCATACAGCATTTAAGCTCGTATCAATTAGGTATCAAAAGATTAGGTTGACAGAGCAGTGAAGATATGATTCTATTCACGAGCTTATATTTAATCATCCGACAATTTTCTAAATCACAACTTGATCCCGTTTATTCAAACTCCCCAAAGTGAGGACTTCTCAAGTTCTTTTCCATGAAGCTTTTAAAAATTAGTCATACTCCCTGTAATAATTCCGTCCCTTTTATTCACGCCCATTAGACAATAAACACAAGACAATTCTGCTTTACCCACGGGTTCAGGTGTTAACTTCAAAATACATATTCAATGGGGTGTCAAGAACAATCTCTCAAATTTATTCAAATGTAGCATTTGAATAGGTTTGGAGTTTAAAGTACGAATCATAATAGAACGCAACATAGCAGGCCCACATCTCCAATGGCGAGGTGCAAGAAGAAACCACAGATGCTGGTTTACACTGGAGATAGACACAGAGTGCTGGAGTAACTCAGCGGGTCAGGCAGCATCTGTGGAGAGAAGGAATGGGTGACGTTTCAGGTCGAGACCCTTCTTCAGACCAGGACATTTCCTCTCCCCTGAGTCTGAAGAAGGGTCTCGACTTGAAATGTCGCCCATTCCTTTTCTCCACAGATGCTGCCTGACCTGCTGAGTTACCTATCCATGTTCTCCACAGATGCTGCCTGACCCGCTGAGTTACTCCAGCACTCTGTGAAACGTCACCTATCCATGTTCTCCACAGATGCTGCCTGACCCGCTGAGTTACTCCAGCACTCTGTGAAACGTCACCTATCCATGTTCTCCACAGATGCTGCCTGACCCGCTGAGTTACTCCAGCAAGTTAACTGAGAAGATCTTTACCAGAATTTTCTGTTCATATTTTACGTTCCCACTTCAGGGTTTAATTGTAAAGTCTAAAGGGCCTGTCCCACTGTACGAGGTAATCCAAGAGCTCTCCCCAGTTAAAAAAAAATCAAACTCATGGTAAGCACGTAGAATGTACGTAGCGGGTACGTCGGAGCTCGGGAAGTTTCTTAGCGGCTCGTAACGCTAACGACAGGTACTCGGGAAACACGGTAACTCGTGAAGATTTTTCAACATGTTGAAAACTGTCCACGAGAGCCCCGAGTACCTATGAGCAGCTATTACCGTAAATCTCTGAGTTCGAATCAGGGGAAACTCGTACAGTGGGACAGGCCCTTGTGGAAGTGGTGAATGTGGCACATGTTGAGTTTTATGGTCACATGTTAACGACTAAATATATGCAAGAATTTCTTCGCAAAGTGATTGCAATTCCAAAAATGATGAGAAAAATACTGGAAAAAAAAAAGCTGGAGCTCCTGATACACAATCAGAAAACAAAAGACTCTTTAGTTTAGTTTAGAGATACAGCGCGGAAACAGACCCACCGAGTCCCCGCCGACCAGCGATCTCCGCATATAACACTATCCTACACACACTAGGGACAATTTTCAGAGGCCAAAGTTGTACATCTTTGTAGTGTTTGAGGAATCCAGAGCACCCGGAGAAAACCCACGCAGGTCACGGGGAGAACGTACAAACTCCGTACAGACAGCACCCGTGGTCAGGATGGAACCCGGGTCTCGGGCGCTGTGAGGCAGCGACTCTACCGCTGCGTCACCGTGACGACTGTTTCACACATTAATGGTAAGTGGTGCCACCTACTATTAAATCACCTTTAACTCACACAACATATAGGACCATTCAGACTAATATCAATAATATTAATTTAAACTAATATTACAATAATAATCAGTCTGAAGAAGAAACTCGACCCAAAACGTCACCCATTCCTTCTCTCCAGAGATGCTGCCTGACCCGCTGAGTTACTCCAGTATTTTGTGTCTATCTTCATTTAAATTCATAGATGCAATCTTGCTGAAAGAGGCGAGATTACAGAGTTGGACATGTGCCTGAGTTATGCAAGGCAATAGACATCACAGCGTGGTGTAAAACAATTATTTAGATTTTACAAGCAGCCAAAACAAAATGAAAGAAGTGAAAAAGAGTTCTATAATGAGAATACTTGAAATTGGCATGAGATTCTGTTGATTAATTCTTCATCTGTTCATCTTGAAAGAGAGCAGTCAATTGATGTCTGTCTGAAGAAGGGTCTCGACCCGAAACATCACCCATTCCTTCGCTCCATAGATGCTGCTTCGCCCGCTGAGTTTCGCCAGTATTTTTGTCTACCTTCTGTGTGATGTTGGTCAGTAGACGTTGCCTATCTGTGTTCTTGTGTAAAAATAATGTTACGGTTATTTCTACAGATGCGCTGTGGCAAGCAGTATATCGGGATGTAATACAGCTTGGTCTCGGATCATCGCCATCCAGGAACGCAAGGGTGGTCACGGTGGCACAGCGGTAGAGTTGCTGCCTTACAGTGAATGCAGCGCCGGAGACCCGGGTTGGATTCTGATTACGGGTGCCGTCTGTACGCAGTTTGCACGTTCTCCCCGTGACGTGTGGGTTTTCTCTGAGATCTTCTGTGTCCTCCCACATTCCAAAGACGTACAGGTTTGTAGATTAATTGGCTTGTTAAATGTAAAGGTTGTCCCTAGTGGGTGTTAATGTGCGGAGATCGCTGGTTGGCGTGGCTGAAGGGCCTCTTTCTGTGCTGTATCTCTAAACTAAACGAAAAAGGGTCTCGACCCGAAACGTCGCCTATCTCCTTCGCTCCATAGATGCCGCTGCACCCGCTGAGTTTCTCCAGCCTTTTGTGTACCCTAGGAAATTGTGGACGCAGCCCAGACCATCGCACAAATCAACCACCCTTCCATTGACTCCATTTAGTTAGGATGGTTCCATTTAGAAACATAGAAACATAGAAAATAGGTGCAGGAGGAGGCCATTCAGCCCTTCGAGCCAGCATCGCCATTCATTGTAATCATGGCTGATCGTCCCCAATCAATAACCCGTGCCTGCCTTCTCTCCATAATCCCTTGATTCCACTAGCCCCTAGAGCTCTATCTCACTCTCTCTTAAATCCATCCAATGATTTTTCCTCCACTTTGTGGTAGGATGGTTCAGTTACCTGATAACAATTGGTAGAGCTAAGGGTGCAGAATACCGTTCTCAGCATTGTAGCGCATCAGTTCCAGAGACAAAGTCCAATGTCCGCAATGGGGTAGAGGTGAATCGGACAGTACCCTAGCTTATGGAAGGGCCGTTCAGAAGCCTGATAACAGAGGGGACGATGCAAAAAAAAGGAACTGAAGATGCTGGTTTATACAAAGATAGACAGAAAATCCTGGAGTAACTCAACGGGTCAGGCAGCATCTGTGGAGAACATGGATAGGTGACGTTTCACAGAGTGCTGGAGTAACTCAGCGGGTCAGGCAGCATCTCAGGAGAGAAGGAATGGGTGACATTTCGGGTTTAGAACCTTCTTTAGACTGAAAGTCAGGGGAGAGGGAGTTTAGAGATATGGAAGAGTGCTGTGTGAAAACCACAGATGCAAGCAGACGATGCTCATGAAAATGTAAAATGGTTTACTGTTGACTGAGGGGAAGGTGACAACGAGGCTTACAATCTGTAGAATGAATCAGGAGAACAGTAGAACTAGTGTAGGAAGGAACTGCAAATGCTGGTTTACACCGAAGATAGACACAAAATGCAGGAGAAACTCAGCGGGTCAGGCTGCATCGCCAGAGAGATGGAATGGGTGACGTTTCGGTTGGAGAACTGGGAAGGGGGAGGGACGGAGATGGAGGGAAAGCAAGGGCTACCTGAAGTTAGAGAAGTCAATGTTCATACCGCTGGGGTGTAAGCTGCCCAAGCGAAATATGAGTTGCTCTTCCTCCAATTTGCGTTGGGCCTCACTCTGACAATAGAGGAGGCCCAGGACAGAAAGGTCAGTGAGGGATAGGAGGGAGAGTTAAAGTGTTTGGCAATCGGGAGATGGCGTAGGCCAAGGTGGACTGAGTGGAGGTGTCCTCTGATACCTAGTTCTCTCCTGCACTTTAATCATTGAATTGGAAATGTTTGGTTTCAACCTTAGTGCCAGAAGACTGACTTCATCAAATAAGAAAGTGTTGCAGTAGTTCATTGTTGTATTTTACAGATGAAATCCAAGAGACATCACTTAGAGTTTCTCAATTTACAGAAGCCAATTAACCTACTAATTTGCATGTCTTTGGAATGTGGGAGGGAACCGGAGCACCTGGAGAAAACCCTGGAGAAAACTCACAGGGAGAACGTGCAAACTCCGTACAGACAGCACCCGCAGTCAGGATGAAACCTGGGTCTCTGGCTCCGTGAGGCAGCAACTCTACCTCTGCCATCCTACTGAGAGCACTCCTCAGCTTCATGCAAACCGTGGAATCTTTCTTATGAGAGGGCGACCAAAATTAAACACAATACTCCTTCGTCCACAACGTATTCTGCGCAGAATCACCACAGTCCTAGGGCCCTAGTGAGACCACACCTGGAGTATTGTGTGCAGTTTTGGTCCCCTAATTTGAGGAAGGACATTCTTGCTATTGAGAGAATGCAGCGTAGGTTTACAAAGTTAATCCCGGGATGGCGGGACTGTCATATGCTGAGAGAATAGAGCAGCTGGGCTTGTACACTCTGGAGTTTAGAAGGATGAGAGGGGATCTTATTGAAACATATAAGATTGTTAAGGGTTTTGACAGACTAGAGGCAGGAAACATGTTCCTAATGTTGGAATCCAGAACCAGGGGCCACTGTTTAAGAATAAGGGGTAAGCCTTATAAGAGTTGTGAGTCTGTGGAATTCTCTGCTTCAGAGGGCAGTGGAGGCAGAGAATTATCTCTGTATAATTTCAAGCGAGAGCTTGATAGGGCTCTTAAAGTTAGCGGAGTCAGGGGATACGGGGAGAAGGCAGGAACAGGGTACTGATTGGGGATGATCAGCCATGATCACATGGTGGTGCTGGCTCGAAGGGCCGAATGGCCTGCTCCTGCACCTATTGTCTATTGTCTATTGAAATGCTGGAGATTTTTCCAGTGAGTTTCTCCAGCACTTTTATCTACCTTCGATTTTTCCAGTATCTACATTTCTTTCTTAAACAGTCCCTGATAGAGTCATGGCGTGAAACAGCATGGAAACAGGCCCTTCAGCCCAACTTGCCCACAACGACCAACAATGTCCCGTCTACACTAGGCCCACTTGCCTGCGTTTAGCCCATATCCCTCTACACCTGTCCTATCCATGTACCCGTCCAAATGTTTCTTAAACGTTGCGATCGTCCCGATGTAGCGATGTCAATGAGACAGAGCAAAACTATGACATTGCTAAAGACCTTTCTTATTTAATTAGCTATCAGAAGCTTCAAATGTCATGTACGGACTGGGAAAGTGGTTTGATATTTAAAAAATGGAGCATTTGATGAAGGAGGTCACGCACATATTCACTCGCTCCCCAAATGCTGAAAGGACAGGTGGCTTAAAATCAATGTTGCATTACTCATAAGAACAGTGCATTCTTAATAATGCAGAAAATCCAATCACCAAGTGCTGTTTGATGGCCACGTTGTAACATGGACAGGCCTGTAATAGAATGCAGAGGTGCACATGATCACTAATTACATTGATTTTCTCTAGACTGCCCACTCTACGGGTCAGATTTAATCGTGAGAGTTTCAAGGCACAAGGACAGAACGAGTTTTAAAAACACATGAAAATGAAGTTCATAAAAGTAGTGGAGGCATAGATAGATTGGACATTCACAGGGCGGAAATGCAAAAGCCCAGAGGGCAGAGGTTAAAGGTTAGAAGGGCAAAGTTCAAAGGGGTTATGAACCAAATGTTTGTCAATGGGAATTGTAAATTGTAAGTCTGAAGAAGGGTCTTGACCCGAAAAGTTGCCTATTTCCTTCGCTTCATAGATGCTGCCTCACCCGCTGAGTTGCTCCTGAATTTTTGTCTACCTTTTTTTGTAAATGTTGACTATCAACATTTACAAAAAATGTTGATTGAGCACTGGGCCTGTACTCGCGGGAGTTTAGAAGAATGAGGGGGGACCTCATTGAAACATAGAGAAAAGTGAAAAGGTCTGGAAAGTGTGGATGTGGAGAGGATGTTTCCACTAGTGGGAGAGTCTAGGACCAGAGGTCACAGCCTCAGAATTAAAGGACGTTCCTTTAGGAAGGAGATGAGGAGAAATGGATTTTGTCAGAGGGTGGTGAATCTGTTGAACTCTTTGCCACAGTAGGCTCTGGAGGCCACGTTAGTGAATATATTTAAGGCAGAGGTAGATAGATTCTTGATTAGTACGGGTATCAGAGGTTATGGGAAGAAGGCAGGAGAATTGGGTTAGGAGGGAGAGAGATCAGCCATGATCATCCTATCACCTTATGACCTCATGAGCATCTTGGTTGGCAAGGTAAAGGACAAGTTGGGACTATATGATTTGTGGGGCTAGTTATTTTACACAGAGGGTGGTGGGTGCCAGGGGTGATGGTGGAGGGGGATACGATAGTGTTGTTTAAGAGGATTATAGACCGGCACTTGGACTGATTGCATTTTGCACGAATGTCTCAAATTTTATCTGGTTATGATCTTGCAGCATTTTAGAATCATAGTCAACATCTTGGCAATGTCCCTGTAAATCTTCTCTGCATTATTTCCAACTTCATGTCATCTGGATCTGGGTCTGGATCTGGATGTAGTACGCTGAAACGCTCCAGGTACAGCATCACTCATCACAATGATATCAGTGGACTTGCTAGTCGAGATGGAGATGCTTTTGGAGTTGCATCTTTGTATGTGTTGATGTTTCGGAGATCTCCGATGCTGGCTGGTAGGGTATTCCAATCACCTTGCTGTCTTGAAGAAAAAACAGTTAGAAAGTCAAAGTCAAAGTCAAGTCAAAAGAGTTTATTGTCATGTGTCCCTGACAGGACAATGAAATTCTTTCTTTGCATAGCACAACAGAACATAGTAGGCATTGACTACAATTATATACGTAAATACACACATTAATTAATAAATTAATAAAGTGCAAATAACAGATGGAGGGGTATTAATGTTCAGAGTTTTGTCCGAGCCAGGTTTAATAGCCTGATGGCGGTGGGGAAGTAGCTATTCCTGAACCGGGTTGTTGCAGTTCTCAGGCTCCTGTACCTTCTACCCGAAGGTAGCAGGGAGATGAGTGTGTGGCCAGGGTGGTGTGGGTCCTTGATGATGCTGCCAGCCATTTTGAGGCAGCGACTGTGGTAGATTCCCCTCAATGGAAGGAAGGTCAGAGCCGATGATGGACTGGGCAGTGTTTACTACTTTTTGTAGTCTTTTCCTCTCCAGGGCACTCAAGTTGCCGAACCAAGCCATGATGCAACCGGTCAGCAAGCTCTCTACTGTGCACCTGTAGAGGTTAGAGAGAGTCCTCCTTGACAGACCGACTCTCCGTAATCTTCTCAGGAAGTAGAGGCGCTGATGAGCTTTCTTAATAATTGCATCTGTGGTCTCGGACCAGGAAAGATCTTCAGAGATGTGCACGCCCAGGAATTTGAAGCTCTTGACCCTTTCAACCATCGACCCGTTCATATAATCAGGACTGTGGGTCCCCATCCTACTCCTTCCAAAGTCCACAATCAGTTCTTTGGTTTTGCTGGTGTTGAGGGCCAGGTTATTGTGCTGGCACCATATGGACAGTTGCTCGATCTCCCTTCTGTACTCCGACTCATCCCCATCAGTGATACGTCCCACAACAGTGGTGTCGTCAGCGAACTTGATGATGGAGTTCGCACTCTGACCGGCTACACAGTCATGAGTATAGAGTGAGTACAGCAGGGGGCTGAGCACGCAGCCTTGAGGTGCTCCCGTGCTGATTGTTATCGAGTCTGACACATTTCCACCAATACGAACAGTCTGTGGTCTGTGAATGAGGAAGTCGAGGATCCAATTGCAGAGGGATGCGCAGAGACCCAGTTCTGCGAGTTTGGTAACCAGCTTGGAGTGGATGATTGTGTTAAATGCCGAGCTGTAGTCAATGAATAACAGCCTGACATATGAGTTTTTGTTGTCCAAGTGGTCCAGAGCGGAGGGGAGGGCCAGCGAGATCGCGTCTACCGTTGATCTGTTGTGGCGGTAAGCGAACTGCAGTGGGTCCAGGTTTTTGTCGAGGTTGGAGTTGATTTACGCCATGATCAACCTCTCGAAGCACTTCATCACCACAGGCGTTAGTGCCACAGGTCGATAGTCATTGAGTGCGAATGAAATAAGTCCAAGGTTGGTAACTTCTGGTTGACGTGCCCATGGGTGCTTGGGTTAACTGGATGTGGTCCTCCATCTTTAAATCAATAGTGGTATTCTTGATATTTCCTAGAGTATGGTGCGCCAAACCAAACCCAATATCCCAGGTTCATCCGCTATGTATGCAGGGCAGTAACATCATAGTATCAAAGTCCCTGATTATGTTGTACAGTCTTAAGGGCCTGTCCCACTTGCATGCGTTTGGCGCGACCAATCGGAAGCAGAGTTCACATGCGCTAAGTACGCGCTAAGTACGCGCTAATTTCACACTTACCATTCAGCTGGGCAGGAGGCGGGCCAACTGAATTTGGGCGTCGCACGGCATTGGGTGGTGACGTCATCACGCAACACCCCGTGCTAGGCGAACTCCGTCAAAACGCTGTGTACACTGTCAAGACCCTGCGTACGACCGCAATGAGCCTGCGTGCCGACAGGCCGTTGGCGCGCGAAGATTGCGGACACTGTCAGATTTTTGGAGCCCCGCGTGATGTCGGGCCCAGCCCCGCACAACCCCGCACTTCTAAGTGGGACCGGCCCCGCGCGGCCATACAGTGCCCGTATGCCTCAATCGACCATGAGGTCGCATAATTTGCAAGCCAAGTGCTTCGATAGGTTGATCATGGTGCAAATCAACTCCAACCTCGACAAAACCAAAGTGGGACAGGCCCTTTAGTCTCATGCAATGCGGAAACAGGCCCATTCAGCACACACGGACCAACATGCCTCATCTACACTAGTCCCACTTACCCCCATTTGGCCCGTATACAACAATGGCCTCTTTCAACCCAGCACGGGTCAGGATCATGATGGGGTTAATTTAAGAGGGTATTGGTCAGAGACAGAGAAAGAAAATAGAGAAAAACAAAGAAGAAAATGACGATTCACTACATCTGAATGTGAACCTTCAATTGAGTGTTTATCCAGAATTAACTTAGAGCGTACACAAATCATCCTACCACAACCAGAGAGCAGTGCTGAACTACGATCTACCTCATTGGTGACCCTCGTATTCCAGGTGTCAACTGCTCTGCATCGGTGAGACCAAGCGTAGGCTATGTGGACACACTGCTCTGTTCTGTAGTCAATGCCTACTATGTTCTGTTGTGCTGAAGCAAAGCAAGAATGTCATTGTCCTGTCAGGGACACATGACAATAAACTCACTTGAACTTGAACTTGAGGCTTGCCGATTGTTTCACCCAACACCTCTGCTCGGTTCACAATAACCAACCCGATCTCCCGGTGGCTCAGCACTTCAACTGCCCCTCCCATTCCCAATCCGACCTTTCTGTCCTGGGCCTGCTCCATGGCCAGAGTGAGTCCCAGCGCAAATTGGAGGAACAGCACCTCATATTTCGCTTGGGTAGTTTACACCCCAGCGGTATGCACATTGACTTCTCCAATTTCAGGTAGTCCCTGTTTTCTCCCTCCTTCCCCTCCCCTTCCCAGCTCTCCCACAGCCCACTGTCTCCGCCTCTTCCTTTTTTTTCCCGCCCCCAACCCCACTCAAAATCAGTCTGAAGAAGGGTCTCGACCCAAAACGTCGCCCATTCCTTCGCTCCATAGATGCTGCCTCACCCGCTGAGTTTCTCCAGCATTTTTGTCAACCTCAGACTATCCTTGATCGGAGTTTACTGTCTTTACCTTGAGCTAAACGTTATTCCCTTATTATGTATCTGTACACTGTGAATGTGTCAATTGTAATCATGTATTGTCCTTCCGCTGACTGGTTAGCACGCAACAAAAGCTTTGGTATCCTAATTTGTACAGTTTTGGTCTCCTAATTTGAGGAAGGACATCCTTGTGATAGAGGCAGTGCAGCGTAGGTTCACGAGATTGATCCCTGGATGGCGATGCTGTCATATGAGGAAAGATTGAAAAGACTAGGCTTGTATTCACTGGAGTTTAGAAGGATGAGGTGAATTCTTATAGAAACATATAAAATTATAAACGGACTGGACAAGCTAGATGCAGGGAAAATGTTCCCAATATTGGGCGACTCCAGAACCAGGGGCCACAGTCTTAGAATAAAGGGGAGGTCATTTAAGACTGAGGTGAGAAAAAACGTTTTCACCCAGAGAGTTGTGAATCTGTGGAATTCCCTGCCACAGAGGGCAGTGGAGGCCAAATCACTGGATGGATTTAAGAAAGAGTTAGATAGAACTCTAGGTGCTAGTGGAGTCAAGGGATATGGGGAGAAGGCAGGCACGGGTTATTGATAGGGGATGATCAGCCATGATCACAATGAATGGCAGTGCTGACTCGAAGGGCCAAATGGCCTCCTTCTATGTTTCTAAAAGCTTTTCGCTGTAGCTCAGTCCACGTGACAATAAACTAACCTGGGTAAAAGCCTCTGGGCATTCACCCTATCTATTCCCCTCACGATTCTCTACACTGCTTCCAAGTTCGTCGAGTTGAATTTGCTTGACGGACTGTCAGTCATTTTGCCTTGTGTGATCTCAATTCATTTTCATATGATCAGGATGTGACTGGCAGGTGCACAGCGGGAGATGAGAGGCACATCTGAAGGGTTTGCTGAATCCACCATGGGGAGTCCTGGCCAAGTTAGCACGACCCACACCATTACGCACGGGAGCTGCCAGCCGGACCAACTTTAAAGGATTGTTTCATTCTGTTGTTGAACGGCTGAATTTTATCAAGGTGCCCCCAGTTAATACCGCACTTTGCCACAGATGGCTGTGGAGGCCAATCAGTGGATATTTTTAAGGCAGAGATAAATAGATTCTTGATTAGTGCGGGTGTTATAAGGTCATAAGTGATAGGAGCAGAGTTAGGATATTTGGCCCATCATGCCTACTGCGCCATTCAATGTTGGCTGATCTATCTCTCCCTCCTATCCTCATTCTCTTGCCTTCTCCCCTGACACCCATAACAGTTTGGGGTTATGAGGAGAAGGCAGGATAATGGGGTTCTGAGGGAGGGATAGATCAGCCATGATTGAATGGCAGAGTATACTTGATGGGCCGAATGGCCTAATTCTGCTCTTATCACCTATGCCCTTAATGCCAAATTTCATTCAACTCTCTGTTGTCTGATATAGATATATATATATATATATATATACGTTTATACTGTAGATATAAGAAGATAGACAAGAAAAGTTGAAGTAACTCAGGCAGCATCTCTGGAGAGAAGGAATGGGTGACGTTTTGGGTCGTGACCCTCCTTTAGACTGAGAGTCAGGGGAGAGGGAGCCACTGAGATAAGGAAGGGCGAGATGTGAAAATGAGACACCAAAGGAGATGTAGCTCAAGGAAAATGTAGATTAGACCATTGTTAGCTACGAGGTGACAACAAAGCAAGCAGATACAATTTATTTAGGAGGACAGGCCGACTGGTTGGAGAACTATGAAGGGGCGGGATGGAGAGAGAGGGAAAGCAAGGGTTACTTGAATGTGTGTGTGTGTGCATATGTGTGTATGTGTGAGCATGTGTGAGTATGTGTGAGTATGTGTATATACACACACACTGAACTTTTTTTTCTCATTTATTATATTCTTTACAGTGTATTATGTTTAGACAATAGAAAATAGACAATAGGTGCAGGAGTAGGCCATTCGGCCCTTCGAGCCAGCACCGCCATTCAATGTGATCATGGCTGACCATCCCCAATCAGTACCCCGTTCCTGCCTTCTCCCCATATCCCCTGACTCCGCTATCTTTAAGAGCCCTATCTAGCTCTCCCTTCAAAGCATCCAGAGAACCTGCTTCCACCGTCCTCTGAGGCAGAGAATTCCACAGATTCACAACTCTCTGTGAGAAAATGTGTCTCCTCGTCTCCGTTCTAAATGGCTTACCCCTTATTCTTAAACTGTGGTCCCTGGTTCGGGACTCCCCCCCAGCATCGGGAACATGTTTCCTTCCTCTAGTGTGTCCAAGCCCTTAACAATCTTATATGTTTCAACCTTATATGTTTACATATTCTGTTGTGCTGCAGCAAGTAAGAATGTCATTGTTCTATCTGGGACACATGACAAAAAAACACTCTGGACTCTTGACTCTTTCATGGAAGTTTGAGATCTAGAGGGATATTCAGCTCCCTCTTCTGGCCTCTTGGTGAAAGGCCTGGATAGAGTGGATGTGGAGACAATATTTCCACTGGTGCGAGAGTCCAGGACCAGAGGGCAGAACTTCAGACTAAAAGGACGTACCGTTGTAAAGGAGCTAAGAAGGAGATTCTTTAGTCAGAGGGTGGTGAATCTGTGGAATTTATTGCCACAAAAGGCTGTGGAGGTCAACTCAGTGGATATTTTTAAGGCAGAGGTAGATAGATTCTTTATTAGTACGGGTGTCAGAGGTTATGGGGAGAAGGCAGGAGAATGTGGTTAGGAGGGAGAGATAGATCAGCCATGATTGAATGGCAAGTGGACTTGATGGGCTGAATGGCCTCTGGTCCTAGACTCTCCCACCAGTGGAAACATCCCAAGCGCTCAGAAGACACAGCAGCCAGGAGGAAATTAAACTAATAAAGGTTTTTCCTAGAATCAAGTTCAAGTTGAAGTTCAAGTGAGTTTATTGTCGTGTGTCCCTGATAGGACAATGACATTCTTGCCTTGCTTCAGCACACAGAACATAGTAGGCATTGACTACTAAACAGATCAGTGTGTCCATACACCATTATATACGTAAATACACCTTAGAATGAATAAACTGATGAAGTGCAAATAACAGATAATGGGTTATTAATGTTCAGAGTTTTGTCCGAGCCAGGTTTAATAGCCTGATGGCTGTGGGGAAGTAGCTATTCCTGAACCTGGTCGTAGCAGTCCTCAGGCTCCTGTACCTTCTACCTGAAGGCAGCGGGGAGATGAGTGTGTGGCCAGGGTGGTGTGGGTCCTTGATGATGCTGCCAGCCTTTTTGAGGCAGCGACTGTGGTAGATCCCCTCGATGAAAGGAAGGTCAGAGCCGATGATGGACTGGGCAGTGTTTACTACTTTTTGTAGTCTTTTCCTCTCCAGGGCGCTCAAGTTGCCGAACCAAGCCACGATGCAACCGGTCAGCAAGCTCTCTACTGTGTATCTGTAGAAGTTAGAGAGAGTCCTCCTTGACAAACCGACTCTCCGTAATCTTCTCAGGAAGTAGAGGCGCTGATGTGCTTTCTTGATAATTGCATCAGTGTTCTCGGACCAGGAAAGATCTTCAGAGATGTGCACGCCTAGGAATTTGAAGCTCTTGACCCTTTCAACCATATAAATGGGACTGTGGGTCCCCATCCTACTCCTTCCAAAGTCCTTAATCGAATGGGTACTGATTGGGGATGATTGAATGGCGGTGCTGGTTCGAAAGGCCGAATGGCCTACTCTTGCACCTATTGTCTATTGTCCATTGTCTATTGAATAAGAGTGCAAGGCTCGGCATGTGGAAAAGCCCTGATCAACAGTAGTATCATTGAGAATAACACCACCCTCTGAGTGAGAAAGTTGAGTGAAAAGATTTCCATTAAATCATTCCCCTCTCGATTTAAGCCGGTGCCCTCCAATTTTGGAATCCTCTACCCTGGAGAAAGACCTGATGATGTGGTTGTATTGCTTCCAATTCATCTGACTAAGATGCGTTATTTGGGAGGGCAATTTCACTTGTTCTCATTGTGAAGACAGAGGGTTTATTCAAAAGTGTCCGGTTACATTAAAGATGGCATCAAAGAGTTGCTGCCTCACAGCGCCAGAGACCCAGGTTCGATCCCGGCTACGGGTGCTGTCTGTACGGAGTTTGTACGTTCTCCCCGTGACCTGCGTGGGTTTTCTCCGAGATCTTCGGTTTCCCCCCACACTCCAAAGACGTGCAGGTTTGTAGGTTAACCGGCTTGGTATAAATGTAAAAATTGTCCCCAGTTTGTGTCGGATAGTGTTCGTGTGCGGGGATCGCTGGTCGGTGCGGACTCGATGGGCCAAAGGGCCTATTTCGCGCTGTATCTCTAAACTAAACTAAACTAAACTCTAATGCGGTGCCTCTTTTCCTTCCAATTCCTATAAAAAAAGATTTATTATTTGTAAATGAGGTGTTTGGGAGAGCAATTTTACGTTGATCTCAATGTGAAGGTAGAGGGTTTAAGCAAAGCTTTCCGTCTACATGAAGTAAATGATACGTTTGCCAGAATCTGCCTCTTTGCCAGACCATTCTAAAACCAACACTCACATGCATGATTACACACAAGGTGATCGTTTGCAAAATTAATCTGATTCACATGAGTAAAACTTAGTACATTTTATCTTCTCACGTTTAACCTTTAGCCAATCTGACTAATTGCAGGCTAGTTGCCTGGACAACCTCAATTAAGAATGAAATTAGAATGTGTCTCATTATGTGTAAAATTGTTTGAGAAACTTGTTATAATTAGGTTTAAGTTTAGGGTTATGATTGTCGCGAGTACTGAATTAAGTAGAGTTTCGTTTAGTTTAGCTTAATTTAGTTCAGTTTATTGTCATGTGAACTGAGGTGCAGTGAAAAGCTTTTGATGCGTGCTAAAGGGCCTGTACGGGGTAATTCAAGAGTTCTCCCGAGTTTTCCCCTGATTCAAACTCGGAGAATGTCCGTAGCGGGTGCGTAGGAGTTCGTGGATGTCTCGTAGCGGCTCGTACGAGTAAAAAGTAACAATCTTTTTCATCACGAGTATTTGTTTACTCGTGGACATTTTTCACAGTGTTGAAAAAACGTCACGAGTTTACCGGATTTCCCGAGCACCTACCGTTACTCGTACGGTTGTGGTGGGATGGTTCAGTTGCCTGATAACAGCTGGGAAGAAACTGTCCATGAATCTAGAGGTGTGTGTGTTCACACTTCTGTGATGCATCCCGATCCAATGCTTTCTTCGATGCATCTGTAGAAGTTGGTGAGAGCGGTAGGGGACATGCCAAACCTCCAGAGGCTTCCAAGGAAGTAGAGGCGTTGGCGTGCTCTCTTGGTTGTTCCTTCAGTGTGGGTGGTCCAGGAGATGATATTACTTGGTGATATTACTTCTGGGAATTTGAAGTTTTCAACCATCTCTGCTTCGGTACTGTCAATGCAGACTGGGGCATGTGAACCGCTTCACTTCCTGAAGCCCATCACTATCTCCTCTGTCTTGCTGACATTGAGAGAAAGGTTGTTGTCTCGGCACCAGGACACGAGGTTCTCCATCTCCTTCCTGTACTCCGTCTCAGCATTATTTGATATCCGGCCCACAACGGTGGTGATTTTGTCACGTGTGCCGAGGTGCAGTAAAAAGCTTTTGTGGCGTGCTTACAGGGCCTGTCCCACTGTACGAGGTAATTCAAGAGTTCTCCCGAGTTTTCCCCTGATTCGAACTCTGCGATTTTGTAAGTGGAATTATTATCATCAGCAGTCACTGGAAACGAGTATGACTGTCCTCTCCTCTCCGTAGAGTTGTCTACTTGTGGGTCTGCAGATGTCTGCAGAGGCCGATCCATGATCCATACACCTTGGTGCAACGTGGGCAGTGGAGACGGGCGGTGGTCGGTAGTCGTTGGGCTCCCTTCTCTCTCTCTCTCCTCACGGTGCTGTCGTTTTGTCTCTGCGACACGGCGTAGTTCCGTTTCGTGACGTGCAACTCTTTCCTGCACGGATTTCCTCCAGGAGCGCCCGTCCAGTGTAATGTGCTCCCAGTTGCTCGATGTGATGTGGAATGGAATTAGATTTGTACATGCCTGCACAGTTGTGGGTGTACATCCCCTCTCTCTCCGCCCCTCCCCCAGCATTGTACTAGTTTCATTGTCAACCTGCTCAGTTTCACTATTTGTATAAATCGTTATCACCAAATCCGCAGCCAACAATGGACCATTGTGAGCTCTACCTTGACGATCATTACTTTTTGCATATCTTTCATTGATTTGTCTTATTTTCTCTCTATATTACTGCCCATATCTCTCATTTCCCTCTCCCCTCTGTCTGAAGAAGGGTCTCGACCCAAAACGTCACCCATTCCTTTTCTCCAGAGATGCTGCCTGACCCGCTGAGTTACTCCAGCACTCTGTGAAACGTCACCTATCCATGTTCTCCAGAGATGCTGCCTGACCCGCTGAATTACTCCAGCACTCTGTGAAACGTCAACTATCCATGTTCTCCAGAGATGCTGCCTGACCCACTGGTGAGACCACACCTGGAGTATTGTGTGCAATTTTGGTCTCCCAATTTGAGGAAGGACATTCTTGCTATTGAAGGAATGCAGCGTAGGTTCACCAGGTTAATTCCCAGGATGGCGGGACTGAGATATAATGAAAGAATGGGACGACTGGGATTTTCTAAATTCTCTGGAATTTAGAAAAATGAGATGGGATCTTATCGAAACATATAAGATTCTTAAAGGATTGGACATGGTAGATGAAGGAAAAATGTTCCCGATGTTGGGGGATTCCAGAACCAGGAGTAACAGTTTACGAATAAGGGGTAGGTCAATAAGGACTGAGATGAAAGAAAAAAAAAAATCACCCAGAGAGTTGTGAATCAGTGGAATTCTCTGCCACAGAAGGCAGTGGAGGCCAATTCACTGGATGTTTTCAAGAGAGAGTTAGATTTAGCTCTAAGGGTTAAAGGAATCAAGGGATATGGGGAGAAAGCAGGAACGGGGTACTGATTTTGGATGATCAGCCATGATTATATTGAATGGCGGTGCTGGCTCAAAGGACCAATTGGCCTACTAATTGCTGATTGTTCTATCTTTCTAAGTTTCTAATAGAACCTGCGGGGCAACATTTTCACACAAAGGGTGGTGGGTGTATGGAACGAACTGCCAGAGGAGGTAGTTGAGGCAGGGATTATCACAACATTTAAGAAACATTTAGACAGGTACATGCATAGGACAGGTTTGGAGGGATATGGGCCATACACAGGTGGGACTATACATATGCATATGGGCCATACACAGGTGGGACTAGTGTAGCTGGGACATGTAGGCCGGTGTGGGCAAGTTGGGCCGAAGGGCCTGTTTCCACGCTGTATTGCTCTGTGACTTTATTAGCAGGGGAAGGGAGGGGGTATGGAGGATTTGGAGAATTGACAACAGGAGCTAGGATTGGAAGGTTTGCCATTTCTATCTGAGCTGCCATCTGCTCCAGCTGCTCCCCGCATCGAGTAAGTCAAGCGTGGTGGAATGCTTGAGAATAAAGGCACTGGGGATTCGGCCATGGAACTGGGCATGTACCTAGTCTGGTGGCTGCTCGCCACGAGTCCCACAGGCAGATGCAGCCTCCTCTGGCCCATGAAGTCCAAGTCAATGGGTCCACAGATGGCCGTGTAAGTGCCGTCAATAAAAAGTCCCGCACCGTGAGGAAGTCTGCCAGTTGGGATTAGTGCAGCGATCTTTGCTGGCATTCCCCGGAAAATCCATGACACAATCTTCTCTGGAGATAGACACAAAACATAAAAACATAGAAACATAGAAAATAGGTGCAGGAGTAAGCCATTCGGTCCTTCAAGCCTGAACCATTCAATATGATCATGGCTGATCATCCAACTCAGTATCCTGTACCTGCCTTCTCTCCATACCCCCTGATCCCTTCAGCCACAAGGGCCACATCTAACTCCCTCTTAAATATAGCCAACGAACTGGCCTCAACTACCTTCTGTGGCAGCGAATTCCACAGATTCACCACTCTCTGTGTGAAAAACGATTTTCTCATCTTGGTCCTAAAAGACTTCCCCCTGATCCTTAAACTGTGACCCCTTGTTCTGGACTTCCCCAACATCGGGAACAATCTCCCTGCATCTAGCCTGTCCAACCCCATAAGAATGTTATAAATCTCTATAAAATCCCCCCTCAATCTTCTAAATTCCAGCGAGTACAAGCCGACTCTATCCAGTCTTTCTTCATATGGAAGTCCTGCCATCCCAGGAATCAGTCTGGTGAACCTTCTCTGTACTCCCTCTATGGCAAGAATGTCTTTCCTCAGATTAGGAGACCAAAACTGTACGCAATACTCCAGGTGTGGTCTCACCAAGACCCTGTACAACTGCAGTGGAACCTCCCTGCTCCTATACTCAAATCCTTTTGCTATGAATGCCAACATACCATTCGCTTTCTTCACAGCCTGCTGCACCTGCATGCCTACTTTCAATGACTGGTGTACCATGACACCCAGGTCTCGTTGCATCTCCCCTTTTCCTAATCGGTCACCATTCAGATAATAGTCTACTTTCCTGTTTTTGCTATCAAAGTGGATAACCTCACATTTATCCACATTATACTGTATCTGCCATGCATTTGCCCACTCACCCAACCTATCCAAGTCACCTTGCAGCATCCTAGCATCCTCCTCACAGCTAACACTGCCCCCCAGCTTCGTGTCATCCGCAAACTTGGAGATGTTGCATTCAATTCCCTCGTCCAGTGGATTTCAAACAAGTTGGTCTCCATTTGTCGATTTTTTGGAAGCATATGGTGCAACAAAACCGTAGAAGCTAACTGTTTCAGGATTGGGTGAGGGATGGTCAAACATATAGATAACGATCTCCTTAATCTCTTACTTTCTACTCTTTTTCTTTCTTTTTTCTTTTTCTTTCTCAACTTTCTTCTTTCACAATTTTTTTTTCTCACACACTATATATCACATGTTTCTCTATCTTTAAAAAATAAAAAAATAAAAATTCCTTCATCAAGATCATTATTATATATTGTAAATAGCTGGGGTCCCAGCACTGAGCCTTGGGGTACCCCACTAGTCACTGCCTGCAATTCTGAAAATGACCCGTTTACTCCTACTCTTTGCTTCCTGTCTGCCAGCCAGTTCTCTATCCACATCAATACTGAACCCGCAATACCGTGTGCTTTAAGTTTGTATACTAATCTCTTATGTGGGACCTTGTCGAAAGCCTTCTGAAAGTCCAGATATACCACATCCACTGGTTCTCCCTTATCCACTCTACTAGTTACATCCTCGAAAAATTCTATAAGATTCGTCAGACATGATTTACCTTTCATAAATCCATGCTGATTTTGTCCAATGATTTCACCACTTTCCAAATGTGCTGCTATCCCATCTTTAATAACTGACTCTAGCAGTTTCCCCACTACCAATGTTAGACTAACTGGTTAGTAATTCCCCGTTTTCTCTCTCCCTCCCTTTTTAAAAAGTGGGGTTACATTAGATACCCTCCAATCCACAGGAACTACTCCAGAATCTAAAGAGTTTTGAAAAATTATCACTAATGCATCCACTATTTCTGGGGCTACTTCCTTAAGTACTCTGGGATGCAGCCTATCTGGCCCTGGGGATTTATCGGCCTTTAATACATTCAATTTACCTAACGCCACTTCCCGGCTAACATGGATTTCACTCAGTTCCTCCATCTCATTTGACCCCCGTTCCCCTGCTATTTCCGGCAGATTATTTATGTCTTCCTCAGTGAAGACAGAACCAAAGTAGTTATTCAATTGGTCTGCCATTATTCAAATTGGTTCTGCATGATCAATTCACCAGTTTCAGACTGCAAGGGACCTACGTTTGTTTTAACTAACCTTTTTCTCTTCACATATCTATAAAAACTTTTGCAGTCAGTTTTTATGTTCCCTGGCAGTTTTCTTTCATAATCTATTTTCGCTTTCCTAATTAAGCCCTTTGTCCTCCTCTGCTGGACTCTGAAGTTCTCCCAGACCACTGGGTAGGCTGCTTTTTCTGGTTAATTTGTATGCTTCATCTTTTTTTTTGATACTATCCCTGATTTCCCTTGTTATCCACGGATGCACTACCTCCCCTGATTTATTATTTTGCCAAACTGGGATGAACAATTGTTGTAGTTCATCCATGCAGTCTTTAAATGCCTTCCATTGCATATCCACCGTCAACCATATAACTTGCCAGTCTATCTTGGCCAATTCATGTATCATACCCTCAAAGTTACCTTTCTTTAAGTTCAGAACCCTTGCTTCTGAATTAACAACGTCACTCTCCATCTCTCCATCCTAATGAAGAACTCAACCATATTATGGTCACTCTTGCCCAAGGGGCCACGCACAACAAGAGCTGCTAACTAACCCTTCCTCATTAGTGTGCTGGCCTTTATAAATCGGAGCATTGAATATAGGAGTAGGGAAGTAATGTTAAAATTGTACAAGGCATTGGTAAGATCAATTCTAGAGTATGGTGTACAATTTTGGTCGCCTAATTATAGGATGATGTCAACAAAATAGAGAGAGTACAGAGGAGATTTAATAGAATGTTGCCTGGGTTCCAGCAACTATGTTACAGAGAAAGGTTGAACAAGTTAGGTCTTTATTCTTTGGAGCGCAGAAGGTTAAGGGGGGACTTGATTGAGGTCTTTAAAATGATGAAAGGGATAGACAGAGTTGACGTGGATAAGCTTTTCCCATTGAGGGTAGGGAAGATTCAAACAAGAGGGCATGACATGAGAATTAAGGGACAGAAGTTTAGGGGTAACGTGAGGGGGAACCTCTTTACTCAGAGAGTGGTGGCTGTGTGGAATCAGCTTCCAGCAGAAGTGGTGGAGGCAGGATCGATTTTAACATTTAAAAGTAAAGTGGATAGGTATATGGACGGGAAGGGAATGGAGGGGTATGGTCTGAGTGCAGGTAGATGGGACTAGGGGAAAATAAATGGTCGGCACGGACTGGAAGGGCCGAGAGGGCCTGTTTCCGTGCTGTAATTGTTATATGGTTATATGTTATATGGTTATATATTACTTAATACCCAGTCTAGAATAGCCTGCTCTGTCGTTGGTTCCTCTACATGTTGGTTTAGAAAACTATCCCGCATACATTCCAAGAAATCCTCTTCCTCAGCACCCCTGCCAATTTGATTCACCCAATCTATATGTAGATTGAAGTCACCCATTATAACGGTTTTACCTTCGTTGCACGCATTTCTAATTTCCTGTTTCATGCCATCCCCAACTCCAGTACCACTGTTAGGTGGCCTGTACACAACACCCACTAGCGTTTTCTGCCCCTTAGTGTTTCGCAGCTCCACCCATATTGATTCCACATCCTCCAAGCGAATGTCCTTCCTTTCTATTGCGTTAATCTCCTCTCTCACCAGCAACGCTACTCCACCTCCTTTTCCTTTCTGTCTATCCCTCCTGATTATTGAATATCCCAGGATGATCAGCTCCCAGCCTTGGTCACCCTGGAGCCTTGTCTCCGTGATCCCAACTATCTCAACTGTGATCCCAAGTATCTCCATGATCCCAACTGCCTGTTCCTCTGAGTAACTCAGCGGGAAAGGCAGCATCTCTGGATCGAAGGAATAGGCGACTATTCCGCTATCTTTAAGTGCCCTATATAACTCTCTTTTGAAAGCATCCAAAGAACTGGCCTCCACCGCCCTCTGAGGCAGAGAATTCCACAGACTCACAACTCTCTGTGTGAAAATATGTTTCCTCGCCTCAGTTCTAAATGGCTTTCCCTTATTCTTAAACTGTGGCCCCTGGTTCTGGACTCCCCCAACATCGGGAACATGTTTCCTGCCTCTAGCGTGTCCAAACCCTTAACAATCTTAAATGTTTCAATAAGATCACCTCTCATCCTTCTACATTCAAGAGTATGTTGGGGGAGTCCTGAACTGGGGGCCACTGTTTAAGAATAAGGGGTAAGCGATTCAGAATGGAGATGAGGAAACACTTTTTCTCACAGAGAGTTGTGAGTCTGTGGAATTCTCTGTCTCAGAGGGCGGTGGAGGCCAGTTCTCTGGATGCTTTCAATAGAGAGCTAGATAGGGCTCTTAAAGATAGCGGAGTCAGGGGATATGGAGAGAAGGCAGTAACGGGGTACTGATTGGGGATGATAAGCCATGATCACATTGAATGGTGGTGCTGGCTCGAAGGGCCGAATGGCCTACTCCTGCACATATTGTCTATTGTCTATTTACAAGCCCAGTCGCTGCATTCTCTCAGCATATGACAGTCTCACCATCCCGGGAACTAACCTGGTGAACCTACGCTGCACTCCCTCAATAGCAAGAATTTGTTGTCGTCCTGCTGAGTTTCACTGTTTGTGTCCCTCGTTATCACCTTCACGACAGCCAACAATGGACCATTGTGGGCTCCACCTTTCTTTGATCATCGTTCCTGGCTTTGACCTGTCTTTTTGCATATTTGTCATTCATTTTTTTTGCATACCTTTCGATATTTAGTATCGTTTAATTTAGATATACAGCGTGGAAACAGGCCCTTCGGCCAACCGGGTCCATGCCGACCAGCGATGCCCGCACACTAACACTATCCTACACCCACTGGGGACAATTTACATTTACACTAAGCCAATTAAGCTACAAACCTGTACATCTTTGGAGTGTGGGAAGAAACCGGAGATCTCGGAGAAAACCTTGAAACTTGAAACCCACGTGGGTCATGGGGAGAACGTACAAACTCCGTACAGACAGCACCCGTAGTCAGGATCGAACCTGAGTCCCTGCTCTAAGGCAGCAACTCTACCGCTGCGCCACCGTGGTGTCCAACATCTCTCGTTTCCTCTCCCCCTGAATGCCAGTCTGAAGAAGGATCTTGTCCCGAAACATCACCTATTCCTTTTTCCTGAGATGTTATCTCAGATACTCCAGTTGTTTATGTCTATCTTCAGTGTAAACCAGCATCTGCAGTTCCTTACAGCACAAGCACCAGAGGAGACACACACCTCCAGAATCAGGGACATTTTTTTTCCAGTTGTTATCTGGCAACTGAACCATCCTACCACAACCAGAGAGCAGTGCTAAACTACTATCTACCTCATTGGTGACCCTCGGACTATCCTTGATCAGACTTTACTGGCTTTACCTTGCACTGAACGTTATTCGCTTATCATATATCTATGCACTGTGAATGGATCGATTGTAATCATGTATTGTCTCTCCGCTGACTGGTTAGCACGCAACAAAAGCTTTTCACTGTACCTCGGTACACGTGACAATAAACTAAACTGAACTGAGGTGGGTTTAAGATGAGAATGGAAAGGTTTAATAAGAACCTGAGGGGCAACTTTTCCACACAGAGGTTGATGGGTGCATGGAACAAGCTGCCAGAGGAGGTAGTTGCGGTAGGTATAACATTTAAAAGACACCTTTGAACAGGTACATGGATAGGGAAGATATAGAGCAGAATTATTAAAGAAAAATATGATGCAAAAACATATTATGTTTTAGGCTGGAGTTGCTGCCTCACAGCGCCAGAGACCCGGATTCCATCCTGACTACGGGATGCTGTCTGTACGGAGTTTGTACGTTCTCCCCTTGACCGCGTGGGTTTTCTCCTGGTGCTCCCGGTTTCCTCCCACACTCCAAAGACGTGCTGGTTTGTAGGTTAATTGAGCTGTACATTGTCCCTAGTGTGTGTAGGATGGTGTTAGTGTGCGGGGATGGCTGGTCGGCACGGGCTCAGTGGGCCGAAGGGCCTGTGTCTGCACTGTATCTGTATTGCTAAAGTCTAAAGGCTAAAGTCGCCACGACCAAACTTCAATAAAGTAAAATCAGCTCTTTGGGGGGGCGGGGCTGGGAGATTGCAACCTTCACGTGGTCCGCCCTGTTTCGACGAATGTAATCAACCCGGCGTGCACAATCAAATAAGATCAAATAGAACACGTTGTCCGACAACTTTAGGCTGTGCACGCCATACGCAAGAAGAAGAAGAAGCTCTTTGGGAAAATGTAATTCTATGATTACAGTTGTTTCTTCCCGATGCAGTGACAGGATTGCATTGTCTTTATTTTGCTGGGGCTGCATTGATCTGCATCGGTTTTGAATGCCTGACTTTAATACTACCGATATAACAAATGGGGCAGTATTGCACGACTGTGCTTTATTACAATTCAATCAATATCTAGGGCGACACAGTGGCGTAGCTGGTAGAGTCGCTGCCTCAAAGTGGCAGGGATCCAGATTCCATCCTGACCTGGCGGTGCTGTCCGTGTGGAGTTTGCACGCTTTCCTTGAGCCATTTCCTCCAGGTGCTCCGGTTTCCTACCACACTCCAAAGATGGGGGCGGCGCGACCGGCGCTGCAGCGGCCATTGTCCGTCTGTCATTTTTTTATTTTTGTCCCGTTGAATGTATGGTTTGTTGTGGTTTTTATATTGTTTTTAGCTGTGTATATGTGGGGGGGGGGAGTTTTAAATCTCTTCCCTGTACGGGGAACCCGACCTTTTCCCTGTCGGGTCTCTGTTGTCGTTGGGGCCTAGCACCGTTGAGCGGCCTCCGACCGGAACGACCTGGGGGCTCCAGTCGCGGAGCCTGCGGACTCACCATCGTGGAGCTGGCCGGCTTCGGAGCGTGGGGAGCTGTGGTGGCGCGCGGCTGCGACCCGACACCGGAGCTTCGGAGGCTCCAGCCGCAGGCCCGGTGGACGGTGACATCGGGAGCTCGCGGGTCACTGGTGGGAGACCGCTTTTCGGAACTCCCACAATGGCAACTTCTCCCGCCCAAGCTGCGGGGTTGAAAACAACCCGGAGTGGGACCTTACATCGCCCGGTGCGGCTTTAACATCGGGAGAAGAATGTAAAACAGGGGAGAGACAAGTGAGGAGGAGATTCACTGCGATGGATGTTTGTATCAATTGTGCGGGTGTGTGTCTTGGTTCTTTTCTTGTTGTATGACTGCAGAAACCAAATCTCGTTTGAACTTCATTTGTGGTTCAAACGACAATAAATAAATTGTATATTGTATGTGTCGGATTGTAGGTTAATTGGCCCTCTGTAAATTGCCCAAGTGTGTAAGGACTAGGACTCTATGCCTAGGAGCACAGATGTCTGAGGGGTGATCTTACAGATGTTTGTAAGATCATGAAGAGAATAGATAGGGTGGATGCTCAGAGTAGAGGTATCAAGAATCAAGAACCAGATAGATTGAAAGTGAGGGAGGAAATATTTAATACACTAACCTTTCCACACAGAGGGTGGTGGGTGTATGGAACGAGCTGCCGGAGGAGGTAGTTGAGGCAGGGAGTGTTGCACAATTTAAGAACCATGTACACAGGTACATGGATAGGACAGGTTTAGAAGGATGTGGGCCAAACGCAGGCAGGTGCAACCCGTTGATGGAGCATGTGGGTCGGTGTGGGTAAGTTGGGCCAAAGGGTCTGTTTCCACACTGTATCATTCTCTGTGTCTATGGCTCTATATGTCGGCACATAATGCATGAAGACTGTTGAAACCAACATTTGCTTCAGAGATACAGCACAGAAACAGGCCCTTCGGCCCACCGAGACCCCGCCGACCAGTGATCCCCCGCACATAAACATTATCCTACACACACACACTAGGGACAACTTACAATTATACCAAGCCAATTAACCGTCTTTGGAGTGTGGGAGGAAACCAAAGATCTCAGCGAAAACCCACGCAGGTCACGGGGAGAACGTGCAAACTCCGTACAGAGAGCACCCGTAGTCAGGATCAAACCCGGGTCTCTGGCGCTAGACCATGTAACAATAAAATCACCATTAAACTGTTGTACCATTGAAATGTGGATAAAAAGAACTGCAGATGATGGTTTACAAAAAAAGTGCTGGAGTAACTCAGCGGGTCAGGCAGCATCTGTGGAGAACATGGATAGGTGACGTTTCACAGAGTGCTGGAGTAACTCAGCGGGTCAGGCAGCATCTCTGTAGAGAAGGAATGGGTGACATTTCGGGTCGAGACCCTTCTTCAGACTCGTTAGGGATAAGGGAAACGACAGATATAGACGATGATGTCGAGAGATAAAGAACAATGAATTGTAAAGGTTGAAGTTGAGGTTAGTGTTGTGCTGTGTTCAATGGTTCCTGAAAAGGAGCCGCAGTCCTCTATCTTACAGTTTGGCTTTCTTCCCAATCCATTGGTCAAGAGTTTTTGATTGCAACATGCGCCTTAATTTAGTTCAACAAAGAAACTGACAAGTTGCTAAAGAACCTTTTCTTGAACCTGGAGGTCATGGTTTTCAGGCTCCTGTATCATCTTCCCGATGGTAGCAGTGAGATGAGAGCGTGGCCAGGGTGGTGTGGGTCTCTGATGATGCTGGCTGCCTTGTTGAGGCAGCGACTCCTGTAGATCCCTTCGATGTGGGATATTGAACTTCCATCTCCAGTGGAATTGGAAGTAATTGTCTTTCTGATATTACTTGGGTTAACAAGAACAATAATCCTCTGTCAGGTCATTATATCACAGGTCCATGTCTGAGAAAATAACAAAAGAATTAGCCAATTAGTCAACTATGGAATTTCTCTGCTGAATCACATCATAATGTATCAATATTTGTTTTGGACCAGGTTGAGAGCGACAGCAAAGATTAAATGATGCACATTCCCACACTAATACCATACACTTGCACCTAGGTGTCAAAATAACAGCAACTCCCAAGTTTACAAGATAGACACAGCTGAGGAAGGGAGGTCAGATCCAATGCAGACTGCCATACATCACACCAGGTTACTGCTTTATAAATGACTCTGGTGTTTTTGCTTACTTTCATGCTTGGAATTTTATTCCATTTGAACGAAGCATGAGGTTAAGCCAGTGGGAACTTCCTTTGCTGTTACTTTGAATCTATTCCTTTTTCGTTGAGTTATTATACATTCATATTATACATTCATCCAGATTCAGCACCCCGTTCCTGCTTTCTCCCCAGATCCCTTGATTCAGTTAGCCCAAAGAGCTAAATCCAACTCTTGCTTGAATACATAGATGCTGCCTGACCCACTGAGTTACTCCAGCACTCCACGCACCAGGAACCCGCACTCCACGCACCAGGAACCCGGCTTCCATCCTGGCTACGGGTGCTGTCTGTACGGAGTTTGTACGTTCACCCAACTTCCCACAGAGAGTGGTGAGTCTGTGGAAGTCTCTGCCTCAGAGGGCGGTGGAGGCCGGTTCTCTGGACACTTTCAAGAGAGAGCTAGATGGGGCTCTTAAAAATTGCGGAGACAGGGAATATGGGGAGAAGGCAGGAACGGGGTACTGATTGGGGATGATTAGCCATGATCACATTGAATGGTGGTGCTGGCTCGAAGGGCCAAATGGCCCACTCTTGCACCTATTGTCTATTGTGTATTGTCTATTGACCTGCGTGGGTTTTCTCCGGGTGCTCCGGTTTCCTCCCACACTCCAAAGACGTGTGGGTTTGTACGTCAGTTGTTTTCGGCAAAACTGTAGATTGGCCCGAGTGTGTTAGTGTGCGGCGATCGCCGGTCAGCGCGGACTCAGTGGGCCGAAGGTCCTGTTTCTGCGCTGTATCTCTAAACTAAACTAAACTAAACGCACTACATCCAAACTTCATAAATAATGAATAGGATCTGCAGGCTTATAATTTGTGACTCCACCACTCGGAGCTGTGTAATACTTTTTGGATTTACAATCTCATAATCCTACTATTATTATTCAAATATCAGCAGGTGACATTTTCCGAATGCTATGACCTCAAAATCGGCTCAGCACATCAAATATTAAACTGTTTATTTTTCCCCCCAAGATTGTAGCCATCTTGATCGCCTTGCACCGTGGGAGATGATTCTGCAAGGAAGCACGAGGTGTTTTAGACAATAGACAATAGGCAATAGGTGCAGGAGTAGGCCATTCGGCCCTTCGAGCCAGCACCGCCATTCAATGTGATCATGGCTGATCATCCCCAATCAGTACCCCGTCCCTGCCTTCTCCCCATATCCCCTGACTAATCCCCTGACTTTTAGTTTAGTGTAGTTTAGTTTAGAGATATAGCACAGATACAGGCCCTGCGGCCCACCCAGTCCGCACCGACCAGCGATCCCCGCACACTGACATTATCCTACACACACTGGGGATAATTTTACATTTACACCAAGCCAATTAACCTGCAACCTGCACGTCTTCAGAGTGTGAGTGGAAACCGAAGATCTCAGAGAAACCCACGCGGGTCACGGGAGAACGTGCAAACTCCCGCTCAACAAGCACCCTAGTCAGGATAGGAAGCGCGAGTCCCTCCGGCGCTGTTGAGGCAGCACTCCACCGTGACGCCGGGCCGGACGATAGTTAACGTTCCTACCGTTAACTTTTCCAGGCAAGGAGGTTTCAATCTAGCGTGCCTGCAGAGGCCTCAGGGGCAATATGAACAGTATTTCCACCGATAGGATGTTTTTCACACTGTGAGAATAGATTGACGTCAGAATCAACCAGCTTACACCCCAGCAGTATCAATATTGATTTCTCTAACTTCAAGTAACACTCGAATCCCCTCTCTCTCTGTCCCTCCCACACTCCAGTAATCACACCAGCTTCAGTCAACTTGGTGAGTCTGTAACTCACCGAGCCCGCCGCTACCAATGGCCTGTTTCCTTTATCATCATTACTTTTTGCATATCTTTCATTAATTTGTTCTATATCTCTCTACATCACCGCCTAACCCACGTTTCCCTTCTCCCCTGACTCTCAGTCTGTAAGAAGGTCTCGCCCGACTCACCCATTCCTTCTCTCCACAGATGCTGCCTCACCCACTAGGTACCCAGCACACTGTAAACGTCACCTATCCATGTTCTCCACAGATGCTGCCTGACCCGCTGAGTTACTCCAGCACTCTGTGAAACGTCACCTATCCATGTTCTCCACAGATGCTGCCTGACCCGCTGAGTTACTCCAGCACTCTGTGTAAACCGTCACCTATCCATGTTCTCCACAGATGCTGCCTGACCCGCTGAGTTACTCCAGCACTCTGTGTCTACCTTCGATTTTCCAGCATCTGCAGTTCCTTCTAAAAACAACTAGAGTAATGTATTCAACTGTTTTGTTAAGATTCGTCTGCAGTGGCTCAAATGTTGATGCCCAGAGTAAATGAATGTCATTTCTAGTTCAGTTGAGCTCAGACATGCAAGAATTAGCACTCACCAAACTTAAAAATCTCTCTTCCATCGGAGTCCTCATTTGCAGTGGTGGGCATCAGTGAGCAGGTTCACTGTTCTGGTTCTGCATGAGCAGATTATTTCTCTTGCCCTAATTCAGTTTTCATCAACATATTCGGTGTGGAAATATTTCCTTCTGTTGACCTATTCCAGCTGCATTTTAAAACTAATACAGAATCAAATATTTATGACCAACTTCATGCTGCTGAGTTATTCTTTCAATTTGAATTTAGTTTACTTTACTTTACTTTACTTTAGCGATAGAGTGCAGAAATAGACAATAGACAATAGGTGCAGGAGTAGGCCATTCGGCCCTTCGAGCCAGCACCCGCGCATTCATGAATCAGGCAGGTCATCCCCAATCATACCCCGTCCCTGCCTCTCCCCATATACCCCTGACCCGCTATCTTTAAGCGGCCTATCTATCTCTCTATTGAAAGCATCCAGAGAACAGGCCCTCCACCGCCCTCTGAGACAGTGAATTCCACAGACTCACCACTCTCTGTGTGAAAAAGTGTTTCCTCATCTCTGTTTTTAATGGCTTACCCCTTATTCTTAAAACTGTGGCCCCTTGCGTGACACCCCCAACATCGGGAACATGTTTCCTTCTCTAGTGGTGTTCCAAAAACCCTTCAACAATCTTATGATCTTTCAATAAGATTGCCTCTCATCCTTCTGAACTTCCAGAATTGTACAAGCCCAGCGCCCCATTCTCTCAGCATATGACAGTCCCCCTCCATCCCGGGAATTTTAACCTGGTGAACTACGCTGCACTCCCTCAATCGCAAGAATGTCCTTCCTCAATTTGGATACCAAAACTGCACACAATACTTAGGTGTGGTCCCACTAGGGCTCTGTACAACTGCAGAAGATTTGGACAAGACTCTTGTTTAGAACCTGAGAAAACATTGATACTGATACAAACATGCCATTTCTCATAGATGCTGCCTGACCCGCTGATTTACTCCAGCACTCTTGTCTATCTTTGGTTAAACCACAGCTGCAAATCTTTTGTTTCCATCGTCTTCCTCTAAACCTCTCTTATCCTGTCCTTTCCTGATAATCCGAATGGACAGGAGGAAGAGAATGGGAATGATTGGGATTTCCAACATGAAGACCATGTGCTTTCTCGCTGCATTTGGTACTGATCTCATAAACCATATAACCATAGAACATTACAGCATCGAAACAGGCCTCTCGGCCCTTCCAGTCCGTGCCGACCATTTGTTTTTTCCCCTATCCAGCTACCCTCACTCAGACCATACCCCCTACATTCCTACACGTCCATATACCTACCCATTTTACTCATAAATGTTAAAATCGATCCTGCCTCCACCACATCTGCTGGAAGCTGATTCCACACAGCCACCACCCCTCTGAGTAAAGAAGTTCCCCCTCACGTTAAAAATATAAAACCCCGAAGACTTCTGTCCCTTTAATCTCATGTCATGCCCTCTTTGTTTGAATCTTCCCTACCCTCAATGGAAAAGCTTATCCACGTCAACTCTGTCTATCCTTTCATAAAGACCTAACTTGTTTCAATCAACCTTTCTCTGTAACATAGTAGCTGGAACCCTGGCAACATTCTATAAATCTCCTCTGTACTCTCTCTCTATTTTTGTTGACATCCCTAACCTATAACTAGGCGACCAAAATTGTACACCATACTCCATATTGGTCTTACCAATCCTTGTTAAAAAAAGTGGGGGGGGGGGGGGGGGGGAGGGGGGGGGGGGGTTTTCAATTTAACATTACTTCCCTACACCTATAAATTCATGCTCAGATTAAAAAGGCCACACACCAAAGCTTTCTTTACCACCCTATCTACATGCGATTCCACCTTCAGGGAACTATGCACAGTTATTCTTAGATCCCTCTGTTCCACAGCATTCCTCAATTCCCTACCATTTACCATTTACCATCTCGACACTGTGAACGGCCCGATTGTAATCATGTATTGTCTTTCCGCTGACAGGTTAGCACGCAACAGAAGCCTCGGTACACTTGTCAATAAACTGAACTGATTTCACTGAACTGAAGTTGCATTTGGAATTTTAAGTGTACCCATAATCAAAGGAGAGTTAATATTCATGAAGATATAGAGAAAAATAGTCATTCATTTCATGCTGCCCGAACCCTAAACTGTTCCATTGCATTGTCTGCAATATAATCGAATACAAATGGTCTCCTTATCCTTTGAATGGACACTCCAGGGACAAATATAGAATCTGTTCAATGCTTTCATCCTCGTGTTAAGTGCAATAGCCATTAACGAACAACACATATTAACGTCTCCACTTGACCAGGCTGAGCAAGTGTCGATATTAAACATGAGATCAAACATGAGATCACGGCACAAACTATCGCACCTCCGACATCGTAAGGCAGTTTAGCTAAAGATGAACGTCGCACCTCTTCAGTACAGAGACTAATGTGTATATTTGAATCAGTCTGAAGAAGGGTCCTGACCAGAAATGCCATCACTCCATGTTCTCTGAAGGTGATGCCCAACCCAATGGTGGCTCGGTGGCGCAGCGGTAGAGTTGCTGCCTAAAGGGCCTGTCCCACTTAGGAGACCTAAACAGCAACCTCTGGTGACCTTGCCGGTCATCCGAGGTTTCCACGAGGTCGCTCTCCCTAATGGTCGAAAGTGGTTTCCGCGTGGTCGAGGCTTCATCTAGGTTGCTGCTATTTTTTCAACATGATTAAAAACGACCTCGACTAAAAATAGGTTGCCGTTTTAAAAATCGATAATTATTAGTCGCAGGTCTAGTCGAAGCCGGTTGTGATGCTAGTCGATGGAGGTCGCTGTAGGTCGAAGGAGGTTTTCTTCATAGTTGAGGAAGGTTTTCAACATGTGCGGGGGAGGTGGTAGGAGGTTGCAGGTCACCTCGACCTAGATTTATTTTGGGTGGCGGGCAAGGCCACCAGAGGTTTCTGTTTTGGTCTCCTAAGTGGGACAGGGGCTTTACTGTGCTGACAGCGCCAGAGACCCGGGTTCGATCCTGACTGCGGGTGCTGTCTAAACGGAGTTTGTACGTTCTCCTCGTGACCTGAGTGGGTTTTCTTCGGGTGCTCCGTTTTACTCCCACACTCCACAGTCAGGCAGGTAATTGGTTTTGTGAAAATTGTAAATTGTTCCAAGTGTGTGTAGGATAGTGCTATCGGTGGTCGGCATGGACTCGGTAGGCTGAAGGGCCTGTTGTTTATTAATGTTTATTAATGCAATCATTATTAACGTTTAGTGTTTTCTGAGTCATTCATAACTGTCACTGTATGTCATTTTGTTACTTGTGGGCGGAGCACCAAGGCAAATTCCTTGTATGTGAATACTTGGCCAATAAACTTACTTACTTGCTTACTTAATGTTTCTGCTTTATGTCTAAAGTCTAACGACCCGCTGAATTACTCCAACGCTTTGTGTTCCTGTGGGTAAAGCAGCATCTGCAGTCCTTTCTTTCTACTTAATTATTGATTGTTGTATTTAGTTTAGAGATCCAGCGCAGAAACAGGCCGTTCGGCCCACTGAGTCCGTGCTGGCCAGCGATCCCCGTACACTGACACTATCCTGGACATACTAGGGACAATTATTATTTTACTGAGCCAATTAACCTACAAACCCGCACATCTTTGGAGTGTGGGAGGAAACAGAAGATTCCAGAGAAAGCACAAGCTGGGAGAACGTACAAACTCTGGACATACAGCACGTAGTCAGGATCGCACCTGGTACTCTGGCGCTGTGAGGCGGCAACTCTACCGCTGCGCCATATGATACAGGTACAGGTACCATTCATGTTACAGGTATATAGCAAAATTCCTTCCTACAACATGATGATAATCTCACAACATTACCTGCTAATGCATCGTCACAGAGTCATACAATGTTACATTCTTCTAGGTGACTTGAAACGTCACCTATCCATGTTCTCCACAGATGCAGCCTGACCCGCTGAGTTACTCCAGCACTCTGTGAAACGTCACCTATCCATGTTCTCCACAGATGCTGCCTGACCCGCTTACTCCAGCACTCTGTGCCTATTTTTTTTTATTTTTTTAATATATAAATTATGATGTTTTTATGTGATTTACCATGATTTTATATATATTTATGATATTTGAGATGCAATGCATTTTTTAATGTAATGTTGCCCCTTGTCTGGACCTTGAGTCCGTAATAAAGTTATTATTATTATTATTATTATTATTATCTATCTTCTAGGGACCTGGAGTGGGAGTCCACCGAGATTAAAGAAGGACTATTGGGAATCACTTTGTAACTTTTCCCGTACCCCATTGAATGGCGGTGCTGGCTCGAAGGGCTGAATGGCCAACTCCTGCACCTATAGTCTATTGTCTATACATGGCGACTCTTTGCATACCTGGTGTATTGTAGACAAAACAATGAATTTCACTGTGATCGCTCAGATGTGTAAATGAAATATCAATAAATCAATCAACAGCGTGGAAACAGGCCCTTCGGCCCAACTTGCCCACACCGACCAACATGTCTCATCTACACTAGTCCCACCTTCCCGCATTTGTCCCATATCCCTCCAAATCTGTCCAATCCACGGACCTGCCCAAATGTTCTCTGCTTCAGAGGGCGGTGGAGGCCGGCTCTCTGGATACTTTCAAGAGAGAGCTAGATAGGGCTCTTAAAGATAGCGGAGTCAGGGGATATGGGGAGAAAGCTGGAATGGGGGTACTGATTGGGGATGATCAGCCGTGATCACATTGAATGGCAGTGCTGGCTTGAAGGGCCGAACGGCCTACTCCTGCACCTATTGTCTATTGTTTCTCAAACAATGGTGGTCCATATGGTCTGACCACCACTCCACAAGAAACCCATTGTGGTGCTCTCATGGAATGAAGGAGTTGAACATGTTAATATATCAAAGGAGAGCTTGCATAGATGTTTGGAAGATCAGTAACTCCAGCGTAAGGCAAAGCCTAGGGGCTTTCTCTTGAAACTCTAGACAGTCTCCACAAACCCACCGCCCAAGCTGTGTAATACTGCCCGGCCATGTACGTATTTAAGACGTCATCCTGCCACCAGTTTACAAAACTAAATCATATGTATTTTCTCTCTCAACTCCAAAGGGAGCAGGCTTGTTTTACACGCGGTCGGTTACATGGACTTTATTCACAGCCTGGCCCGTGGGACCGAGTAGGATACTCATTGATGCTCAGAGCAATAAAAATGATCTCATTGACACATGCAAGATGTCAGCTCTAGCTGGCAGGGTGAATGTAGGCGGTCACGGTGGCGTAGCGGTAGAGTTGCTGCCTCACAGCGCCAGAGACCCTGAGTTCCATCCTGACTACGGGTGCTGTCTGTACGGAGTTTGTACTTTCTCCCAGTGACCTGCGTGGGTTTTCTCCGGGTGCTCCAGTTTCCTCCCACACTCCAAAGACGTGCAGGTTTGTAGATTAATTGGCTTGGTATAAATATAAATTGTCCCCTAGTGTGTGTATGGGATAGTGTCAGTGTGCGGGGATCGCTGGGCGGTGCCCACTCGGTGGGCAGAAGGGCCTGTTTCCACGCTGTATCTCTAAAGTAAACTTTAACAAATCATCTTGTATTGGACCCAGGAGTGCAGTCTCAGAGAAGTAAGGAGATGGTGATTTAGAAGATGAAGACAGATTTTATTTTTGCCTTTCAGAGTGCTGTGATTATTTGGACTTCTAAGATTTCAGTCGCTGGATATATCCAAGACTCGAAGTGATGGATTGCAGTAGGATGAAGCATCTTATAGAGGTGGCATGTTGACCTTCATAACAAGAGAGTTGCGTGCAGGAGCAAAGAGGCCCTTGTGCAGTTGTACAGGGCCCTAGTGAGACCACACCTGGAGTATTGTGTGCAGTTTTGGTCCCCTCATTTGAGGAAGGACATTCTTGCTATTGAGGGAGTGCAGCATAGGTTCACAAGGTTAATGCTCGGGATGGCGGGACTGTCATATGCTGAGAGAATGGAGCAGCTGGGCTTGTACACTCTGGAGTTTAGAAGGATGAGTGGGAATCTCATTGAAACATATAAGATTATTGAGGGTATGGACACGCTAGAGGCAGGAAACAAGTTCTGAATGTTGGGGGAGTCCAGAACCAGGGGCCATAGCTTGATAATGAGGGGTAAGCCATTTAGATCGGAGATGAGGAAACACTTTTTCCACACAGAGGGTGGTGAGTCTGTGGAATTCTCTGCCTCAGAGGGCGGTGGAGGCCGGTTCTCTGGATACTTTCGAGAGAGAGCTAGATAGGGCTCTTAAAGATAGCGGAGTCAGGGGATATGGGGAGAAGGCAGGGACGGGGTACTGATTGGGGATGATCAGCCATGATCACATTGAATGGCGGTGCTGGCTCGAAGGGCCGAATGGCCTACTCCTGCACCTATTGTCTATTGACAATTGGATAACATCATGAGTGGATAGATAAGGTGAAGGCATAGGGTCTTTTACCCAGAGTGGAGTAGTCAAGATCCAGAGGATGCTGGTTTAAGGTGAGGGGGGGGGGGGGGGGGGGGGAGATTTAACAAGAACCTGAGGGGTAACTTTTTCACACAGAGTGAGGTGGGTGTATGGAACGAGCTGCCAGAGGAGGTAGTTGAGGCGGGGACTATCCCAACATTTAAAAGACTTTGATACAGGTTCATGGATAGGACAGGTTTAGAGCGAACTGGGCCAAACACGGGTGGGTGGGACTAGTGATGATGAGGCATGTTGGATGAGTTGGGCTGAAGGGCCTGTTTCCGTGCTGTGTGACTCTGTGACTATGATTGTATTGAAAGTAATGTCATGGAGATTTGGTGCTGAGCCAACTCTTATTCCTTACATTACGCCAAGAGTATCATAGAGTCATAGAGTGATACAGTGTGGAAACAGGCCCGTCAGCCTAACTTGCCCACACCGGCCAACATGTCCCACTTTGCCCCATATCCCTCTAAATCTGTCCTATCCATGTACCTGTCTAAATGTTTCTTAAACGTTGGGATAGTCCCAGCCTCAACTACCTCCTCCGGTAGCTTGTTCCATACACCCACCACCCTTTGTGTGAAAATGTTACCCCTCAAATTCCTATTAAATCTTCCCCCCCTCACTTTAAACCCATGTCCCGTGGTTCTCGATGGGCAAGAGGCTCTGCGCGTCTACCCGATCTATTCCTCTCATGATTTTAGACAGGAAAGACTGTGGTTCTGCTGAGAGGATCTCATCTAACAAAGAAATAAGTATATATTTTTAATGAGATTAATAGATCGTTCTAGTGGATGAAAGCTATTCTGATGATAGTTCAGAGAAATATACAGATTGATACTTTTGACAATCTGTTGTGATTCCCAAGTAGGGATTATAACGTTGTATTCTCAGAGTGGATGATGAAGAATATTGAAATAAAATATCCTTGGACCCATTCTCAGTCGATGAAAATGATTTTGTTGCTAAAGGGATCACATAAAACTAAAAGCTTTCTTTTCCAAATATATCTTAGAGTCATAGAGTGATACAGTGTGGAAACAGGCCCTTCAGCCCAACTTGCCCACACTGACCAACATGCCCCAGCTTCACTAGTCCCACCTGCCTGCATTAGGCCCATAACCCTCTAAACATGCCCTCCCAATAGACAATAGACAATAGGTGCAGGATAGGCCATTCGGCCCTTCGAGCCAGCACCGCCATTCACTGTGATCATGGCTGATCATCCCCAATCAGTACCCCGTTCCTGCCTTCTCCCCATATCCCTTGACTCTGTTATCTTTAAGAGCTCTATCTAAAGGGCCTGTCCCACTGCACAAGCTAATTCAAGAGTTCTCCCGAGTTTCCCCTGATTCAAACTCGGAGATTTACGGTATTAGCCGCTCATAGGTACTCGGGGCTCTCGTGGACATTTTTCAATGTTGAAAAATCTTCACTAGTCTTCACGAGATTACCGCATATCCCGAATACCTGCCGTTAGCGTTACGAGCCGCTAAGAGATGTCCCGAGCTCCGACGTACCCGCTACGTACATTCTACGTGCTTACCACGAGTTTGCTTTTTTTTTAAACTCGGGAGAGCTCTTGAATTACCTCGTACAGTGGGACAGGCCCTTTACTCTCTTGAAAGCATCCGGAGAATTGGCCTTCACCGCCTTCTGAGGCAGAGAATTCCACAGATTCACAACTCTCTGGGTGAAAATGTTTTTCCTCATCTCCATTCTAAATGGCCTATCCCTGTCCAAATATCTTTTAAAGTTTGTTATATTACCTGCCTCAATTACTTTCTCTGCCAGTCTGTTCCATACACCCACCACCCTTTGTGTGAACAAGTTGCTTCTCAGGATCCTATTAAATATTTTTTCCCTGTCTCCTTAAATCTGTGACCTCTGGTTCTTCATTCCTCAAGTTCCCATTAAATCATTCCCCTCTCACTTTAAGCCATGTCCTCTGGTTAGCTTTTCCTTTCATGTGTACAGTTTTGGTCTCCTAATTTGAGGAAGGACATCCTTGTGATTGAGGCAGTGCAGCGTAGGTTCACGAGATTGATCCCTGGGATGGCGGGACTGTCATAAGAGGAAAGATTGGAAAGACTGGGCTTGTATTCACTGGCGTTTAGAAAGATGAGGGGGGATCTTATAGAAACTTATAAAATTATAAAAGGACTGGACAAGCTAGATGCAGGAAAAATGTTTCCAATAATGGGGGAGTCCAGAACCAGGGGCCACAGTCTAAGAATAAAGGGGAGGTCATTTAAGACTGAGGTGAGAAAAAACGTTTTCACCCAGAGAGTTGTGAATTTATGGAATTCCCTGCCACAGAGGGCAGTGGAGGCCAATTCACTAGATGAATTTAAAAGAGAGTTAGGTAGAGCTCTAGGGGCTAGTGGAATCAAGGGATATGGGGAGAAGGCAGGCACGGGTTTTTGATTGTGGATGATCAGCCATGATCACAATGAATGGTGGTGCTGGCTCGAAGGGCCTCCTGCACCTATTTTCTGTTTCTTTGTTTCTATGATTCCTTTCCATCTTTTCCTTTCATGATTTTGTACACCTCTATAAGATCACCCCTCATCCTCCTGCGCTCCAAGGAATAGAGTCCCAGGGTACACAAAAGGCTGGAGAAACTCAGCGGGTGCAGCAGCATCTAAGGAGCGCGGGAGATAGGCGACGTTTCGGGTCGAGACACTTCTTCAGACTGGTCAGGGATCAGGGAAACAAGAGATATAGACAGTGATGTGGAGAGATAAAGAACAATGAATGAAAGATATGCAAAAATGTATCAATGATAAAGGGAACAAGCCATTGTAAGCTGTTTGTGGTGTGAAAATGAGAAGCTAGTGCAACTAGGGTGGGGGAGGGAGATAGAGAGAGAGGGAATGCCAGGGCCTGAGGGCTGAGGGAGCGGTGGGAAGGGAAGGAGACAGCAAGGGTTAACAGAATTGAGAAAATTCAATGTTCAAGCCCAAAGGATGCAGACTCCCCAAGCGGAATATGAGGTGCTGTTCCTCCAGCTTGCGGTGTTGCTCACTCTGGCCGTGGAGGAGGCCCAGGACCGAGAGGTCGGATACGGAATAGGAGGGGGAGTTGAAGTGCTGAGCCACCGGGAGGTCGGGTTGGTTATTGCGGACCGAGCGGAGGTGTTCGGCGAAACGATCGCCAAGCCTCCGCTTGGTCTCACCGATATAGATCATCTGGCATCTGGAGCAGCGGATGCAGTAGATGAGGGTGGAGGAGGTGCAGGTGAACCTCTGTCAGACCTGGAAGGACTGCTTGGGTCCCTGAAAGGAGTGGAGGGGGGAGGTGAAGGGACAAGTGTAGCATTTCTTGCGGTTGCAAGGGAAAGTGCCCGGGGAAGGGGTAGAGCGGGAGGGAAGGGAAGAATTGACAAGGGAGTTACGGAGGGAGCGGTCTTTGCGGAAGGCAGACAGGGGGGGGAGATGGGAAGATGTGGCGAGTGGAGGGGTCACGTTGGAGGTGGCGAAACTGGCGGAGGACTATGTGTTGTATTTGCCGGCTGGTGGGGTGAAAGGTGTCCCAGCCTGCTTAACTGTGTCTCTGTGACTCTATGTCTCTTTGTCTCTGTGACTCTGTGACTCTGTCTCTGTGACTCTGTTCTGGCTACAGCAGGAGAGAGGAAGGCAGGCAGCATGACGGGCTGACATGATAGTTAGGAATGAGACAGGGGACTGGAAGGAGCATGCTGAATATGCTGCTTGGTAAAAGGTTTCCCATGCCATCTGTCGCAATGGCACACAGCGGGCAGCGCAAAGCCAAGTTCACGAGAGGATGAGATGAACCCGTCTGACTGAGAGAGATGTCACAGCAGACAGAAATGGAACAAGCATTAGCAACCATCATGTCCACTCCGAACACACGTTAGTTTAGAAATAACTGCAGATGCTGGAAAAATGGAAGGTAGACAAAAATGCTGGAGAAACTCAGCGGGTGAGGCAGCATCTATGGAGCGAAGGAAATAGACAATAGACAATAGGTGCAGGAGTAGACCCTTTGACCCTTCGAGCTAGCACTGCCATTCAATGTGATCATGGGTGATCATCCCCAATCAGTACCCCGTTCCTTCCTTCTCCCCATATCCCCTGACTCCGCTATCTTTAAGAGCCCTATCTAGCTCTCTCTTGAAAGCATCCAGAGAACCGGCCTCCACCGCCCTCCAGACTCACAACTCTCTGTGTGAAAAAGTGTGTCCTCATCTCCGTTCTAAATGGCTTACGCCTTATTCTTAAACTGTGGCCCCTGGTTCTGGACTCCCCCAACATCGGGAACATGTTTCCTGCCTCTAGCGTGTCCAAGCCCTTAACAATCTTATAGTCCCGAAACGAAATAGTTCCGAAACATTGACCTGAAACGTTACCTATTCCTTCGCTCCATAGATGCTGCCTCACCCGCTGAGTTACTCCAACATTTTTGGCCACCTTAGTTTAGTTTAATGTCACATGTTCCGAGGTACAGTGAAAAGCTTTCGTTTAGAGATGCAACATGGAAACAGCCCCTTTGGCCCTCGACCATCGATCACCCATTCACACTAGTTCTATGTTATCCCTCTTTCTCACCCACTCCCGACCCACAACCCACATTGACAGTGGGCCAATTAACCTACAAACCTGCACGTGGGAGGAGACCCGAGCACCCGGGGAAAACCCACGCAGGCCATGGGGAAACGTACAAACTCCGTACAGACAGCACCCGTAGTCAGGATGGAGCCCAGGCCTCTGGTGCTGTGAGGCAGCAACTCTACCGGGGCACAACTGTGCTGCCCTAAACTAAGTGAATGAGTCTCTGGTGTCTGTTCTGCACATTAACAAAATAGTTCTGTCAAAGTTCATCAGCAGCAGAAGGGGCAGTGTCTTGTCTGGCAGAGGGTGGCGTGTGTACGCAATGAGCTGCTGGAGGAGGTAGTTGAGGCAGGAGCAATCACAGCATTTACAAAAGAGAGAGCTAGACAGAGCTCTTAAAGATAGCAGAGTCGGGGGATATGGGGACAAGGCAGGAACGGGGTACTGATTGGGGATGGTCAGCCATGATCACATTGAATGGTGGTGCTGGCAGGAAGGGCCGGATGGCCTCCTCCTGCACCTATTGTCTATTGTAAAATCTGGACAGTACATAGTTAGGGCAGGTTGAGAGGGATATGGGCCAAATGCAGGCAGGTGGGACTAGTGTAGCTGGGACATATTGGGTCAGTGTGGGGATGTAGGGCCAAAGGGCCTGTTTCCACGCTGCATCACTCTGCGATATAATAAACCTAAGCCTCCATTTCAAGGGCACCTTGTAGAAATAAACTCACGCTGGGAACCATGATGGTGCTTCTCACCTGACGGGTCTATCAAATCCCTCTGCTTTGACAAGGCATTCATCTGTTTAAATTAAATTGCCTGCCCTCGCTGTTAGACGAGGAAGGCGATGTACATTTATGATAATGCAACAGTCTGGATGCCAGTCTGTGTTCTGTGGTGTGTGTCAGGACAGATGCTGTCACACCTGACACTGCAACAGCAGGTCACTGGACAGACGATAAGATTGCTGGCGATCAGGGTCTTGCTGCCCACTGTGTCCTGTCCATTCAGCAGACTCCCCCTGTAACCTCTGCTTGTTCCATCGTGTGAGGTTCCACAGTGGCCATGCAGCCCCCTGCTCTCCGAGCTTGTGTCAAACCCATCACCTTGTTGAAGTCATTGTTCACCTGCCCTGTGTGTACCTGCAGAAAACCTCCCCCCTCGACTCCATTCAAGGACCCAAGCAGTCTATCCAGGTGCGGCAGAGGTTCACCTGCACCTCCTCCAACCTTGTCTATTGCACCCGCTGCTCTAGGTGTCAGCTGATCTACATCGGTGAGACCAAGCATAGGCTTGGCGATCGTTTCGCCCAACACCTTAACCAACCTGATTAAGCAATAACCAACCTGATCTCCCTCCCATTCCCAATCCGACCTTCCTGCCCTGGGCCTCCTCCATGGCCTGAGTGGGTCCCACCGTAAATTGGAGGGGCAGCACCAAACACCAAGCATATTTCGCTCAAACATTGACTTCTCCAATTTCAGGTAGTCCCTGTTTTCTCCTCCCCTTCCCAGCTCTCCCACAGCCCACTGTCTTCGCCTCTTCCTTTCTTCTTCTCGCACTCCCCCCCCCCTCCACATCAGTTTGAAGAAAAGTCACCTATTCCTTCGCTCCTAAAATGCTGCCTCACTTGCTGAGTTTCTCCAGCATTTTTATCTACCTGCAGAATCCTTGCTCCCTCCATCACTTCATGGCCAATGACTGGACACAATGTAATACTCGACATGGTGGGGCAGTGGTAGAGTTGCTGCCTCACAGCGCCAGAGACCTGAGTTCTATCCTGACTACGGGTGCTGTCTGTACGGAGTTTGTACCTTCTCCCCGTGACCTGCGTGGGTTTTCTCCTGGTGCTCCGGTTTCCTCCCACACTCCAAAGATGTACAGGTTTATAAACAATTTGGCTTGGTATAATTGTAAATTGTCTCTTCTGTGCGTAGGACAGTGTTAGTGTACGGGTCTAAGGAATGTATTTGCAGTCCTGACTGTAATCCCTGCACTCTAACAACTGCACAGTCGCGTACTGCTCCATCTCCAGGTAGGTAAGGCAATAAAAATATAATAACATTAAATAGACATATGGACAGGTACATGGAAAGGAATCAAAGTCCTGGACTAACTCAGCGGGTCAGGCAACATCCCTGGAGAACATGGATAGGTGACGTTTTGGGTCGAGGCCCTTTATCAGACAAAAACGTCACCTATCCACGTTGTCCAGAGATGCTGTCTGACCCGCTGAGTTACTCCAGCACTCTGTGAAACGTCACCTATCCATGTTCTCCACAGATGCTGCCTGACCCGCTGAGTTACTCCAGCACTCTGTGAAACGTCACCTATCCATGTTCTCCACAGATGCTGCCTGACCCGCTGAGTTACTCCAGCACTCTGTGAAACGTCACCTATCCATGTTCTCCACAGATGCTGCCTGACCTGCTGATTAACTTCAGTACTTTGTATCATAGAAAAAAATAGTAGGCCATTCGGCCCTTCGAGCCAGCACCACCATTCAATATGATCATACCCCTTGATTCCTTTTGCTCTCTCTTGAAAACATCCATTGAATTAGCCTCCATTGCTTTTGTGGCAGAGAATTCCACAGAAATCACAACTCTCTGGGTGAAGATGTTTTTCCTCATCTCAGTCCTAAATAGCCGACCCCTTATTCTTAAACTGTGGCCCCTGGTTCTGGATTCCCCCAAAATCGATAACATTTTTCCTGCACCTAGCCTGTCCACTCCTTTAAGAATGTTATATGTTTCTATAAGATTCATTCTCGTCCTTTTAAATTCCAGTGAATACAAGCCCAGCCGACCCATTCTTTCATCAGGTGTCAGTCTCGGGAATTAACCTGGTGAACCTACGCTGCATTCCCGCAATAGCTATAATGTCCTTCCTCAAATTTGGGGACCAAAATTGCACACAATAGTCCAGATGCAGTCTCACCAGGGCCCTGTACAACTGCAGTAGGACCTCCTTGCTCCTATACTCAAATCCTCTCGCAATGAAGGCGAACATGCCTTTGGGTTTCTTCACTGCCTGCTGTACCTGCATGCTTACTTACTTCAGTGACTGATGTACAAGCACACCCAGGTCTCGTTGCACCTCCCCTTTTCATAAACTGACACTATTCAGATAATAACTCAGTGGGACAGGCAGCATCTCTGGAGAGAAGGAATGGGTGTCGTTTCGGTTCGAGACCCTTCTTCATACTGAGAGAATGAGGAGAGAGTCTAGAGATATGAAAGGGTAAGGTGTGAAAACGACAGAGGAAAGCAGACGATGATCTAGGAAATGCAGAATGATTCATTGATGGCTGAGAGGAAGGTGACAATGAGGCATTCAATCAGTACAATTAATCAGCTGGACAGGGAAATGGTCGGAGAACTGGGAAGGGGGAGGATGGAGAGAGAGGGAAAGCAAAGGTTACTTGAAGTTAGAGAAGACAATGTTCATACCGCTGGGGTGTAAGCTGCCCAAGCGATATATGAGGTGCTGTTCCTCCAATTTGCACTGGGCCTCACTCTGACAGTGGAGGAGGTCCAGGACAGAAAGGTCAGTGTGGGAATGGGAGGGGGAGTTATAGTGTTCAGCAACCGGGAGATCAGGTTGGGGCACTGAGTGGAGGTGCTGCATGAAACGATCACCGAGTGTGCCAAAACTAAAAGCCTTTTAAATGGTACTGGGGTGTAGGAGCAAATGGAAAGGCCGCATGGAATTGGAGTTCTGTGTAGCGGCCGATTTATTAAATCTGGTGCCCACCGGGAGACCAGTCAAAGCTGCTCTCCTGAGCCCGACTTTGGTACAGCTTTTACATTCCCAGCTGACAAGATTACACACAAACTTGATTAACAGATCTTTCTTTAGCCAGAGGGTGGTGAATCTGTGGAATTATTTGCCACAGAATGCTGTGGAGGCCAGGTCTGTGGAGATAGATAGATTCTTGATTAGTATGGGTGTCTGGGGTTATGGGGAGAAGGCAGGAGAATGGGGTTGGGAGGGAGAGATAGATCAGTCATGATTGAATGGCAGAGTAGACTTGATGGGCCGAATGGCTGAATTCAGCTCCTATCACAATAGACAATAGACAATAGGTGCAGGTGTAGGCCATTCGGCCCTTCGAGCCAGCACCGCCATTTAATGTGATCATGGCTAATCATCTCCAATCAGTACCCCTATGAACTTATAAACTTATGAAAGTTATCAAAGTGGATTGGCTCGTGTGACTATTAGTTTTATGTGAAACATACCTTTCTGTAAGAGAAAGTTATTTACATACAAATTAATTCAAATAGATTATATATTTACCTTAAGCTAATTGTGCAAATAATTGGCATTAAACTTGCAACTTTCTTTTTAGCTGAACATTCACTGACTTTCAATTAGTGCCATAATTATCAGTGCCATCATTATATTAGCTCCTATTCTCTTTAACTATTCCTATTGATTATTGGGTTATGGGGAGAAGGCAGGAGAATGGGGTTAGGAGGGAGAGATAGATCAGCCATGATTGAATGGCGGAGTAGACTTGATGGGCCGAATGGCCTAATTCTGCTCCTATCACTTGTGATTTTATAAATAGTAAAACTATGGCTTGATTACAGAATGGACATTACAGAAAGAATCATGTAACAAAGGTAGACAAAAATGCTGGAGAAACTCAGCGGGTGAGGCAGCGTCTATGGAGCAAAGGAAATAGGTGATGTTTCTGGACAAGACACTTCTTCAAAAAAAAAATGTCTTGAACACATAATCACATAACAAACGAGGTTTGGATAAGACTAGTGATTCTCCACAAGTCTAACCTAGTTGACAGTTGATCCAGTTTGCTGTTCCAATAGACAATAGACAATAGACAGTAGGTGCAGGAGGAGGCCATTTGGCGCTTCAAGCCAGCACCGCCAATCAATGTGGTCATGTACGATCATCCACAATCAGTACCCCGTTCCTGCCTTCTCCCCATATCCCCTGACTCCGCTATTTTTAAGAGCCCTATCTAGCTCTCTCTTGAAAGCATCCAGAGAACCGGCCTCCACCGCCCTCTGAGGCAGAGAATTCCACGGACAATTCCACAGTTCTAGTGATGGGAGCACGCTGTGACATCATCAGTGACCTTCCTGTAACTGGGATGTTGTCACAGCAGCGTTCCACGTCTCTGCCCTTTAGGCCTTGTCTGCGGTTCCCTCTCACCATGCTAATATTACACATAAAATGGATCTTGGATGCCATCTTGAAAATTAGACCTTTCGAGTGGTCTGACTGTGGTAGACTTCTGGTATATTATTAAGCACATCTGATACTACAAAAAACGTTGAGAAACCTTTTGTAGCAATTTCTTTTGGGTAAGGTGTTATTTTGTCGTATATGCAGGAGCCTATCAGCACAGTTATTAGTTATCACCCCTCACTATTCCTTCCCTTGCAACAATGTTATTTGAGCCCTGGCAGCGCATATCCACTCACCCACCACCCACTGTGTAAAAACCTTTCGCCTGTACATCTCCTTTAAACTTTGCCCTTCTCACCTTAAAGCTAAGCCCTCCATAAAGGGACGGATGGCTCAGTGGTGCAGTGGTGGAGTTGCATAAAGGGGCTGTCCCACTTGGGCGACCTAATTGGCGAGTTTAGAAGAGTTTGAAAAAATGACATGTTGAAGACCTCCTTCGACTATGCTGAAGACCAGCTTCGACTAGCTACGACTAACTTCGGGAAAATTGGACACCGAATAGTGGAGAGTGAAGACGACCTCCTTCGATCTCCTTCGACCTCCCTTCGACTATGATGAAGATTATCTACGACTACCTTCGACAACCCTCGATTACCTACGACTAACATGCCGCCCTACTATGACCTACTACAACTAAACCTACGAGTATAAAAACTATTGATTTTTTTCCATGGCGACCTTTTTTTACTCGCGGTTATTTTTCAGCATGTTGAAAAAACGCCGCGACCTAGCTGAGGCCTCGAGTACGCAGAGGCCACTCTCAAGCATGAAGGAGAGTTACAAAGACCTCCTACGACCTCGTGTCAACCATGAGTCGAGGGCAAACTCGCCAGAACTGGCGGATTAGGTTGCCCAAGTGGGACAGACCCTTTATAGCATCAGGCCTGTTCCCACGCTGTATCACTCGATGACTATGACACTATGTCTCCATGGCACTATGAATGGCTTGAATTCTCAAGATTTTGTGTTCACTTTCTCTGTGTCTCTGTTTTCAAACTTTACTCTGGGCAATTTGGGCTCCATGGGTTAATGGAGAATTGACTGATTGATTGATCGATTGGTTAATTGGTGGATTGATCACCGGCTCTGACCTCCCCACCATCGAAGGGATCTATCACAGTCGCTGCCTCAAAAAGGCAGCCAGCATCATCCTGGCCACACACTCATCTCACCAATGCCATCGGGAGGAAGGTACAGGAGCCTGAAAACTGTAACGTCCAGGTTCAGGAACAGGTTCTTCTCTGCAGCCATCAGACTATTAAACACAACAACAAATAAGCTTTGAACTACAATCTTTATAACTAAAAGTCTCATCTTGACCACTTCCTGTCTACGCTGTATATTGATTTTAGAAAAAATGCTACCATATATCGCTATGATTTTTGGCCATCTTACTCACAGTCCTCCTCCGCTGAGGCAGCCCAGAAGATTTTTCCGATCGATGAAAAATAAAAAATTATGACTGTTTAAAAAATCTTGAGATCAGCTGATTGGTCCTGTCGCCCGTCAATCACCACAATTAAGGTAATGCCCCTTCCGGGGGGCAGGACTATAAAACTCCAGATGCCTGGACACGAGTCAGTCACTCTGGAAGATCGCAAGGGAGAGTCCACAACTTTGATTCTAAGATGTGAATCAACTGAACAGAGAGTCTGCAATATACTAAATAATTTGTTAGCCCTTAATGACAATGCAATGAGTTGTTTGGCAATTTGGTGGCCTGCACTGCCTGAAATGCTATAAAATAGTAAGATTAAATGAGAACTTACCAGTTTGAAGTTTTATGAGGAGTTACGTTGGTGATTACGTGAAGACCCCGTCTAGGCCGTATGCACGTCAATCTTTAAAGCAGCGGTATGAAATCACAAATAACAAACACTGAAGTGACATAGTAAGATGCGTGACTTGAGAACTACCAGATGATCTTTATGAGAGAGAGTTGGGCGTGGCAGGCACGTAATCACCAACGTAATTCCTCATAAAATTAAGATCAAACTTCAAACTGGTAAGTTCTCATTTAATCTTACTATTTTACTTTGGAGTCACGTGAGTAATTCCGTGAAGACTTCAAAGCTTTGTGATTTCATGCCGCAGATCGAAATCTCGGCGTCTCACTGCATCGATTGACTCAGGATGAGCGAATAATCAAAACCCTTGTAACTCAGGGGAGGCTAAAGTCGATGCAAACAGAATGGGCAAAACCCTGGGTCAGTAACCGGCCAATGGAAAAAAAATTTAAAACAATTTAGTTGACCATCCTGCGGTCGCGAGGATATGGTAACTGGGCACGTCCATTGCCCTTACCGCTGATGTTGATGCTGACCTGGTGGAATGAGATATACAATCGTCAGTGTTAATACCTGCATAACCCAGAACCTGCTGCAGCCACCTTAAAATAGTCTGAACCGACCTTCCTTTGTGTAGTTGTTTGTTGATTAATAAACAATGTTGATTCCACATTTCTTAGGATTCTGGTGGCTTTGATAACATAGACGTGAGACCGTGGGATATCCGAAAAATGATCTTAAATCATGCCACCCCTGGTGTGCTCTGCTTGTGTAGACCAGAATGTAAAATGTAATGGCACCTACAGCCAATTCCATCCTATCTAGCCACAGCATTTGCAATGTTTGCCCTCGTTGTGCTGATATTAGTGTCATAACTAAGGATGTAGCTGGAACCCCTTGGTGAAGTAATGTTCACACATTTTCAATAACCAACTGCATATTCTTGTAATGGGAGAACTTGTGTCAAGATCTTTTTAACAACTCGATATCCGGGTTGAACCCAACAGAGTAGTTCCCTTTTGTTGCAGCTGTAGTGCCTCTATAACTGAATTATTGTCAAATACCATTTAAAATGAGCTGGAAAATGTCAGTCATCTGTCCCGTATTAAAAGTAACATTAACATTTAAAACAAAATCACTTATGATCCTCAATAGGAACGTACTGCTTTTTTGGGTGCTATCCCTGCACTCTGCAGTGAGCACATTCATGGCTTGATGTGACAACCTGCGGCATAACTCAATCCATTCAAAATGTGTGTCAATAATTGTTTTATTGTGCAAAGGCTGGTCTCCTGAACCACAGTTTGAACCAGCAGGTTTTTGTTTTTTGGAATAACCGAATACCGTTGTGCCATTATGCCTGATGAAGCAGGCGACATGGCTGCTTAGTCAGTCTGACAGTACGAACCCAAGCAACGTCTTGCTGACTGTTTAGGTTGGCCCGGCTAATGAGGCAAAAAATGGAGGAAAACATAAAAGAACATTCCTCCTTTTGTAGCGAGAATGTATTTCTCCGCACTGTTATGCCACATATTTTTGCAATCAGTGAATAAACATGCACCAACATGTCGATATTCGATGTAGTATTGAACCATACTTTCATAATATTTTGAGATCCAATACCTATTCTGTGTTGTCATCGATCTGAACTGGATGATACACCAGTGGCAAAGGAGATTAGGTAATTATTACAGGATACTTTTACTTGATTGCCATGTGACTAACATATGTCACCATCGTAGAGCAGCAACTTGAATTTGAGCATGTAGAATATGTATATTCGCTCAATAGCCCCTTACCCATGGGGTGCATCATGTGTATATATTTAGTTGATACCAACAATCTCCAATACCTCCAAGTAGATGGTATTCAGAACTTTTCATCTTAGAGTCCTTAGCATCAGTTTGTAATAACTGAATTTGACCGACCACACTACTGTAGCGAGTTTCAAGCTCAAGTTCAAATTAGTTCTTGTCATGTTCAGCAACGCTGAATACTGTCTTTTCATCATTGTGACTGAAGTAGCTTCAGCTGACAATAGCATAAGGTTGTTAACAATGGTCTAATTGTCCTTTGAGAGGTTGCTACTTACATGATATCAGTTCCTTGATTTGCTCAGCTGAAACACAGCTGCTATATTGCCAATTACTCTTGATGAAAATGAAACTCCGTTTTATAACAGGTTAACTCCAATCTCTTGCCACAGGGTGGAGTCAAGGCTAATAATAATTAAAGATAAATCCCAATGACCAAAGAACAGTTTATCCCATACCGCAAAGCTTTACTGTTATTAGTACAGTTATATTGTCTTTGATAACCTCTGTAATGGGATTTGCATAGCATGGATCTTTGACCCATATGAATATGTTGTTAGTCAGGAAAAATAAGTTTTCATATTCGGAAAGTTCATATGCCCGACACTCACCATTCATGCCACTCCTGCCTTATTCCATGGGTGGTTTGCATGAGAACTTTTGTCCAATTTCCGAACCTTAACTTTAAAAAATAACCCTGGCCATAATCCAAACTTGCTTGGAATGCTACGACTGTGCCTCAACCAGATGTTTTTACCCTTTGTGTGTTGTACAAAACAAATGTAATTTTACAACTTGTGAACGGTGCACTACCCATGTTTTGGAAGTGCTAGACCCATTTTGTTGAGTCGGGTTGGTAAGGTGCATGGAATTTCTGAGCTGTCATGCTGCCCCCAGCTCCAGTGAACCGCTTACTGCCGATGAGCGCCTGGGGTGCGTTCTGAAACGATGACATTTGCCCGCCGTTGGCCTAATTGAGTAATCTGCCGGGTTTTCTTCCCCTGTTGAATAGGCTTACCTGAATGACAGATTCAGCGGCTGGCTCTCACATCCCCCTGTTGGCGCTGTTCACTGCCGGCACATATGTGCTTTTGTATGTTCTATTGACTTCTTTCGAGCCTGGAGTCAGTTATATCTTGACCTTTTACTCTTCCCTCCTCAGAGAGGGTGATTCATAGGCAGCCCTAAACAGGCGCTGCCGAAGGCCGCAGGATACCAATTCTGATAAGAACCCATTGGACTTAACCCAAATAGAATATTCTGCTGGGATGGCAACTTTGTTGTCAGGAAAAAGGTACCTCTGACACGTGCCCTTCCCCACGGCCATATGCCCTTCATCCTCAGGGTCAGCAGGATACTGACTCGTCTTGGTCTCTGCCTCCAAGAGGGAGACCTGTAGCAGCTCTGTAACTGGAGCTGCTGGTGCGGCCTGCGGAGGTGGAACTACTGTCTCACCCTACCATCAGAGTCGGTGTCCGAACTAATCCTCATCTATGAAGGTACTATCAAACAGTTCTCTACCAGATACTGCTGGTGCCTTTTTTGTGCAGGGTGGTGCTGACACTCCTCCTGTTGGCGTGTGCCCTGCTGTAGCACTGAATGCAACAGTTGCTGTATTTGGGATAGTCGTTTAAAGCGCACTATCCAGCCCCGGTGGGGAATCATCCCCCGACTCCGTGAGCCCAGCTATCCAGTCCCGGTGGAGAATCCTCTCACGACTCCGTGGGCGTAGCAGATTATGTGTGAACTTGAGCAACCCTGTCCCAGGCGTTGCTGGCGCCGCCTTTCGAAAAGGCCGGCGCTTTTTGACATGAAACAGCCCTGTACCAGGTGCTGCTAGCACGGCTCTCTCGTAGGCTGGTAATGTCACAAATGAAACAGCTCTGTATCAGGCGCTGCGTAGGCCGGCACTTTCATACATGAAGCAGTCCTGTCAGGCGCTGCTGGCGGGGCCTGTCCCATAGGCCCGCGCTATTACAGTGTAAGCTCACTAAATCAACATTTTTAGTGTACAGCTTTACCTGCGAAGGGTTAAAACAACTTGTGCTAAACAAGAAGGATTACATTGTCAGAGACATATAACAATAACTTTTTATGACTTTAACTTTGTCTTTAGCTTTTAACCTTAAGAAATACACTATAACATACATAAATTTTTATTATTAAGAGAAACCCTTTGTAGCCCGACTCACCCGAGTCCAAATAGGGCTGAATGAGTCCCATTTAATTCCTTGCCTGGGGACCAACGTCTGTGAGCCACCGACCGCACTGTCAGCGACTCTGGCTTGAATTTCTTGCCATTTCACGGCATTCCCGCGGGCTGGGAGCCGCTGACTGCCTTGTTACCGGCTCCTTATCTCGCAACCCGATCTATTTGCCGGTTATCCACTTCCGCAGTCGGACTGGGTTTCCCCTCAGTCCATAACCGGCACACTTGTCAGGCTGCGAAACTGGCAGGAAAACCTCTGTGAAAAGAAGCTCCTGCCTGAAAAAACGTGGTAAGTAAAAACAAACTTACCTCTAGGTTTAACTTACCGCTGGCAGGAGCTCTGTCCTGCCAGTCCGGTGCTTGCCCCAGTGCGGCTGACGTACTGACGCGCATGCGGCCTAGACGGGGTTCTTCACGGAATCACTCAAGTGACTCTGAAGTAAAATTGGGTTTGGTGGCCTGCACTCTGCCTGAAATGCTGTGAAATTGAGCTTGGTGGCCTGCACTCCGCCTGAAATGCTGTGAAATTGAGTTTGGCGGCTTGCACACCGCCTGAAATGCTGTGAAATTGAATTTGGTGGCCTGCACTCTGCTTGAAATGCTGTGAAATTGAATTTGGTGGCCTACGCTATGCTTGAAAAGGAATTTCAAGGAATAGCCGTGGGTGAACTGCAAGCCCACCAGCCCTGAGTGACTGAGCTGCCAGCCCACCAGCCCTGAGTGACTGAGCTGCCAGCTCAACAGCCCTGAGTGACTGAACTGCCAGCCCACCAGCCCTGAGTGAGCTGCCAGCCCACCAGGCCTGAGTGACTGAGCAGCCAGCCCAAGAATCCATTTGGACCACAATGTCCATACTAGCCCTCTGGAAATCAGTCCCTTCAGCCCACAACACCCATACTAATGCACCAAAAAACACCCTCCCCCCCACTGGCCACCAATAGTGGAATTGGTGGAGAGGTGGAATATTGCGTTGGGGGACCAGCCCTCCCCGTGTGAACATGGGACCCAATGGGTCCCACTTAGCCTAGTAGACTATTATTATTATTGCACTTATTGTTTGTTCATTTTTTCTGAATTTTTGTTATATTATTTATTATGATCACATATTCTGTTGTGCTGCAGCAAGTAAGAATTTAATTGTTCTATCTGGGACACAGGACAATAAAACACTTTTGACTCTCGACTCGAAACTTTAATGCATCTTATGTGCAAAACACAACGATTCGAGGGATATGGGCCAAACGTGACCAGGTGGGACCAGTGTAGATGGGACGTTGGTTGGCGTGGGCAAGTTGGGCTAAAGGGCCTGTATCCGTGCTGTATGACACTGTGTTAGAGCAACTTAGTAGGTCACTTATAGGGTAGACAGTCAGAACTTTTTTTCCCCCAAGGTGGGAAGGTCACAGACCAGAGGGCATGGCTTTAATACGTAGGAAGGAACTGCAGATGCTGGTTTTAACCTAAGATACACACAAAAAGCTGCAGAAAAAAACTTATTTTCAAGCTCTTACCTTGCCGGAGATGTGATCAATTTTCAGATCACATTCTCCAGGCTTAACTGGAGCGGATCCTCCCACCATCGCTGGAGCTGGGAGCCGCCTCGGACTGTCGCGATCCCCACCGCGGCCCGCCGGCTACGCAAGCGCCAACGGGGCTCGACTTAACATCATCACAGAGAATGTGTAGGAGTCGGGGTGGATGTTCCCTTTTGGATAGGCAGAATTAGGCCATTCGGCCCATCAAGTCTGGTCTGCCATTCAATCATGGCTGATCTATCTCTCCCTCCTAACCCCACTCTCCTGCCTTCTCCCCATAACCTCTGACACCCGCACTAATCAAGAATCGATCTATCTCTGCCTTAAAAATATCAATTGACTTGGCCTCCACAGCCTCTGTGGCAAAGAATTCCACAGATTAACCACCCTCTGACTAAATAAATTCCTCCTCATCTCCTTCCTGAAGGAACGTCTTTAATTCTGAGGCTTTGATCTCTGGTTGCTAGACTCTCCCACTAGTGGAAACATCCTCTCCACATCCACTCTATCCAGGCCTTTCACTATTTTGTACGATTCAATAAGGTGGCCTCTCATTCTTCTAAACTCCAGCGAGTACAGGCCCAGTGCCGTCAAACGCTCATCATATCTGAATCTCATTCCTGGGATCATTCTTGTAAACCTCCTCTGGACCCTCTCCAGAGCCAGCACATCCTTCCTCAGATACGGGGCCCAAAATTGCTCACAATATTCCAAATGTGGCCTGACCAGCGCCTTATAGAGCCTCAGCGTTACATCCCTGTTTTTGTACACAAGCCCTCTTGGAATAAACGCTAGCATTGAGTTTGCTTTCTTTACTACTGATTCAACTTGCAGATTAAATTTTTGGGAATCCTGCACCAGCTGCCAAGTCCCTTTGAACCTCCGATTTCTGGATTCTCTCCCCATTTGGAAAACAGTCTACGCCTTTATTCATAATGCATAATCCACTATATTCCATCTGCCACTCCCAACCTATCTAAGACCTTCTGCAGAGTCCCTGCTTTCTCTACACTACCTGCCCCTCCACCTATCTACATATCATCTGCAAACCTGGCCACAAAGCCTTCAATCCCCAATCACTAATATACAACGTGAAGAGTAGCGGCCCCAGCACCGAGCCCTGTGGAACTCCGCTAGTCACTGGCAGCCAACCGGAAAAATCCCCCTTTATTGCCACTCTTTGCCTTCTGCCATCCAGCCAACCTGCTATCCACGCTAGTATCTGCCCTTTGACACCCTGGGCTCTCATCCTCTTTCGCAGCCTCACGTGTGGCACTTTTGCAAAGGCTTTCTGAAAATCTAGGTAAACAACATCTACTGCCCTGCTATTTACTTCTTCAAAGAATTCCAGCAGATTTGTCAAGCAAGGCCTCCCCTTCACAAAGCCATGCTGACTTTGGCCTATTTTAATCGTGAACTTCCAAGTGCTCATTCTCACCTCATTCTTTATCATGGACTCTACAATCTTACCAACCACCAAAGTCAGACTAACCAGCCTATAGTTTCCACTATTCTGCTTTGCTCCCTTCTTGTGCAGCGGGGCAATATTGGCACTTTTCCAATCATCTGGACCCTCTCCTGTCTCTAGTGATTCCTGAAATATCACTGTCAGTGCCTCCACAATGTCTCAAGCCACCTCTTTCCGAACCCTAGGGTGCAGTCCATCCGGTCCAGGGGACTTATCCACCTTCAGCCCTTTCAGCTTCCCAAGCACCATCTCTCTAGTAATGGCCACTCCATTAACTTCCATCCCCTGACTCTCTTGAATTACGGGCACGATGCTGGTGTCTTCCCCTGTGATGACTGATCCAAGGGGTTATTCAACTCCGCAGACATTATTTTATTTCCCATTATCCCTTCTCCTGCATCAATCTCCAGCGGCCCAACGTCCACTCTTGCCTCCTTCTAACTCTTTATATAACTGAAGAAACTCTTGTTATCATCTTTTATATTATTGGCTAACTTACCAAGGTTTAAAATCCAGCGCGGGGCTTGTTTTTTCAGAGGCCCACAGGAGCCTGTTGGAAGAGAAGGAGGGGGAGGAGCGACACCCGACCGGTAAGGTTTAAAATCCAGTGCAGGGCTTGTTTTTACCGAAATCCATAACGTTCCATTCGGAGAAGTGTTTTTTGGGGGGTTTTTTGAGGAAGCCGCTGATTGGTGGGAAGTGGACTAGGGTAAGCAGCTGATTGGAAGTCAGATTCCAGCAGTTTGTTGTGTACTTTGTATTGTGTTGATATTGTATCCTGTGTAAGGGGGGAGTATGAAGGCAAGGGCAGTGTACTGTTGTGGATGTCAGATGTGGGAGGTCAGAGAATCTGATAGCCCTCCAGACATCCACATCTGCGCCAGGTGTGTCGAGATGGGGCTCCTAAAGGACCGTGTTAGGAACCTGGAGCAGCAGCTCGATGACCTCCGTCTGGTCAGGGAGAATGAGGAGGTCATAGAGAGGAGCTACAGGGAGGTAGTCACTCCCAGACCACAGGAGGCAGACAAGTGGGTCACGGTTAGGAAGGGCAAGAGGCAGGCAGGGGCTAGAGAGTACCCCTGTGACCGTACACCTGGAAAATAGGTACTCGGGTTTGAGTACGATTGGAGGGGACAGCCTACCTGGGGGCAGCAACAGCGGCCGGGCCTCCGGCACAGAGACCGGCCCTGATGCTCAGAAGGGTAGCAAAAAGAGGAGGGCAATTGTAATAGGGGACTCTATAGTTAGGGGGTCGGATGGGCGATTCTGTGAACGCAGTCGGGAGACCCGGATGGTAGTTTGCCTCCCTGGTGCCAGGGTCTCGCATGTGTCAGAACGTGTCCAAAAGATTCTGAAAAGAGAGGGCGAGGAGCCTGATGTTGTGATACACATAGGTACCAATGACATAGGCAGAAAAAGTGACGAGGTCCTGAAGGGAGAATTTAGGGAGTTGGGGGGAAAGTAAAGGAGAGAGGACCAAAAGGGTAACGATTTCAGGATTACTGCCTGTGCCGCGTGACAGTGAGAGTAGGAATGGAATGAGGTGGAGGATAAATGCGTGGCTGAGGGACTGGTGCAGTGGGCAGGGATTCAAGTTTCTTGATCACTGGGACCTCTTTTGAGGAAGGCATGATCTGTACAAAAAGGACGGGTTGCACTTGAACCCGAGGGGGACCAATATCCTGGCAGGGAGATTTGCAAAGGCTACTGGGGAGACTAGAAAGTCTCCCCAGAAACTAGAAAGGCTGGCGGGGAGGGACTCGGGTAGAGGGGGCTAGGGGACAGGGTGTGGGGCAAGAGGCAGAGAAGAGAAGCACTCGGACCCAAAATGTAGGCAAGAAAGAGGAAAGAGATAATAAACAGAGAATAAGGGATGGTGGGTTTCTAAAATGTGTATATTTTAATGCAAGGAGCATTGTAAGAAAGGTGGATGAACTTAGAGCCTGGATTGACACCTGGAAATATGATGTTGTGGCAATCAGTGAAACATGGTTGCAGGAGGGCTGTGATTGGAAACTAAATATTCCAGGATTTCGTTGCTTCAGGTGTGATAGAATTGAGAGACTAGAGGTGGAGGTGTTGCATTGCTTGTCAGAGAAGATATTACAGCAGTGCTTTGGCAGGATAGATTAAAGGGCTCGTCTAGGGAGGCTATTTGGGTGGAACTGAGAAGTGGGAATGGTGTAGCAACACTTTTAGGGGTGTATTATAGACCACTAAATGGGGAGCGAGAATTGGAAGAGCAAATATGCAAGGAGATATCAGATATTAGTAGTAAGCACAAGGTAGTGATTGTGGGAGATTTCAATTTTCCAAAAATCGACTGGGAAACACATTCTGTTAATGGGCTGGATGGTTTGGAGTTTGTAAAATGTGTGCAGGATAGTTTTTTGCAGCAGTACATAGAGGTATCGACCAGAGAAGGGGCAGTGCTGGACCTCCTGTTAGGAAATGAGGTAGGTCAGGTGACGGAGGTATGTGTTGGTGAGCACTTTGGGACCAGTGATCACAATACCATTAGTTTCAATATAATTATGGAGAGAGTCAGAACTGGACCTAGGGTGGAGATTTTTGATTGGAGAAAGGCTAACTTTGAGGGAATGTGTAAGGATTTAAAAGGAGTGAATTGGGACACTTTGATTTATGGGAAGGATGTAGAAGAGAAATGGAGGACATTTAAAGGGGAAATTGTAAGAGTACAGAATCTTTATGTCCCTGTTAGGGTGAAAGGAAATAGTAAAAATTGGAAAGAGCCATGGTTTTCAAGGGAAATTGGACACGTTTTGAAAAAAGAGAGATGTCTACAATAATTATAGGAGGCATGGAGTAAATGAGGTGCTAGAGGAGTATAAAGAATGTAAAAAGAATCTTAAGAAAAATAATTAGGAAGGCTAAAAGAAGATATGAGGTTGCTTTGGCAAGAAAGGTGAAAGTAAATCCAAAGGGTTTCTACAGCTATATTAATAGCAAAAGGATAACGAGGGATAAAATTGGACCATTAGAGAGCCAGAATGGACAGCTATCTGCAGAGCCAAAAGAGATGGGGGGGGAGATATTGAACAATTTATTTTCTTCGGTATTCACCAAGGAGAAGGATATTGAACTCTATGAGGTAAGGGAAAAAAGTAGAGTAGTTATGGAAACTATGAGATTCAAAGAGGAGGAAGTACTGACACTTTTGAAAAATATATAAGTGGATAAGTCTCCAGGTCCTGACAGGATATTCCCTAGGACATTGAGGGAAGTTAGTGTAGAAATAGCAGGAGCTATGACAGAAATATTTCAAATGTCATTAGAAACGGGAATAGTGCCAGAGGATTGGCGTACTGCACATGTTGTTCCATTGTTTAAAAAGGGTTCAAAGAATAAACCTAGCAATTATAGACCTGTTAGTTTGACGTCAGTGGTGGGCAAATTAATGGAAAGAATACTTAGAGATAATATATATAAGCATCTGGATAAACAGGGTCTGATCAGGAACAGTCAACATGGATTTGTGCCTGGAAGGTCATGTTTGACAAACCTTCTTGAATTTTTTGAAGCGGTAACTAGGGAAATTGACGAGGGTAAAGCAGTGGATGTTGTCTATATGGATTTCAGTAAGGCCTTTGACAAGGTTCCCCATGGAAGGTTGGTTAAGAAGGTTCAATCTTTGGGTGTTAATGGCAGAGTAGCAAGATGGATTCAACAGTGGCTGAATGTGAGATGTCAGAGAGTAATGGTGGATGGCTGTTTGTCAGGTTGGAAGCCGGTGACCAGTGGGGTGCCTCAGGGATCTGTGTTGGGTCCACTGTTGTTTGTCAAGTACATCAATGATCTGGATGATGGGGTGGAAAATTGGATAAGTAAGTATGCAGATGATACTAAGATAGGTGGTGTTGTGGATAATGAAGTAGATTTTCAAAGTCTACAGAGAGATTTGGGCCATATGGAAAAGTGGGCTGAAAGATGGCAGATGGAGTTTAATGCTGATAAGTGTGATGTGCTACATCTTGGCAGGACAAATCAAAATAGGACGTACATGGTAAATGGTAGGGAATTGAGGAATGCTGTGGAACAGAGAGATCTAGGAATAACTGTGCATAGTTCCCTGAAGGTGGAATCGTATGTAGATAGGGTGGTAAAGAAAGCCTTTGGTGTGCTGACCTTTATAAATTAGAGCATTGAATATAGTAGGGAAGTAATGTTAAAATTGTACAAGGCATTGGTAAGACAAATTCTGGAGTATGGTGTACAATTTTGGTCGACTAATTATAGGAAGGATGTCAACAAAATAGAGAGAGTACAGAGGAGATTTACTAGAATGTTGCCTGGGTTCCAGCAACTATGTTACAGAGAAAGGTTGAACAAGTTAGGTCTTTATTCTTTGGAGCGCAGAGGGGGGGACTTGATTGAGGTCTTTAAAATGATGAAAGGGATAGACAGAGTTGACGTGGATAAGCTTTTCCTATTGAGGGTAGGGAAGATTCAAACAAGAGGGCATGACATGAGAATTAAGGGACAGAAGTTTAGGGGTAACGTGAGGGGGAACGTCTTTACTCAGAGAGTGGTGGCTGTGTGGAATGAGCTTCCAGCAGAAGTGGTGGAGGCAAATTATCCTGCACACATTTTACAAACACCAAACCATCCAGCTGATTTACAGAATGTGTTTCCCAGTCTATTTTTTGGAAAATTGAAATCTCCCACAATCACTACCTTGTGCTTACTAATCATATCTGCTATCTCCTTACATATTTCCTCTTCCAATTCTCGCTCCCCATTTGGCGGTCTATAATACACCCCTAAAAGTGTTGCTACTCCGTTCCCACTTCTCGGTTCCACCCAAATAGCCTCCCTAGACGAGCCCTCTAATCGATCCTGCCAAAGCACTGCTGTAATATCTTCTCTGACAAGCAATGCAACACCTCCCCCTCTGGTCCCTCCAATTCTATCACACCTGAAGCAACAATGAGCTTCCAGCAGAAGTGGTGGAGGCAGGATCGATTTTAACATTTAAAAGTAAAGTGGATAGGTATATGGACGGGAATGGAATGGAGGGGTATGGCCTGAGTGCAGATAGATGGGACGAGGGGAAAATAAAACATGGTCGGCACAGGAGCCTGCACCGCCATTCAATATGATCATGGCTGGTATCCCGGCTGAGCCACAAGGGCCACATGTGAACTTCAACTACCCTCTGTGCTGTCATGGTTATTATCCTTACGGTTATTCCCCAACATGGTTATAGGTTATAGGTTATCTAGGACAGTCCTATATATTATATGATTATATCGTTATATGGTTATAGGGTTATAGGTTATAGGTTATACGGTTATAGGGTTATAGGTTATATATTATATGGTTATATATTATATGGTTATGTGGTTATATGGTTTATATATGGTTATGTGGTTTAGTTTCCTTCTGTTGTTCTTTAAAAGCTTCCCAATCCTCTAGCCTTCCACTAATCTTTGCTACATTATACGCCTTCACAGTGCTGGAGTAACTCAGCGGGTCAGGCAGCATCTGTGGAGACCATGGGTAGGTGAGGTTTTGGGTTGAGACCCGCTGAGTGACAGGTCTCTCTCACACACTCCTCCTTCTCAGGATGCTATGAATGCGTGCAGCAGTGACTAGATGCCATTACCCGCTTCTTCCACTGAGCAGGGCTGTGTTGCTCTTGGTCGCTCTGGAGGGACCCGGTCCACGGCATCTGCTGCATGTGTGGGCAGCGCTGGCCGGGGCTGGGGCTGGGGCTGGGCTGCTGCCGCTCTCCCGGACACCCCTGGAGCAAGGCAAACACAGGCTGACAGACAGACAGACAGACAGACAGGGGTATCCGTCCGTCCACCCACCCAGAGGATACACACCACGCCGCTGACCAGGAATAAGCCGCCTGCCAGGACTTCCAACGCCGGCAGGAAGATTTACATTCATAAAGTGAGAGAAGGTGGCAAAACCTGGGCCAGTACAAGTTAGCAGCGAGCCAGCGCCTGGTTTGGTGCGAATAAACTTTACCTTGCCGGCCGTCACAGACCGAGAGAGAGGGAATCATCTTCGACCCGACGTGTGGGAGATGCTTGAGTCATGGACAAGACCAGGTAAGAGGCACTGATGTAGCAGCGACAGCGAGCGCTGCCAACTCGCACCGACATCTACCGAGCCAGCCAGCCACCCACTCACCCACTCACCCACTCACCCACTCACCACCCACCCAGCCACCCGACACCCAGACCCACTCACCACCCACCCAGACACCCACTCACCCACTCACCCACCCACCCAGACAGCCACTCACCCACCCACCCAGCCAGACACCCAGCCACCCAACCACCCAGACACCCACCCACCCCCACCCAGACTGGTGCTCTCGCACACACACACACACACACACACACACACACACACACACACACACACACACACACACACACACACACACCGGCTGCCCACACCAACTCGCTGGGATGAGATGTAAAGTCTGGCGTGTGTGGAGGAATCACGCTGCTCACACCTCAGAGAGCCAGCACAACGTGTTATTCTTCACTGTCATTCTGTGTGTGTGTGAGAGAGAGAGTGTGAGACAATGAGAGAGTGTGTGTGTGAGACAATGAGAGAGTGTGTGTGAGAGAGAGTGTGTGTGTCAGAGACAATGAGAGAGAGTGTGTGTGAGAGAGAGTGTGTGTGTCAGAGACAATGAGAGAGAGAGAGAGTGTGAGAGAGAGAGTGAGTGTGTGTGTGTGTGAGAGAGAGTGTGTGTGTGTGTGTGAGAGAGAGTGTGTGTGTGTGTGTGTGTGTGAGAGAGAGAGTGTGTGTGTGTGAGAGAGAGTGTGTGTCAGAGACAATGAGAGAGAGAGAGAGAGAGTATGTGTTGTGAGTGCGTGTGTTTGAAAGAGTGTGTGTGAGATTGAGTGACACAAAGTGAGCGAGAGTGTGCGAGAGAACGTGAGAAAGTGTATGAGAGAGTGACAAGCGTGCGTGATTGAGCATAAATGAGCGTGTGTGAGGGAATGTATGAGTCTATACAAGTGTGTGTAAATGAAAGTGTGCATGAACGAGAGAATGTGTGAGAGAGTGTGCGTGTAAGAGTGAGTGTGCGCGAGAGAGTGTGACACAGTGTGTTTTCCCTTCCCCACATGTTTTTTTGTTAAAACTAGCGGTTATTTTTGTACATTGCCGCCAAACCTTATCCACACGGACACCGAGTCACAGTCGCACTGACCAGGAGTCGGCGTGAGATGCGATCAGTCACGTTAGGGACACTTACAGTGGGGAGGGGATGTGTTGAGGATGTCGCAGAGACAGAGACAAATCTTCTCAATGCCCGAGTCCCCGAGATGTGGCTCATCTCTGCTGAGCGAGCGAGCGAGCGAGCCCGGCAATTGCCTCGGATATCGTTAAACACAACCTTGTGACTGAGGGCCACATTGCAAAGTGGCTCAGCAGCTGCAACTGACCATTTGCACGCCTGATCAAGATGCCCCTTCACCTGGCAGCTCAGGGCTGTCGAGGCGGTTGTGGGCACAAGCGTTCTGTCGCTTATGTATTGAATTGAATTGAATAAATATTATTAGCCAAGTATGTGTACAGACAAGGAATTTGCCTTGGCGCGAAACAACGCGATATACAGTAGACAATTTCAAATAAAAGATTGTAATTTGAACACGTGAAGAATGAAATATATCCTCAAAGAGACGTATATAGGGGACGAACTGAGTTACTGTCCTGTGACTGTCTGAGTTACAGACACACCTACACCTCCAGGTACACCTGTAACTGGGTTACAGTCACACCCACACTTCCAGGTACACCTGTAACTGAGATACAGGTACACCTACACCTCCAGGTACACCTGTAACTGGGTTACAGACACACCTACACCTCCAGGTACACCTGTAACTGAGATACAGGTACACCTACACCTCCAGGTACACCTGTAACTGAGATACAGGTACACCTACACCTCCAGGTACACCTGTAACTGGGTTACAGACACACCTACACCTCCAGGTACACATGTAACTGGGTTACAGACACACCTACACCTCCAGGTACACCTGCAACTGGGTTACAGGTACACCTACACCTCCAGGTACACCTGTAACTGGGTTACAGGTAAATGAGTTACGGGTACATCTACACCTACAGGTGCCTGATACTACCTGAGACGGAGGGTGGTGAATGAAATGTAAGTCAGGAAGGATGTGTTGAGAGATCAATGTATTTTTGTAAGGCAGAGATAGATAGATTGCAGTTTAGTTTATTGTCGTATGTACTTGCGTACAGTGAAAAGCTTAAATATTGCAGGAATAATCAAGCCACAACAATTTGATTTAAACACCAGTTCTGTATTCTTACCTTCAAAGTGTAGACATTTCTGCCTTTTTGCTGGCAACTTTCTTCAGTTTTGGACAATTCTAGTTTGATGATTCTGTTTTTCATCTTCTTGGTCTGTTTGATCAGTAGATTGTTGATTAGTGCGGGTGTCCGGGGTTGTGGGGAGAAGGCAGGAGAACGGGGTTAGGAGGGAGAGATAGATCAGCCATGGTGGATTAGACTTGATGGGCCGAATGGCATAACTCTGGTCCTATCATTTATGAGTGCGGGCATGCATGTGGCTGAATTAGCCCACTTGTAAAATGCATCGAGCCAGGTTCTTAAATGTCAAAGATCTATTGCAAGTCAGGAAGGACATGTTGGAACAAAAATCAAACACCATAATTGATTTTCTTTTGAAATGTCACCCCAGTTTAGAATTATTTGATGCTATGTTGTTAGATATTTTTGAATTGTGTATGTGATAAGTTCATAAGGTCATAAGTGATAGGAGCAGAATTAGGCCATTCGGCCCATCAAGTCTACTCCGCCATTCAATCATGACTGATCTATCTCTCCCTCCTAACCCCACTCTCCTGCCTTCTCCCCATAACCCCTGACACCCGCACTAATCAAGAATCTATCAATCTCCGCATTAAAAAAATCCATTGACTTGGCCTCCACAGCCGTCTGTGGCAATGTACCACCCTCTGACTAACTATAACATTGCTTGCAGGAGTTCAGAAGGATGAGGGGACACCTCATTGAAACTTGCCGAAAAGTGAAAGGTCTTGATAGAGTGGATGTGGAGAGGATGTTTCCACTGATGGGAGAGTCTAGGACCAGAGGTCACAGCCTCAGAATAAAAGGACGTTCCTTTAGGAAGGAGATGAGGAGGAATTTCTTTAGTCGGAGGGGGTGAATCTGTGAAATTCATTGCCACAGACGGCTGTGGAGGCCAAGTCGGTGGGTATTTATAAGGCAGAGATTGACAGATTCTTGATTAGTACGGGTGTCAGGGGTTATGGGGAGAAGGCAGGAGAATGGGGTTGAGGGGGAGAGATAGATCAGCCATGATTCAGTGGTGGAGTAAACTTGATGGGCCGAATGGCCTAATTCTGGTGTCTCCAGGGAATAGCACCCTGGAGACACCCATGGTCTTAGAACATATGATCGCAGCTGACATTGACTGAGAAGAAAATATTACCGAGTAAAGTTATTGGAAAAAATAACATTGATTACATTGATCAGATGTGGTTACAGATAAAAGATGTATGGAAAAATAAATGAGCATGTGTGAAAATATAAATAAGGTTTTGTATATCATATGTGATCCACATTACTGAAGTGATTCGAACAGGTTGGTTAATGCAAGCAGCACGTTAATCCGAATGTTCTTTGAGAGAGACAAATACTGCAATGTAGCGACTTATTTCACTGGAAAACAATGCATATGAAGTTTATCTCTGGTTGGTGTTGATGGCACGGTGGCGCAGCGGTAGAGTTGCTGCCTCGCAGCGCTGGAGACCCGGGTTCCATCCTGACTGCGGGCGCTGTCTGTACGCAGTTTGTACCTTCTCCCTGTGACCGCGTGGGTTTTCTCCGGATGCTCCGGTTTCCTCGCACACTCCGAAGGCGTACAGATTTGTAGGTTAATTGGCTTAGTATAAATGTAAATTGTCCCGAGCATGTGCAGGGGATCGCTGGTTGGTGCGGACTCGGTGGGCTGAAGGGCCTGTTTCGGCATTTGATCTCTAAACTAAACTAAACTAAAGGCTTTCTATATCATATGCGAGCTTCATTACTGAAATGATATGAACAGGGGTTGGTTAATTCAAACGTTCCACGTGGATTGTCACCTTGTGGTGGTGGAGAAGCTTGTGTGGTCCCTGAGATCCTGAGAGCGATGCCGTCTGGAGCGATGCCCCTGGTAGGGCCACCCATGGCGGTAAGGTCGAGGGGGAGGTCTCTGACAAAGAGCAATCCAACCACGACCTCAACGGTGGAACAGGCGGAGGACGATGGCTGACCTTAGTGGAGCGTCACAACGGCTGGGAAGGTGGATGAAGGCTGCAGCAGAAAAGGGTCTCCGGTCGTCTTGGACTCCATGCCACTGGATCCTGACCCAGATCTGTCAAGGACCGTGGGGTGGCTGTCTGTGCACCAGTCTCCCCACGTTAAACAAAGTCACGCACAGGCATCCTCCATATAGGGAATAGCACCCTGGAGACACCCATGGTCAGCCACGACCGATGGGGCCCTGAGAACATGAGGGAGATAAATAATGCAATGTAGTGTATTATTTCACTGGAAAACCATGCGTATGAAGTTTATCTCTGGTTGGTGTTGACAAATATCGTGCCTCCTCCAAACTGTCCCTTATTAGCCTTCCACGTTTCACAAAACAGGTTTTAATATTCGACTGTGGCAACAAACGGATAGATAGATGTATCAGACGTTTACAGATATATACTTCCCGCTGTTGCGTTCTCTAACCATTTACAGCAGTTTTAGTGTTCGCTTCATCATGTCTCACCATAGGATTTTCTGACTAGTAGATCCAACATACTACATTTTACGAGGATGTTGCCAGGACTCGAGTGTCTGAGCTGCAGGGAGAGGTTGAGTAGGCTGGGTCTCTATTCCTTGGAGCGCAGGAGGATGAAGGGGGACCTTATAGAGGTGTATAAAATCATGAGAGGAATAGATCAGGTGGACTCAAAGAGTCTGTTGCCCAGAGTAGGGGAATCGAGGACCAGAGGACATAGGTTTAAGGTGAGAGGGGAAAAGATTTAATAGGAATCTTGGTGGTTACTTTTTCACACAAAGGATGGTGGGTGCATGGAACGAGCTGCTGGAGGAGGTAGTTGAGGCTGGGACTATCCCAATGTTAAATGTTAGAAAGGTACATGGATAGGGCAGGTTTAGATGGGCCAAATGCAGGCAGATGGGGCTGGGGTAGATGGGGCATGTTGGTTGGTGTGGGCAAGTTGGGCTGAAGGGCCTGTTTCCAAGCTGTATCACTCTATGACTATACTCTCCAAGATGGGCTCTCAGTGGCTATTTTAAGAAACCCCTTCCACTTTATCTATCATTTAGACAGGGGAATAATCGCAGTGAATTATGAACAGGGTCCAGTATCTTCACTGTGTGGATCTTTGGTTATCAGTTATGCAGCTACATAGGTTGAATCTTGTCGGCTGATTTCAGTAATCCATTGAGCATCAACTGAACAAGTTAAAATTCACAATCATAGTCATACAGCACAGGAACAGGCCGTTCGGCCCAACGTCCATGCTAACCAAGATGCCCCATCAACGGAAGTCCCATTTGGCCCAAATCCTCTAAACCTTTCCTACCCATGTATCTGTCCAAGTCTCTTTAAAATGCGCTGACAGTCCCAGCCTCAGCTACCTCCTCTGGCAGCTTGTTCCATACACCCACCACCCTCTGAGTGGAAACCGTTACTCCTCGGATTCCTATTAAATCTTTCCCCCCCTCACCTTAAACCAATGTCCTCTAGTTCTTCCTACTCTGCATAAAAGACTCGCCTACCGTTATTTTATACACCTCTATAAGATCACCCCTCATCCTCCTGCGCTCCATGGAATAGAGACCCAGCCTGCCCGACCTCTCCCTGTAGCTCAGCCCCTCGAGCCCTGGCAACATCCTCGTAAATGTTCCCTACGTTCTTTCCAGCTTCGCGACTTCTCTTCTATGCGATCACTCCATCCCATTTTCCAAATAAGCCAGCCTACCTAAATGGTGGCACGGTGGCGCAGCGGTAGAGTTGCTGCCTCACAGCGCCAGAGACCCGGGTTCCATCCTGTCTACGGGCGCTGTCTGTACAGAGTCTGCACGTTCTCCCCGTGACCACGTGGGTTTTCTCCGGGTGCTCCGGTTTCCTCCCACACTCCAAAGACGTACAGGTTTGTAGGTCAATTGGCTTGTGTACATTGTAAAATTACCCTTGGGTGTGTGGGATAGAACTAGAGTATGGGGTGATCGCTGGTCGGCACGGACTCTGTGGGCTGAAGGGCCTGTTTCCCCGCTGTATCTCTAAAGTAAACTAAACTGAAATCTTCGGCATACACTGGATCTATTGGTCAAACCAAATTTAAATAATTGCCAACAGCATCATCAAGGACCAGTCACACCCCGGCCACTCCCTCTTCTCCCCTCTCCCATCGGGCAAGTGTGAAAACGCACACCTCCAGATTCATGGACAGTTTCTTCCCAGCTGTTATCAGGCAACTGAACCATCCTACCACAACCAGAGAGCAGAGCTGAACTACTATCTGCCTAATCAGGGACTCTTTGACTATCTTTGATCGGACGCAGCCCAGACCGTCACACAAACCGACCTCCCTCCCATTGACTCCATCTACACCTCACGCTGCCTCGGCAAGGCCAGCAGCATCATCAAGGACCAGTCGCACCCCGGCCACTCCCTCTTCTCCCCTCTCCCATCGGGCAAGAGGTACAGAAGTGTGAAAACGCACACCTCCAGATTCAGGGACAGTTTCTTCCCGGCTGTTGTCAGGCAACTGAACCGTCCTACCACAACTAGAGAGCAGTGCTGAACTACTATCTACCTCATTGGTGACCCTTGGACTATCTTTAATTGGACATTACTGGACTTTACCTTGCACTAAGCGTTATTCCCTTTATCCTGTATCTGTACACTCTGGACGGCTCGATTGTGTTTATGTATTGTCTTTCTGCTGATTGGATAGCACGCAACAGAAAAGCTTTTCACTGTACCTCGGTACACGTGACACTAATGAATTAAACCTAATACTAAATTAAGCATGTGTCAAGTGATAGAAGAATAAATTAATAATAGAGAATAATTTGCTAATGGCATGTTGACCTTCATAACATAGGAGCAAAGAGGTCCTTCTGCAGTTATACAGGGCCCCGGTGAGACCACACCTGGCGTATTGTGTGCAGTTTTGGTCTCCTAATTTGTGGAAGGACATCTTTGCTATTGAGGCAGTGCAGCGTAGGTTCAGCGGGTTCATCCCCGGGATGGCGATGCTGTCATATGAGGAAAGATTGGAAAGACTGGCTTGTATTCACTGGAATTTCGAAGGATGAGGGGGAATCTTATAGAAACATATAAAATTATAAAAGGACTGGACAAGCTGGATACAGGAAAAATGTTGGGGGGAGTCCAGAGCCAGGGGCCACAGATGTAGAATAAAGGGGAGGCCATTTAAACTGAGATGAGAAAAACCTTTTTCACCCAGAGAGTTGTGAATTTGTGGAATTCTCTGCCACAGGGGGTAGTGGAGGCTAATTCACTGGATGAATTAAAAAGAGAGTCAGATAGAGCTCGAGGGGCTAGTGGAATCAAGGGGTATGGGGAGAAGGCAGGAACGGGTTACTCGAAGGGCCAAATGGCCTCCACCTGCAGCTATTTTCTATATTTCTATGAGAAACTGCAGGCGTTGGAATCATGAACAAAAAACGTAAAACTGCTGGAGGAACTCAGCAAATCAGGCAGCATATGTGGAAGGAATGTTCAAGAGGGAACTGCAGATGCTGGAAAATCAAAGGTAACAATGCTGGAGAAACCCAGCGGGTGCGGCAGCATCTACGGAGCGAAGGAAATGGGCAACGTTTCGGGCCGAAACCCTTCTTCAGTGTGGAAGGAGCGATGGACAGACAATTTTATTTTGTGTGTGGGAGGGGGGGCAGTCAGGAGCTTTGTTCAGGCCCAGTGGGTTGAACACCATGTATGAAGGGTGACATTTTGTGTCCTTTGAGGAATAGTGAGATGGTTTATAACATGCTGAGATTCAGGAGGTGGGAAAGACTAATTTGGCTGCCTGTGCAAAGAATTTTAAAAGCAGCCCCAAAACCTGCCCGCTACTGACTGATCTCAGTACCAATGGATTAATTCTGATAATGTTATGTAGCAAGCATACAAACCAGAAAATAATGTCTTCTTTTGAAGAGTTTTGCCCAGCTGCCAAAGGTAAGGACTGGAAAGATCACCGCAATATGAGTGGTAGAAGTTGGTAAATGTAAATCTAACCATTAAGCAGTCTAATCGCTAGTCAGTTTGAATGAGGCGATTACAACATATTACGATGAGGTGATCACAACGAGTTAGATAGAGCTCTAGAGGCTAGTGGAAACAAGGGATATGGGGAGAAGGCAGGCACGGGTTATTGATTGGGGATGATCAGCCATGATCACAATGAATGGCGGTGCTGGCTCGAAGGGCCGAATGGCCTCCTCCTGCACCTATTTTCTATGTTTCTATTATTGGGAGGCATCACAGCTTGGTTTGGGAACAAGTTTGGGGATGATCAGCCATGATTACATTGAATGGCGGTGCTGGCTCGAAGGGCCGAATGGCCTCCTCCTGCACCTATTGTCTATCTAACCGCTCCATCCAAGACTGCGTAAAATAACAGGGAATTGTGGACGCAGCCCAGACCATCACACAAACCAACCTCCCTTCCATTGACTCCATCTACACCTCACGCTGCCTCGGCAAGGCCAGCAGCATCATCAAGGACCAGTCACACCCTGGTCACTCCCTCTTCTCCCCTCTCCCATCAGGCAAGGCATATAGCATCTGTGGAGAACATGGATAGGTGACGTTTCACAGAGTGCTGGAGTAACTCAGCGGGTCAGGCAGCATCTGTGGAGGGATTGGAGAAACACCTATCAGGTCAGGACCCTTCTTCAGACTACTTCTTTAACAGGATGGGCACAAAATACAGGAGTAACTCATCTCCCCCACACAGCATAAATGTCTGAAAACGCACACCTCTAGATTCAGGGTAGACAAAAATGCTGGAGAAGCTCAGCGGGTGAGACAGCATCTATGGAGCCAAGGAAATGGGCAACGTTTCGGGTCGAGACCCTTCTTCAGACTGATGTGGGGGGGGGGGGGGGGGGGGGGGGGGGGGGAGAAGAAAGGAAGAGTCAGAGACAGTGGGCTGAGCGAAAGGTGGGAAGGGGAGGAGAAAGCAAGGACTACCTGAAATTAGAGAAGTCAATGTTCATACCGCTGGGGTGTAAACTACCCAAGCGAAATATGAGGTGCTGCTCCTCCAATTTGCGGTGGGCCTCACTCTGGCCATGGATGGGGTCCAGGACAGAAAGGTCGGATTGGGAGGGGGAGTTGAAGTGCTGGTCCACCGGGAGATCAGGTTGGTTATTGCGAACCGAGCTGAGCTGTTGGGCGAAGCGATCGCCAAGCCTACGCTTGGTCTCCCCGATGTAAATCAGCTGGCATCTAGAGCAGCGGATGCAATAGATGAGGTTGCAGGAGGTGCAGGTGAACCTCTGCCGCACCTGGAACGACTGCTTGGGTCCTTGGATGGAGTCAAGGGGGGAGGTAAAGCGACAAGTGTAGCATCTCTTGCGGCTGCAAGGGAAAGTGCCCGGGGAGGGGGTGGTGCGGGAGGGAAGGGAAAAATTGACCAGGGAGTTACGTAGGGAGCAGTCTTTGCGGAAAGCAGATGGGGAGTGATGGGAAGATGTGGCGAGTGGCGGGGTCACGTTGGAGGTGGCAAAAATGTCGAAGGATTATTTGTTGTATGTGACAGATGGAGGGTGGAAGGTGAGGGCAAGGGGGACTCTGCCCTTGCTACGAGTGGGGGAATGGGGAGTGAGAGTGGAGTCATGGGGTATAGAGGAGACCCTGGTGAAAGCCTCATCGATAGTCGAAGAGGGGAACCTCCGTTCCCTGAAGAATGAGGACATCTCCAAAGCCCTGGTGTGGAACACCTCATCCTGGGAGCAGATGCGGCGTAGACGGAGGAATTGGGAATAGGGGATGGAGTCCTTACAGGAAGCAGGGTGGGAAGAAGTGTAGTCTAGATAGCCAGTGGGTTTCTGTGGGTTTATAGTGGATGTTGGTCAGGAGTCTATCACCTGCAATGGAGATAGTGAGGTCACGGAATGGTAGGGAAGTGTCGGAAATGGTCCAGACGTATTTGAGTTATCAGACAACTGAACCATCCTACCATAACCAGAGAGCAGTGCTGAACTACTATCTACCTCATTGGTGACCCTCGGACTATACCTTGCACTAAACCTTATCCACGTTATTCCTTTATCCTGTATCTGCACACTGTAAACGGCTCGATTGTAATCATGTATTGTCGTTCCGCTGACTGGTTAGCACGCAACAGAAGCTTTTCACTGTACCTCGGTAAACTGAGCTGAACTAAACTACTTTGAGTCTGTCACAGGGTCCCGACCCCTAAACATCACCGATTCCTTTATTTCCAGAGATGCTGTCTCTAACCCACTGAGTTATATCTTCGGTATAAACCAGGATCTGCAGTAACTTCCTACACACGCATCTTCAACAAGCTGTTCTTGAACCTGGAGGTGACGGTTTTTAGGCTCCTGTGCCTTCTTCCCGATGGTAGGTAGCAGCGAGATGAGAGCGTGGCCAGGGCGGTGTGGGTCTCTGACGATATTGCCTTCTGAAGTTGATGGTATTAGTCTCTGAAGCTAATTGAGCCCCGCTGTTCTGTTGGCGGATGATCTGGATAAATATTTACTTTGCAGAGGCTTCTGAGTAATGAATGGGCTTGAGCATCGCAGCATGTACACTAGATGTGCCATTAACCCATCAATACATTTGCAGAGACAAAGCATTTACCAATGATTTATCGACACATTGTCTGTCTGTTCTCAAAGGTGGATTTCCAGCTTCCACAATGCCCCTGACAGGGGAGATTAGTTTATCAAAAATGCTTCTGAAGCACCAGAAAATGCAACAAATCAGTGCAGCAATGCCAACTCTGCCCCTTCTGAAGTCATGAGACAGGGCGTTACGGTGGCGCAGCGGTAGAGTTGCTGCCTCACAGCGCCAGAGACCCGGGTTCCATCTCGATTACGGCTGCTGTCTGTACGGAGTTTGTACGCTCTCCCCGTGGCCTGCGTGGGTTTTCTCCGGGTGCTCCAGTTTCCTCCCACACTCCAAAGACATCCAGGTTTGTTGGTTAATTGGCTTGGTGTAAATGTAAATTGTCCCCTAGTGTGTGTAGGGTAGTGTTAATGTATGGGGCGATCGCTAGTCGGCCCAGGCTCTGACTAGGGGGGCTGAGGGGCCTGTTTCCGCGATGTATCTCTAAACTAAACTAACTTAAGCAGCGATGAGACAAAGCATGAACTATTGCTGGGGTCATAAGAGTGGGAAGCGAGTCCAGAGACGAAATGTCGCCTGGCCATGACCTTTATGTGCGTGAGTGGTCGAATCTGGTGGTTTGAATGACCATATGGGAAAAATAAATTTACAAAGGTACAAAGAACTGCAGATGCTGGTTTATAAAATAGACATGAAGTGCTGGAGTAACTAGTTGGGTCAGGCAGCAGCTCTGGAGAACGGATAGGTGACATTTCGGTTTTCGATCCTTCTTCAAACGGTTTCAGGTTGGGACCCTTGTTCACACGGTCCTGACCTGAAAGTCACCTGTCCATTCTCCACAGATGCTGCCTGGCCCACTGAGTTCTGCCTGCACTTTGATCTGTGCTCAAGATTCCAGCATCTGCAGGTTAGTATTAGTTTTAATTTATTGAAGACTATGGAAAGACGACGCTGTCATCAGCCAACTGAACCATCCTATCACCAACTAGAAAGCGGTTCTGACCTCCCATCTACCTCATCGAAGACCCTGGGACTATCTTTGCTTCGAACTTTACTGGACGCTATCTTGCACTAAATGCGGGACTGTCCTTATGCTGAGAGAATGGAGCGGCTCGGCTTGAACACTGGAGTTTAGAAGGATGAGAGGGAATCTCATTGAAACATATAAGATTGTTGAGGGTTTGGACACACTAGAAGCAGGAAATATGTTCCCAATGTTGTGGGAGTCCAGAACTAGGGGCCACAGTTTAAGAATAAGGGGTAAGCCATTTAGAACAGATACGAGGAAACACTTTTTCTCACAGAGAGTGGTGTCTGTAGAATTCTCTGCCTCAGAGGGCGGTGGAGGCCGGTTCTCTGGATACTTTCGAGAGAGAGCTAGATAGGGCTCTTAAAGATAGCGGAGTCAGGGGATATGGGAGGAGGCAGGAACGGGGTACTGATTGGGGATGATCAGCCATGATCACATTGAATGGCGATGCTAGCTTGAAGGGCCGAATGGCCTACTCCTGCACCTATTGTCTATTGTCTAAATGTTGTATCCTTTACTTTGCACTGAACGTTATTCCCTGTCACCTGTATCTGCCCACTGTGGACGGCTGGATAAACTAACGGCTCAGAATTTGCCAGCCTGACACCACTTCCAATCACGCTTCTTCCCACTCACTTTCCTCAAAGCACGCTAAGATATTTCTTTACAGTCTGTATAGACGCGGTTTCGGATAGGAAGCGGCCGATTTGGAAACTCCAAGCCGCTGAGAGTGTTCTTCCGACGCCGGAGTTCCAACATCCTGGCAAGAGGGCCTGAAACATTCTGTATCGGCGACTGAGGAGGCCTCAATAGGCCCCGACCACGGGTGACCATCGAGGAAGATGACTGAACTCTGCTGCCTTCCCTCACAGTGGGGAAACGTCGATTCCGCTGTGGGGGATATTTGTGTTAAACTCTATCGTATATTGTGTTATTTTTATTTGTAAGGCTGCATGGCAAGCCAAATCCCGCTGTACCAGTTGGTGCAGTGACAATAAATGTAAACTTGAAACTTGTAACTTGTACTGTGTAACGTGAGACGTAACTAACTCCGTCATCTTGCTGACATTGAGAATGAGCTTCAGGCGACCAAACTCACTGAGTTCTCTATCTTCATCCTGTACTCCATCTCATCATTAATCGTGATCCTACCCACCAGAAAGGTTCATCTCAGCTTCGTTGTAGAGATACAGCGTGGATGCAAACTCTCCGGCCCGCTGAGTCCGCGCCGTCCAGCGATCCAAGCACACTAACGCTATCCTACGCACACACACACACACACACACACACACATACCAGGGACAATTATACACTTACACCAAGCCAATTAACCTACAAACCTGCACGTCTTTGGGGTGTGGGAGGAAACCGAAGATCTCTGAGTAAACCCACGCAGGTCACGGGGAGAACGTACAAACTCCGTACAGACAGCACCCGTAGTCGGGATCGAACCCGGGACTCCGGCGCTGCATTCGCTGTAAGGCAGCGACTCTGTGACCATGTGCCACTGTGACCACATCACTCTGTGACCGTCCCTGCGAGCTTTTCCTATCCATGTACCTGTCCAAATGTCTTTTAAATGTTGTTAGACTACCATCGTAAATCATTTTATTGTGAGTTGCTTAACCAGCAATTTTTTTTCTCTCTCTCTCTCTGCAAAGACACAATCCATGTGCACGAGTGAAAGAATCTCAACACCATCGCTGCCTGGAATAAAAGATTAATGCTTGACTCTGTGAAGGAGAGACGTGATGTCTTGACACTTCATACAGGAATCCCAATGGGCTGCTCCTGCCTTTATGAGTCTGCAGCTTGCTTCATTTCCACTATTCCAGGACATGCTTTCATTTTTCATGCATTTTTTGACTAATGAAAGGTGCACTAAAATAACCTCATTAAACTGCGTGTAGAACACACCATTTCATCTTCAACTCTCCGATGCCACGAGTCTCTAAAGTTGCAGTGTAATTACTAAAGCATTGGAATAATTTAGATTTTGCAGAAAACCTCCAGAGTGCTGGTTGCCGAGGTTTTGGTCTGACAATGGTACAAGAGACTGTGTTTACTCTGAAGTTCCAGGATTTGCACAGCAGGTGCCAATCATTTATTTTCCGTCAGGTTAGTAGCATTTATTAGCACGATTATAGTTTGCATATTGCAAATGCAATATCTAAATAGCGGTCACGGTGGCATAGCACAGCGGTAGAGTTGCTGCCTTATAGCGAAAGCAGCGCCAGAGACCCGGGTTCGATCCCGATGACAGGTGCTGTCGGTACGGAGTTTGTACGTTCTCCACTGTGACCTGCGTGGCTTTTCTCCGCGATCTTTGGTTTCCTCCCACACTCCAAAGACGTACAGGTTTGTAGGTTAATTGACTTGGTAAACCTAAGAGAAAATTGTCCCTAGTCTGTGTAGGACAGTGTTAATATGCGGGGACTCACTGGTCAGTGTGGTCTCAGTGGGCTGAAGGGCCTGCTTCCTCACTGTATTTCTAAACTAAACTCTATAGATACAACGCAGAAACCGCCCCTTCGGCCCTCAGAGTCCATGCCGACCATCGATCACCCCGTAAACTAACGCTATCCCACACACACTGGGGAAAATTTACTTTTTATTAAACCAAAGCCAATTAACCTACAAGCCTGTACATACTTGGAGTGGATGAGGAAACCAAAGCACCCGGAGAAAACCCATGGGGTCACGGGGAGAACGTGCAAACTCCATAAAGACAGCGCCCGTAGTCAGGATGGAACCCGGGTCTCTGGCGCTGTGAGGCAGCCACTCTACCGCTGCGCCACCCCATGTCATTAGAATCCTATTCATAGATCCACGGCAACACATGAGCTGAGCAGTCAAAACAGGAGGAAAGGATTAAATAAGGAGAAAAATAATGAGTAATCTCATTAAATGCATCAACGCTTGGCTTGGACTTAATTCATTTGAAATCTAAAATTCAGTGCTCTGTATTAAGAAAGCTCATTAAAATGCATTGCAAATATAACTTGCCATTTAGCAAGATGGATGCAGTCTCGAGAACCTTAAAAATATCTGAAGATACAAGCAAAAGGACATGTTCAAGCAATTTGTTAAACGGTTAGATGATTAATTTTGTATTAGAACTTAGAACACTACAGCACAAGAGCAGGCACCTTGACCCACACAGTCCGTGCCCAACATGATGCCAAGACTATCCCTTATCTATGTGGAAACGAAGAACTATAGATGCTGGTTTACACCAAAGTGCTGGAGTGAAGGGCCTGTCCCACTCACGTGATTATTTTGGCGACTGCCGGCACCCGTTGTAGGTCGTTGCAGGTCGGAGAAAATGTTCAACGTGTTGAAAATCCAGCGGCGACCAGAAAGACGCTACGACTCTTTGGGCGACTGAGGAGACGACTCACGAGCGTACAGGCGACATGTCGCGGGGTGAAGCCTGTATGGCCGTGAGTAGTCGCCCAAAGAGTCGTACCTTGTTCTGGTCGCCGCTGGATTCTCAACATTTCCGGCGATCTGCAACGACCTGTGCCGGTAGTCGCCGAAAAAGTCGCGCAAGTGGGACAGGCCCGTTACTCACCAGGTCAGGCGGCATCTCTGGAGAGAAAGGGAAGGTGACATTTCGGCTCGGGACATTTCTTCAGGCTGGTAAACAAGTTCAGTCTGAAGATAGACCCTGACCCAAAACGTCACCTATCCATGTTCTCCACAGATGCTGCCTCATGTCGAGGTTATGAGAAAAATACATAGGGTTGTGTAAGCTCGGACTTTATTTCCTGGAGTGCAGGAGGATGAGGTGTGATCTTTTAGAGGTGGACAGAATCATGAGAGGAATAGATTGTGTAGATGCACAGAGTCTCTTGCCCAAGAATCACAGGACATAGGTTTAAAGTGCGTTGGGATAGATAGGAATTTGAGGGGAACATTTTTCACACCCAGGGTGGTGGGTGTATGGACCGAGTTGCGCAAGAATGTAGTTGATGCAGGTACTGCAGTCCCGGTGGCGCAGAGGTAGAGTTGCAGCCTTACAGTGAATGCAGCGCCGGAGACCCGGGTTCCATCCCAACTACGGGTGCTGTCTGTACGGAGTTTGCACGTTCTCCCCATCACCTGCGTGGGTTTTCTCCGAGATCTTCGGTTTTCTCCCACACTCCAAAGACGTTCAGGTTTGTAAGTTAATTGGCTTGGTATGACTGTAAATTGTCCCTAGTGTGTGTAGGATAGTGTTAGTGTGCGGGGATCGCTGGTCGGCGCGGACTTGGTGGGCCGAAGGGCCTGTTTCCGCGCTGTATCTCGATACAAAATAATAATATTGCGATGTTTAAGAAACATTTAGACAGGTACATGGATAGCACAGGTTTAGAGGGTTATTGGCCAAACGCAGGCAGGTTGGACTAGTGTAGATGGGGCATGTTGGTACGAATGGGCAAGTTGGGCCGAAGGGCCTGTTTCCACGCTGTATCACTCTGATTGCATGGAGAGTATGGCAGTGGATTCAGGAAAATGGCACGCAACACAAGGTACTCTTAATAAAAATTAATGCAAGGACTCATCAGCTGAATGGAGCCCTAGATCACTTCAAATTGAATCAGAAGGCACTACACATTAAAGTGTGATGAATTTAAACTCATTTACTCACATGGAATGCCTGCCCAGACTTGACATAGGTGGAACGGAATGTGAAAATGTAGCCACTCTGCAAATTGGAGGAACAGCGCCAACCGTGTAGTTTATTGTCACGTGTACCGAGGTACAGGGAAAAGCTTCTGTTGCGTGCTAACCAGTCAGCGGAAAGACAATACGTGATTACAATCGAGCCGTTCACAGTGTACAGATACATGATAAGGGAATAACGTTTAGTGCAATGTAAAGCCAGCAAAGTCCGATCAAAGATAGTCCAAGGGTCACCAATGCGGTAGATAGTAGTTCAGCACTGCTCTCTGGTTGTGGTAGGATGGTTCAGTTGCCTGATAACAGCTGGGAAAAAACTGTCCCTGAATCTGGAGGTGTGCGTTTTCACACTTGCCTGATGGGAGAGGGGAGAAGAGGGAGTGGCCGGGGTGCGACTGGTCCTTGATGATGCTGCTGGCCTTGCCGAGGCAGCGTGAGGTGTAGATGGAAGGGAGGTTGGCTTGTGTGATGGTTCTCTGAGATCAATTCCCATTTAAAATCAAAATAGTTTATTGCACGCACTATTTGCATTCAATCCCATGTCAATGAGAATGCTGTGGCTCGTTTTACATTGGCAAACATTTCAGAACAAACTATATTGAATGTTAGACCCTATCCTGCAGAAAAATCTCATCAAGCGGCTGGGGAATTGAGACGTATATTGGAGTATTATGTACTCCCTCTACGATTCCTTCTTACCGAAGTAACTCTTGAGACATTGGGCAAACTTGGCTTGTTCTCTGGAACATCGGAGGTTGAGGGGAGACAATAGACAATGGGTGCAGGAGGAGGCCATTCAGCCCTTCGAACCAGCACCGCCATTCAATGTGATCTTGGCTGATCATCCCCAATCATTACCCCGTTCCTGCCTTCTCCCCATATCCCCTGACTCCTTTATCTTTAAGCGCCCTATCTAGCTCTCTCTTGAAAGTATCCAGAAAACCGGTCTCCACCGGTCTCCACCACCCTCTGAGGCAGAGAATTCCACAGACTCACCACTCTCTGTGTGAACAAGTCAAGTCAAATTTATTCGTCACATACACATACTAGATGAGCAGTGAAATTAATAGTGGCAATGCTCGCAGATTATGAAAAAAAAACTGCAAAACAGAATGGAACAGAATCTAGAATGGAACGTATTACGTATTTAACCATATAACCATATAACAATTACAGCACGGAAACAGGCCCTCTCGGCCCTTCCAGTCCGTGCCGACCATTTGTTTTCCCTAGTCCCATCTACCTGCACTCAGACCATACCCCTCCATTCCCTTCACGTCCATATACCTATCCACTTTACTCTTAAATGTTAAAATCGATCCTGCCTCCACCACTTCTGCTGGAAGCTCATTCCACACAGCCACCACCCTCTGAGTAAAGAAGTTCCCCCTCACGTTACCCCGAAACCTCTGTCCCTTAATTCTCATGTCATGCCCTCTTGTTTGAATCTTCCCTACCCTCAATGGGAAAAACGTATCCACGTCAACTCTGTCTATCCCTTTCATCATTTTAAAGACCTCAATCAAGTCCCCCCTTAACCTTCTGCGCTCCAAAGAATAAAGGACCTAACTTGTTCAACCTTTCTACTGTAACATAGTTTGCTGGAACCCTGGCAACATTCTAGTAAATCTCCTCTGTACTCTCTCTATTTTGTTGACATCCTTCCTATAAATAGGCGACCAAAATTGTACACCATACTCCAGAATTGGTCTTACCAATGCCTTGTACAATTTTAACATTACTTCCCTACTCCTATATTCAATGCTCTGATTTATAAAGGCCAGCACACCAAAGGCTTTCTTTACCACCCTATCTACATGCAATTCCACCTTCATGGAACTATGCACAGTTATTCCTAAATCCCTCTGTTCCACAGCATTCCTCAATTCCCTACCATTTACCATGTACGTCCTATTTTGATTTGTCCTGCCAAGATGTAGCACTTCACACTTATCAGCATTAAACTCCATCTGCCATCTTTCAGCCCACTTTTCCAAATGGCCCAAATCTCTCTGTAGACTTTGAAAATCTACTTCATTATCCACAACACCACCTATCTTAGTATCATCTGCATACTTACTTATCCAATTTTCCACCCCATCATCCAGATCATTGATGTACATGACAAACAACAGTGGACCCAACACAGATCCCTGAGGCACCCCACTGTCACCGGCTTCCAACCTGACAAACAGCCATCCACCATTACTCTCTGACATCTCCCATTCAGCCACTGTTGAATCCATCTTGCTACTCCGCCATTAACACCCAAAGATTGAACCTTCTTAACCAACCTTCCATGGGGAACCTTGTCAAAGGCCTTACTGAAATCCATATAGACAACATCCACTGCTTTACCCTCATCAATTTCCCTAGTTACCGCTTCAAAAAATTCAAGAAGGTTTGTCAAACATGACCTTCTAGGCACAAATCCATGTTGACTGTTCCTGATCAGACCCTGTTTATCCAGATGCTTATATATATTATCTCTGTGGGAGGATTGTGGGAGGAAAATAATTATTTGTGGGAGGAAAATAAAGAAAAAACGGCAATTTTATAAAGACACCACTCAACAGTAAATTGGTTCAGTAAAGTTAGTAAATTTACCAAAAGTGTTTCCTCAGCTCCGTTCTAAATGGCTTACTCCTTATTCTTAAACTGTGGCCCCTGGTTCAGGACTCACCCAACACCGGGAACATGTTTCCTGCCTCTAGCTTCTCCAAGTCCTTAATAATAAGGACTTTGTTTCAATAAGATGCCCTCTCATCCTTCTAAACTCCAGAGTATACAAGCCTGTTGGAAGACGATGACCCTTCCCCTCTCACCCCCCCATTCCCCTTGGCTTTATCCTCGTGCCTCTATGGTCACTCCTCTTCTTATCTGACACCTTTTGGTGTCTGCTTTTCACCTCCAGCCTTTATCACTTACTCCACCCATCTGCCAATTGCCCCCCTCACCTGTATCCACCTATCACTTGCCAAGATTTGTCCCACCCCCACCTCGCTTTTCCAACTTTCTCCCGCCTTCTCCATCAGTTCGAAAAAAGTCCCAACCTGAAACATCACCTGTCCATTCCCTCCACAAATGCCGCCTGACCCGCTGAGTTCCTCCAGCACTTTATGTTTTGCTCCACATTCCAGCATCTGCAGTTCCTTGTGTCTACATGAGTGAATATCAGTGCTGGAGTAACTCAGCGGGTCAGGCAGCATCTGTGGAGAACATGGATAGGTGACGTTTCACAGAGTGCTGGAGTAACTCAGCGGGTCAGGCAGCATCTGTGGAGAACATGGATAGGTGACGTTTCACAGAGTGCTGGAGTAACTCAGCGGGTCAGGCAGCATCTGTGGAGAACATGGATAGGTGACGTTTCACAGAGTGCTGGAGTAACTCAGGGTCAGGCAGCATCTGTGGAGAACATGGATAGGTGACGTTTCACAGAGTGCTGGAGTAACTCAGCGGGTCAGGCAGCATCTGTGGAGAACATGGATAGGTGACGTTTCACAGAGTGCTGGAGTGATGCCCTTGTCCCACTTAGGAAACCTGAATGGAAACCTCTGGAGACTTTGCGCCCCACCCAAGGTTTCCGTGCGGTTCCCGGAGGTTTTTGTCAGTCTCCCTAATGGTCGAAAGTGGTTTCCGCTTCTTCTATGTTCCGGCGATTATTTCAAAAAATTCAAAACCGGCCGCGACTAAAAATAGGTTGCCGTTTTAAAAATCAGTAATTTTTTAGTCTAAGCTGGTTGCGATGCTAGTTGAAGGTGATTGCCGGAGGTTGCAGGTATTGGAAGGTAAGACCTCCCTGGTGGAATAAAACTGGGTGAAAAAAAGGTCTTACCTTCCACTACCTGCAACTGTAACATTGAACATAATGTATGAAGTGTGTGAGGAGGGATCTGTGAATTAAGAGGCAGGCAGCCGTCGGTGGCATCATCTTTGTCCACTCATCTGTTGCAGACTTGTGTTTAATGTAATCTGACTCTGAACTTTATATCAATATGGGGATGCATTATTTTGACTTGCTGATTAGTAGACCTTCTTCTTCTGTCGTGTGTCTTTTAGACCTGCAGCTCCGTGCAGGCGAGCCAGGCCAACGTGTCATCGTCCAGGTCAATCAGACCTCGTTCACCGTTCGGTGGCCAGTGTTTGGGGCAACTGGTGACTGTTGCTCTACTGTCTGTGTTGGGTCCCCACACTCGCAGGAGGCGCTGGTCCACAAGGCCCCACATCTTCATCGCTACTCCATAGCGTCCGACGCCTGTCCTCAAGCGGTTGAGGGTTGTCCACTGAAGTTGGTAGACCTGAAGGCAGGTGTGTGGTGTTATAGAGAAACGTTGCATCTTTTGCCAAATACCGGCCACCGATCCCCACACACTACACGATCCTTCATACACTAGGGCCAATTTACAATTTAACCAAGCCAATTACCCTACAAACCTGCACGTCTTTGGAGGTGGGAGGAAACCGGAGCACCCGGAGAAAACCCACGCAGGTCACGGGAAGGGAAAGGCAACAATAATACAATAGAACCAAATCTTAAAAGTAATGTAGAAAACAAAACTGCTGCTCCATACAGTTTCTTCCCAGCTGTTATCAGAAAACTGGACCATCCTACCACAACATGAGAGCAGTCCAGAACTACTATCTACCTCATTGGTGACCCTCGCACTATCTCTGGAGATTATTTGGAGGAGCAGCACCTCGTATTTCGCTTGGGTAGTTTACACCCCCGCGGTATGAACATTGACTTCTCCAATTTCAGGTAGTCCTCGCTTTCTCCCTCCTTCCCCTACCCTTCCCTGCTCTCCCACAAAGCCCACTGTCTCTGCCTCTTCCTCTATTTTTCCGCCCCCCCCCCCCACTCGACATCTGTCTGAAGAAGGATCTCGACCTGAAATGTCGCCTATTCCTTCGCTCCATAGATGCTGCCTCGCCCGCTGAGTTTCTCCAGCATTTTTGTCTAACGTCGATTTTTCCAGCATCTGCAGTTCTTTCTTAAATGCTCAAACTATCTTTGATCAGACTTTGCTGGCTTTACCTTGCACTAAACGTTATTCCCGTATCGTGTATCTGTACACTGTAAATGGCTCGATTGTAATCATGTATTGTCTTTCCGCTGACTGGTTAGCCCGCAACAATAAAGCTGTTCACTGTACCTCGGCACACGTGACAATGAACCAAACTGATACTGGAACTGTTTTTCAATGATCTGAAAGGATACAATTTCATTTTTTCTGACTGGGCACCACATGAACACTAACAGTACGCTGAGTCACCAGTTTTTGGCACCATTTTCAAGTCCCAGTTGAAAGTGGTGCATCAGTTCCTGAGACAAAGTCCAATGTCCGCAATGGGGTAGAGGTGAATCGGACAGTACCCTAGCTTATGGAAGGGCCGTTCAGAAGCCTGATAACAGAGGGGAAGAAGCTGTTCCTGAGTCTGGTGGTGTCTTAATTTCTTTGTTTCCTGGTCAGGTACATGGACAGGAAAGATTTAGAGGGACTGCAATTAAAAGGAACTGCAGGTGCCGGTTTATACCACAGATAGATACAAAGTGCTGGAGTAACTCAATGGGTCAGGCAGCATCTGTGGAGAACATGCATCCATGTTCTCCAAAAATGCTGCCTGACCCGCTGGTTTTTCCAAAATGTTGTGTTTTTTTAAAGTTTTAGAGGAAAGATAGACACAAAATGCTGGCGTAACTCAGCGGGACAAGCAGTATCTGTGGAGAAAAGGAATGGGTGATGTTTCGGGTCGACACCCTTCTTCAGACTGGGAGTCGGGGGAGTCTGAAGAGGAATCACGACCTGAAATGTCATCTATTCCAGTTACTCCAGCACTCTGTGAAACGTCACCTATCCATGTTCTCCACAGATGCTGCCTGACCCGCTGAGTTACTCCAGCACTCTGTGAAACGTCACCTATCCATGTTCTCCACAGATGCTGCCTGACCCGCTGAGTTACACCACCATTTGTGTGTCTATCTTTGTGGTAAACCATCATCTGTAGTTCCTTCCTACACATAAGGTTTAGTAGGAATGGGCTTAAAGTTGGGCAAATGGGACTAGCGTAGATGTGGATCTTGGTCAGCATGGAGTAGTGGGGCCGAAGGGCCTGTTTTCCTGTTGTAATACTAACGTCTTACGCTGGTGAATTCATGTATTCTGTTCACACTGCTTGTGGATTGTGAAAATGGAATGTAGCATAGTTAATTCCATTTTTCAATTCACTTTATAATACGATTTTTCAGGGAACTACTTCACACAACAGGCAGTTAAACACTTGCCTCTGTGTGAACTGCAATAAAGAGCGGAGAGACTGATTAAATGTTGAGGCCACAGGCAGAGGTGTGCGATCAAATGATGGGGCCATTGGCAATCGAGGACCCCTGAGACACATGCTACCAATGCTACTTACAATCTCTGTTTTATTAACATAAAACTATAAAAATAGAGAAGTGTACGGAAAAATAAGCTATTATCTTGCCTTTGAAAGAACTATCCAATTAGTTGGATGAGTCAAAGAGTCATATAGCATGGAAACAGCCCCTTGCCCATGGCGACCAACATGCCCCATCTACACTAGTCCCATCATCTTGCATTTGGCCCACATCCCTCTAAACCTGTCCTATCCATGTACCCGTCCAACTGTTTCTTAAATTTGCGATAGTCCCAGCCTCAACTATCTCCTCTGGCAGCTCGTTCCATACACCCACCACCCACTGAGTTAAAACGTTGACCCTCGGTTTCCTATGAAATCTTTCCCCCTTCACCTTAAACCTATGTCCTCTGGTCCTCGATTCCCCTGCTCTGGGCAAGAGACTGTGTGCTTTCATTGTATTTATCCTCCTCATGATGTTGTACACCTGATGACCTGCCATGTTCTCCGTAAATATATAAATCTTTCCTTGCATTCATGTCATTTGAGTTTGCGTATTTTTATAAATACAAAGGGCCGTCACGGTGGCGCAGCGGTAGAGTTGCTGCCTCACGGCGCCAGAGACCCGGGTTCCATCCTGACTACGGGTGCTGTCTGTACGCAGTTTGTACGGTCTCCCCGTGACCTGCGTGGGTTTTCTCCGGGTGCTCCGGTTTCCTCCCACACTCCAAAGACGTGCAGGTTTGTAGGTTAATTGGCTTCTGTAAGAAATTGGCCCAGTGTGTAGGATAATGCTAGTGTACGGGATGATAGCTGGCCAGCGTGGACCGAAGGGCCTGTTTCCAAACTCTATCTCTAATGTATAAATTCTAAAGTCTAAACAGTCAGGAGTACTTTTTGTGGAGGAAGGAACTGCAGATGTTGGTTTAAACCAAAGATAGACACAAGATGCTGGAGTAACTCAGCGGGTCAGACAGCATCTCTGGAGAAAAGGAATAGGTGACATTTCAGGTAGGCAACCAAGCGTAGGCTTGGCGATCACTTCACTGAACACCTCTGCTCAGTTCACAATAACAAACCTGATCTCCCTGTGGCTTAGCACTTCAACTTCCCCTCTCATTCCGAAAACTGACCTTTCTGTCCCGGGCCACCTCCATGGCCAGAGTGAGGACCACCGGAAATTGGAAGAACAGCACCTCACATTCCGTTTGGACAGTCTGCACCCTAGCGGTATGAACAATGACCTCCATTGACCTTCCGGTAGCCCTTGCTGTCTCCTCCCCTTCTCAGCTCTCCCTCAGCCCTCAGGCTCCTCTTCCTTTCTTCTTCCTGCCCCCCCCCCCCCCCCCACAAACACTACGTCAGTCTGAAGAAGGGTTTTGGCCCGAAATGTTGCCTATTTCCTTCGCTCCATAGATGCTGCCGCACCCGCTGAGTTTCTCCAGGATTTTTGTCTACCTTCGATTTTCCAACATCTGTAGTTCCTTCTTGAACATTTCAAGAAGGAACTGACATTTAGGTGACATTTCAGGTCGAGACCTTTCTTCAGGCTGAGAGTCAAGGGAGAAGGAAATGAAAGATATGGAAGTGTAAGGACTGAAAATTCCTTTGATCTCTCATTTTCACACCTTATCCTCTTGTTTACATATCTTTTGTTTCCCTCTCCCCTGACTCTGTCTGAAGAAGGGTCTTGGCCCAAAATGTCACCCATTCCTTCTCTCCAGGGAACCTTGTGCTTTGAATTAAGAAACAGCTTTGAAATTTGCACCAAGCAATAAGGACACGCTAGAGGCAGGAAACATGTTCCCGGTGTTGGGGGAGTTGAGAACCAGGGGCCACAGTTTAAGAATAAGGGGTAAGCCATTTAGAACGGAGTCGAGGAAACACTTTTTCTGTGAGTTGTGAGTGTGGAATTCTCTGCCTCAGAGAGCAGTGGAGGCCGGATCTCTGGCTACTTTCAAGAGAGAGTTAGATAGAGCTCTTAAAGATAGTGGAGTCAGGGGATATGGGGAGAAGGCAGGAACAGGGTGCTGATTGGGGATGATCAGCCATGATCACATTGAATGGCGGTGCTGGCTCGAAGGGCTGAACGGCCTACTCCTGCACCCATTGTCTATTGTTTAATGTATTGAGTCCCTTTCATGGAAATCATGGGAAACGTGTCGCAGAGATAACCCTCCAAGAAGCTTCGCGTGACTAAACATGAAGTGGGAACTGAATAGATTCTAGTCACAGCGTCTATAAACACAGGTCAGTGGAGTCAACCTTGGAGTAAACAACGATCTCCAGACAGTTTATCTTCATTCCTCTGCACAGATCCTTTTAAATAAACCTTCACACAGTCCTCCAGCTGGAGGCTTTTTTTATTAAAAAACACAATACGTTGGGCAAAGATCCAACAGCAAAAGATGTTCACATCTTGTGCAGGCAATGTGTTCACAATAGACAATAGACAGACAATAGACAATAGATGCAGGAGTAGGCCATTCGGCCCTTCGAGCCAGCACCGCCATTCAATGTGATCATGGCTGAACGTCCCCAATCAGTATCCCCGTTCCTGCCTTCTCCCCATATCCCCATATCTGTTCTAAATGGCTTACCCCTTATTCTTAAACTGTGGCCCCTGGTTCTGGACTCACCTGACATCCGGCAGATGAATAATGCGACTGAGCAGATTCCATGATTATAGAATTTGAGATTCATAGAGTCAATCGGCAGGGTGGCACGGTGGCGCAGCGGTAGAGTTGCTGCCTCACAGCGCCAGAGACCCGGGTTCCATCCGGACTACGGGCGCACTTTGTACGGAGTTTGTACGTTCTCCCCGTGACCTGCGTGGGTTTTCTCCGGGAGCTCCGGTTTCCTCCCACGCTCCAAAGACGTGCAGGTTTAGGAAAGAACTGCAGATGCTGGAAAAATCAAAGGAAGACAAAAACACTGGAGAAACTCAGAGGGTGAGGCAGCATCTATGGAGCGAAGGAATCGGTGACAGAAGAAGGGTCTCGACCCGAAACGTCACCTATTCCTTTGCTCCATAGATGCTGCCTCACCCTCTGAGTTTCTCCAGTATTTTTGTCTACCAGAGATGTACAGGTAAGTAAGTTAATTGTCTTTGGTAAAATTGTAAATTGTCCCGAGTGTGTGTAGGATAGCGCTAGTGTGCGCGGATGGCGGGTCGATACAGACTCGGTGGGCTGAATGGCCTGTTTCCGCGCTTCTTCTCTGAAGTCCAAAGATTAAAAGAGCACAGAAGCAGATCCTTCAGCCCTCCTCCTCCATGCCGTCCCACCATGCCCCTTCTACCCTAGCCCCATTTGCCTGCGTTTGGGCCATATTCCACTGAACCTTTCCTATCCATGAAAAACACAAAGTGGTGGAGAAACTCAACAAGTCAGGCAGCATCTGCGACAGGAATGGACAGGCAACTTTTCAACTCCAAACATTCCTATCCATTTCTTCTAGAGATGCTGCCTGACCCGCTGAGTGACTCCAGCACTCTGTGTTTTACGCAAGATTCCAACATCTGCCGTTCCTTGTGTTTTTCCAATCCTTGTAACAAATGCCTTTTATGTGTTAGTTTTGTACCTGCCTCATCTGGCAGCTTGTTCAATACACCCACCACTCTGCCTTGCAGTTTATAGAAAATAGTCAACAGAAAATAGGTGCAGGAGTAGGCCATTCGGCCCTTCAAGCCAGCATCGCCATTCACTGTGATCATGGCTGATCATCCACAATCCTGCCTTCTCCCCATATCCCCTGACTCTGCTATCTTTAAGAGATCTATCTAACTCTCTCTTGAAAGCATCCAGAGAATTGGCCTCCACCGCCCTCTGAGGCAGAGAATTCCACAGATTCACCACTCTCTGGGTGAAAAAGTGTTTCCTTGTCTCCATTCTAAATGGCCTAACCCTTATTCTTAAACTGTGATCCCTGGTTCTGGACTCCCCCCTCCCCTCCCCCCCCCCCAACAAATCGGGAACATGTTTCCTGCCTCTAGCGTGTCAAAACCCTTAATAATCTTATATGTTTCAATAAGATTCCCTCTCATCCTTCTAAACTCCAGAGTATACAAGCCCAGCCGCTCCATTCTCTCAGCATATGATGGTCCCGCCATCCTGGGAAATACCTGGTGAACCTGCGCTGCACTCCCTCAATATCAAGAATGTCCTTCCTCAAATTCAAATATAATTGCATCTTGAAAAGAGGACAATAGAGTACAGAGGTTGGGAGGTCATGTTGCAGTTGTATTAGATGTTGGTGAGACTGCATTTAGAGTATTGTGTTCAGTTCCGGCCACCATGTTACAAGAAAGATGTTGTCAAGTTTGAAAGGGTACAGAGAAGATTTACGAGGATGTTGCCAGGACTAGAGGGTGTGAGCTACAGGGAGAGGTTGAGTAGGCTGGGTCTCTATTCCTTGGAGCGCAGGAGGATGAGGGGTGATCTTATAGAGGTGTATAAAATCAGAGGAGATTTACTAGAATGTTGCCTGGGTTCCAGCAAACTATGTTACAGAGAAAGGTTGAACAAGTTAGGTCTTTATTCTTTGGAGCGCAGAAGGTTAAGGGGGACTTGATTGAGGTCTTTAAAATGATGAAAGGGATAGACAGAGTTGACGTGGATACGTTTTTTCCCATTGAGGGTAGGGAAGATTCAAACAAGAGGGCATGACATGAGAATTAAGGGACAGAGGTTTCGGGTAACGTGAGGGGAACTTCTTTACTCAGAGGGTGTGGCTGTGTGGAATCAGCTTCCAGCAGAAGTGTGGAGGCAGGATCGATTTTAACATGGTAAAGTGGATAGGTGCATGGACGGGAGGGAATGGAGGGGTATGGTCTGAGTGCAGGTAGATGGGGACTAGGGGAAAACAAATGGTCGGCACGGACTGGAAGGGTAGAGAGGCCTGTTTCCGTGCTGTAATTGTTATATGGTTATATGGTTATATAGGTGTATAAAATCATGGAGGAATAGATCGGGTAGAGGCACAGAGTCTCTTGACCACAGTAGGGGAACTGAGGATCAGAGGACATAGGTTTAAGGTGAAGGGGAAAAGATTGAATAGGAATCTGAGGGGCAGCATTTTCACACAAAGGGTGGTGGGTGTATGGAACAAGCTGTTAGAGGAGGTAGTTGAGGCTGGGACTATCGCAATGTCTATGAAACGGGTGCACGGACAGGTGCATGGGCCGTAACAGGTGCACATGGGCAGGTGCATGGGCCATGACAGGTGCATGGACAGGTGCATGGACCATGACAGGTGCATGGGCAGGTGCATGGGCGGGTGCATGGGCAGGTGCATGGACAGGTGCATGGGCAGGTGCATGGACAGGTGCATGGTTGGAGGGCTGGTGGGACTAGTGTAGATTGGACAAGTTGATCGGTGTGGGCAAGTTGGCCGAAGACAGACACAAAAAGCTGGAGTAACTCAGCGGCACAGGCAGCATCTCTGGAGTGAAGGAATGGGTGACGTTTTTCGGGTCGAGACCCTTCTACAGACTGTAACTTTCCACACTGTGAATCTAGGACTATATTCCAGCATCTGCAGTCTCATTTATCTTCTGATTTTTTTTTTTCTTGGTTTGTTTATAAAAATCCATAATGAGTTTGAATTCCTGGCAAATCCCGGATTAAACGATTGTGCTCTGGGGAAAATAATCCGGGCTTCTCCAGTTTCCCAGCCCCGGATCACCACCGCATCACACCCATGCTAAATCGATGCTATTCGTCACTCATATAAATTTGCCCAAGTTACATCCTGTAGGAATATCGGCGAGACCAAGCGCAGGCCCGGCGATCTCTTCGCTGAACACCTCCGCTCAGACCCCCTTCACCTACTTGATCTCCCGGTTGCCAAACACTTCAACTCCCCCTCCCATTCGCAATCTGACCTTTCTGTCCTGGGCCTCCTCCACTGTCAGAGTGAGGCCACACACAATTTGGAGGAACAGCACCTTTTATTTCGCTTGGGCAGCTTAAGGGCCTGTCCCACTGTACGAGGTAATTCAAGAGTTATCCCGAGTTTCCAACTGATTCGAACTCGGAGAATTACAGTAATAGCCGCTCGTAGGTACTCGGGGCTCTCATGGACATTTTTCACAGTGTTGAAAAATCTTCACGAGTTATCGCGTTTCCAGAGTACCTGCCGTTAGCGTTACGAGCTGCTGCGGGACATCCACGAGCTCCGACGTACTCGCTAGGCACATTCTACGTGCTTACCACGAGTTTGATTTTTTTAAAACTCTGGAGTGCTCTTGAATTACCTTATATAGTGGGACAGGGCCTTTACACCCCAGCGGTATGAACATTGACTTCTCAAACCTCAGATAGCTCTTGCATCCCCTCTGTCTCCATCCCTCCCCCACCCTAGTTCTCTGACGTTTCACTCTCCTCCTGCTTATATTTCACAATGTTTGCCTCATTGTCACCTTCCCCATGGTAACAATCATCCAACCTCCATTTTCCTTCATCATCGTCCCTTTTGATCTGAAGATAGACACAAAAAGCTGGAGTAACTCAGCGGGTCAGGCAGCATCTCTGGAGAGACGGAATGGGTGACGTTTTGTTTCGAGACCCTCCTGTTTTCACACCTGAGTCCCCTCTCCCCTGACTCTCAGTCTGAAGAAGGGTCTCAACCTGAAACGTCACCCATTCCTTCTCTCCACAGATGCTGCCTGACCCGCTGAGTTCCTCCAGCACTCGGTGTCTATCTGTCTATTGTGTAAGAGCAGGCAGAGAGAAGACACATTGCTTCATAAGGTTTTTCTGCTGTAAAGCAGATTGCAATTAGCTCTTTACACCCTGCGGAACTGTGGAGTGTTTCAGATGGACAATAGTGCATTTAATTGATGATGTTAAATTAATTCCCGCATCTCCTGACTTATTGATTCCTGTGGCTCATTGATCTGTTGCTTTATTTGCAACTTCCATACATCTCGTCTTCAGCTTTGAGCTGAAGCTGTAAGGCTTTGAAACCCAAAGGAGAATCCCCTTGCCTTCTCCGGGATGATCCACATTAATGGAAACAGTTGGAAGGAAGACTTTGATCACGGGTAGCAGTGAAAACTCAGCACGTTCTAAACAGAGATTAAAAAAATAGCCGGCTCAAAGTAATGACTGCTCAAAGAATCAAATAGTTCCACAGGACCAAACAAATCCCATTTCTGGCTTTATTTGTGTCGAACGGATTGAACATCTGAGCTTATAACAAGTTAGCAATGAGCACAGGCAGTGGTGGAGGCCAAGTCAAGCGTCCCCTTTGATCTGTGTTTTCACACCTTACCCTTCCTTATCTCCGAGTCTCCCTCTTCCCTGACTCTCAGTCTGAAGAAGGGAGAAGTACCCCGTTCCTGCCTTCTCCCCATATCCCCTGACTCCGCTATCTTTAAAAGCTCTATCTAACTCTCTCTTGAATGTATCCAGATAACATGTTGCTTATCATTTATCTGTGGAGATGGTGGTCAGAAAACTCTAAATATAAAAATAATTCTCCAGTATCTTTAGACAAAGGTTTATAATGTTGCAGTGAGAAGGAGATGAGGAGGAATTTCTTTAGTCAGAGGGTGGTGAATCTGTGGAATTCATTGCCACAGACGGCTGTGGAGGCCAATGGATATTTTTAAGGCAGAGATAGATAGAATCTTGATTAGCGGCTGGGCTTGTGCACTCTGGAGATTAGAAGGATGGGAGGATATCTTTTTGAAACATATAAGATTGTTAAGGGTTTGGACATGTAAGAGGCAGGAAACGTGTTCCCGATGTTGGGGGAGTCGAGAACCAGGGGCCACAGTTTAAGAATAAGGGGTAAGCCATTTAGAACGGAGACGAGGAAACACTTTTTCTCACAGAGAGAGGTGAGTCTGTGGAATTCTCTGCCTCAGAGGGCGGTGGAGACGGGTTCTCTGGATACTTTCAAGAGAGAGACTTAAAAATAGTGGTCAGGGGATATGGGGAGAAGGCAGGAACGGGGTACTAATTGGGGATGATCAGCCATGATCATATTGAATGGCGGTGCTGGCCCGAAGGACCGAATGGCCTACTCCTGCACCTATTGTCTATAGTGCGGGCGGCAGGGGTTATGGGGAGAAGGCAGGAGAATGGGGTTGGGAGGGAGAGATGGATAGATCAGCCATGATCAGCGCTCCAAAGGTCTTTATTCTTTGGAGCGCAGAAGTTTAAGGGGGGACTTGATTGAGGTCTTTAAAATGATGAAAGGGATAGACAGAGTTGACGTGGAAAAGCTTTTCCCATTGAGGGTAGGGAAGATTCAAACAAGAGGGCATGACATGAGAATTAAGGGACAGAAGTTTCAGGGGTAACGTGAGGGGGAACTTCTTTACTCAGAGGGTGGTGGCTGTGTGGAATGAGCTTCCAGCAGAAGTGGTGGAGGCAGGATCGATTTTAACATTTAAAAGTAAAGTGGATAGGTATATGGACGTGAAGGGAATGGAGGGGTATGGTCTGAGTGCAGGTAGATGGGACTAGGGGAAAACAAATGGTCGGCACGGACTGGAAGGGCCGAGAGGGCCTGTTTCCGTGCTGTAATTGTTATATGGTTATATGATTGAATGGCGGAGTAGACTTGATGGGCAGAATGTCCAAATTCTGCTACAAGAACGCATGAACATTCCTTATGAAGTCCTTCTGCACATTTGAACGATGAACATGTTGCAATGAAAGTCCACTGCCCGTGGTTTTGGGAAGAATTAGCCGGCTCCTTTTGAAATGACCTTGTGTTTCCACCAAACAAAAATAGGCGGGCAAAATGAAAAAAAAAATCAAAGACTTTAAGCAACTGGTTAGTATTGAGATTAGTATACAAACTTAAAGCACACGGTATTGGCGGTTCAGTATTGATGTGGATAGAGAACTTGCTGGCAGACAGGAATCAAAAAGTAGGAGTGAATGGGTCATTTTCAGAATGGCAGGCAGTGACTAATGGGGTACCGCAAGGCTCAGTGCTGGGACCCCAGATATTTAGAATATACATTAATGATCTGGACGAGGGAATTGAATGCAACATCTCCAAGTTTGCGGATGACACGAAGCTGGAGGACGGTGTTGGGTGTGAGGTGGATGTTAGGAGGCTGCAAAGTGACTTGGATAGGTTGGGTGAGTGGGCAAATGCATGGCAGATGCAGTATAATGTGGATAAATGTGAGGTTATCCACTTTGGTGGCAAAAACAGGAAGGTAGACTATTATCTGAATGGTGGCCGATTAGGAAAAGGCGAGATGCAACGAGACCTGGGCGTCATGGTAAACCAGTCATTGAAAGTAGGCATGCAGGTGCAGCAGGCTGTGAAGAAAGCGAATGGTATGTTGGCATTCATAGCGAAAGGATTTTTAGTATAGGAGCAGGGAGGTTCTACTGCAGTTGTACAGGGTCTTGGTGAGGCCACACCTGGAGTATTGCGTACAGTTTTGTTCCCCTAATCTGAGGAAAGACATTCTTGCCATAGAGGGAGTACAGAGACGGTTCGCCAGACTGATTCCTGGGATGTTAGAACTTTCATATGAAGAAAGACTGGATAGACTCGGCTTGTACTCGCTGGAATTTAGAAGATTGAGGGGGGATCTTATAGAAACGTACAAAATTCTTAAGGGGTTGGACAGGCTAGATGCAGGAAGATTGTTCCCGATGTTGGGGAAATCCAGAACAAGGGGTCACAGTTTAAGGATAAGGGGGAAATCTTTTAGGACCGAGATGAGAAAAATATTTTTCACTCAGAGAGTGGTGAGTCTCTGGAATTATCTGCTATAGAAGGTAGTTGAGGCCAGTTCATTGGCTATATTTAAGAGGGAGTTAGATGCGGCCCTTGTGGCTAAAGGGATCAGGGGGTATGGCGAGAAGGCAGGTACCGGATACTGAGTTGGATGATCAGCCATGATCATATTGAATGGCGGTGCAGGCTGATCTATCTCTCCCTCCAAACCCCATTAGACAACAGACAATAGACAATTCAGCCCTTCGAGCCAGCACAGCCATTCACTGTGATCATGGCTGATCATCCCCAATCAGTACCCCGTTCCTGCCTTCTCCCCATATCTCTTGACTGCACTATCTTTATGAGCTCTACCTAACTCTCTCATGAAAGCATCCTAGGAACTGCTCTCCACTGTTTCACAACTCTCTGGGTGAAAAAGTGTTTCCATATCACCGTTCTAAATGGCTTACCCCTTATTCTTAAACTGTGGCCCCTGGTTCTGGACTCCCCCAACATCGGGAACATTATTTCCTGCCTCTAGCGTGTCCAATCCCTTAATAATATATCTTTCAATAAGATCCCCACTCATTCTTCTAAATTCCAGAGTATACAAGCCCAGCCGCTTCATTCTCTCAGCATATGACAGCCCCGCCATCCCGGGAATTAACCTGGTGAACCTGCGCTGCACTCCCTCAATAGCAAGAATGTCCTTCCTCCAAGTTGGAGACCAAAACTGCACACAATACTCCTGGTATGGTCTCACCCATTCTCCTGCCTTCTCCCCATAACAGCTGACACCCGTACTGATCAAGAATCTGTCAATCTCTGCCTTAAAAATATCCGCTGACTTGGCCTCCACAGCCTTCTGTGGCAATGTATTCCACAGATTCAGTATTCAGTATTTACCTTAATGTCATTTTAACTGAGTACTTACATACACAGAAGAAACGAAAAATTGTTTCTCAATCAGTTCCCATCAGTGCAGTTAATAAGAACAGAATAAATACATACCACTTAAAAAAATTTAAATGAACATATCTAAAAGTAGGCTAAAAATATGAACTAAAAACAGACATTCAGACCGAACAGTAGCATGCTTTGACAGGTGCCTAGCTGTCAAAGTATGGGCGAAGTTAGATGATTTGGTGTGTGATGTATGGGGAGGGGACACAGTCCGTTAACCAGTCTTATTGCCTGTGGGAAGAAGCTGAGGAGCATCCTGCTGGTTCTGCAGCTGATGCTCCTGTGCCTCTTCCCAGATGGCAGAATGGAGAAGATGTGGTGTGATGGGTGATGTGGGTCCTTAATAATGGAGATGGCTTTGCGGATGCTGCGCTTCTGATAGATCTCCAACAGGAAAGGGAGTGGAGCACCGATGATCCTACTGGCTGTCTTCACTATCCTGTTAAGTTGTTTTTCTTCATAAGCCTTGCAGCTCCCAAACCAGGAAGTGATGCCGTGGGTCAACATACTCTGGATGGTGCCCCTGTAGAAGGTCGTTAGGTGAACAGTAGGGAGACCGGCTTTTCTTAGTCTCCGGAGAGGGTGGAGCCGCTGCTGTGATCGTTTGATGACTGCTGTGGTGTTGGTCGTAGAGGTCAGGTCGTCCGCCAGGTGAAGTCCCAAGATCTTCACACTGCTGACCCTCTCCACAGCAGCACCATCAATATGCAGCGGTGTGTGAGTGTGTTTTCCACCCCTCCTCAAATCGATCACCATCTCCTTTGTTTTTTCCACGTTGAGGATGAGATTATGAGATTCACCACCCTTAACCCGTGCACCTCTGGTTCTCGATTCGCCTACTCTGGGTAAAAGACTGCTTATTCACCTTATCTATTCCCCTCGTGACCTTATACACTTCTGTAAGATCACCCCTCATCCTTACATGCAGTGATTCTGGACAATATATTCACACAAATACCCATACAAATCCACAAACATCCACAGCACCTCCGCTCGGTCCGCAATAACCAACTTGATCTCCCGGTGGATCAGCACTTCAACTCCCCCTCCCATTCCCAATCCGACCTTTCTGTCCTGGGCCTCCTCCATGGCCAGAGTGAGTCCCACCACAAATTGGAGCAGCAGCACCTCATATTTTGCTTGGGTAGTTTACACTCCAGCGGTATGAACATTGACCTCCAATTTCAGGTAGTCCCTGCTTTCTCCCTCCTTCCCCTCCCTTTCCCAGCTCTCCCACATTCCACTGCCTCTTCCTTTCTTCTTCCCACCCTCCCCACCCCCACATCAGTTTGAAGAAGGGTCTCGACCCGAAACGTCGCCTATTTCCTTCACTCCATAGATGCTGCCTCACCCGCTGAGTTTCCCCAGCATTTTTGTCTACCCACAAACAGCTAATAGTTCACAACCCAATAAATAGAAATATATATTTTCGCTTTTCAATACCAACAGAAGGGAAATTTAAAAAAAATCAGCCTTTTTATTTAGCATCTAGCAAAAGATATTTTGCTGGATGCTGGTATTTGTACATGAATATAAACTGGGCTAGTTAAGTACTATGAGATGGGGAAAGGTCACATTTCATCTCGAACAAGGATTACTGAGACATCTGGTAGATGGCTACAAATATATCACTGCAGTGTCAGCCCGCCCCAGAGACTTGTGTCAAGTACAGACCTGTTGTCACAGGAGAGTTCGTGGCCTAAAAAATTCAGTGGCCATCAAAGAATATGGAACTGCCGGGTTCACCAGAATAAGCCTAGCCTCTCATATCCCTGCAGGCAGAGCTACAAAGCTCAGGAAAGATGAAGCCTACATTTTACAGATCTCACACCTTCAGTCAACAAAACCGTCGAGACATCAGTATTTGGTTCAGCTGCATTCCAGCAATATTTTTTTGGCCGTAAGAGAAAAGCAAATTTATATTTTATAAATCCACCCCTGATAAATCTTTGTGTCGAACGGAACTGCAGATGGTGGTTGATACCAAAGAGAGACACAGAGTGCTGGAATAACTCAGCGGGTCAGGCAGCATAGAAACATAGAAATTAGGTGCAGGAGTAGGCCATTCGGCCCTTCGAGCCTGCACCGCCATTCAATATGATCATGGCTGATCATCCAACTCAGTATCCCGTACCTGCCTTCTCTCCATACCCCCTGATCCCCTTAACCACAAGGGCCACATCTAACTCCCTCTTAAATATAGCCAATGAACTGGCCTCAACTACCCCTCTGTGGCAGAGAGTTCCAGAGACTCGCCACTCTCTGTGTGAAAAAAGTCTTCCTCATCTCGGTCTTAAAGGATTTCCCCCTTATCCTTAAGCTGTGACCCCTTGTCCTGGACTTCCCCAACATCGGGAACAATCTTCCTGCATGTAGCCTGTCCAACCCCTTAAGAATTTTGTAAGTTTCTATAAGATCCCCTCTCAATCTCCTAAATTCTAGAAAGAGTATAAACCGAGTCTATCCAGTCTTTCTTCACAAGACAGTCCTGACATCCCCGGAATCAGTCTGGGAAACCTTCTCTGCACTCCCTCTATGCCAATAATGTCCTTCCTCAGAAAACTGTACGCAATACTCCAGGTGTGGCATCTGTGGAGAACATGGATAGGTGACGTTTCACAGAGTGCTGGAGTAACTCAGCGGGTCAGGCAGCATCTGTGGAGAACATGGATAGGTGACGTTTCACAGAGTGCTGGAGTAACTCAGCGGGTCAGGCAGCATCTGTGGAGAACATGGATAGGTGACGTTTCACAGAGTGCTGGAGTAACTCAGCGGGTCAGGCAGCATCTGTGGAGAACATGGATAGGTGACGTTTCACAGAGTGCTGGAGTAACTCAGCGGGTCAGGCGGCATCTGTGGAGAACATGGATAGGTGACGTTTCACAGAGTGCTGGAGTAACTCAGCGGGTCAGGCAGCATCCTGTGGAGAACATGGATAGGTGACGTTTTGGGTCAGGAACCATCTTCAGATTCCATAGCATGGACACTGGCCCTTTGGCTCACCTTCATTGTCATCTTGGCCTGCATGGGCAATTTAGGCCAAAGGGTCTGTTTCTATGCTGTATGAATCTATGACTCTAGATAAAAACAATCCAGTCAAACTCCAGCACAACAGGTGGAGCAAAGGGGAAGATACCGAGTGCAGAATATAGTTCTCAGCATTGTAGCGCATCAGTCCCAGAGACAAAGTCCAATGTCCGCAATGGGTTAGAGGTGAATCGGACAGTACCCCGTCTTCAGATTCTTGAGTGTGACGAACCCTGACCTATGGAAATTGGTGGGCAACATTTTGTTGTGAAAGGAATTTAAATAATAAAGAATATTGAAAGAAAAGAAAACAAAAGTAAGATAGATTCATAAATTCACCGAGCGATCCAGTACATAAACAGACCCTGGTCCAATTCACCCATGCCAAGCAATATCTATGCTAATTCTGCACTTGGCCCACTTCCTTCCCAAGCACCTGTCCAAATATCTCTCAGACTTTGTAATTATAACTGCCTCAACCATTTTCCTTGCCAACTTGTTCCATTAAACCACAATGTTTTATGTGGAAACATTTGCTCCTCAGATCCACGTTAATTCATTCTTTTCTCACTTTAAACCTCGGTCCTCTTAGGTTTTCATCCCCTCCCCTGTTAACTTTGACTAAATACTTTATCCATGCCCCTCGTGAATTTATCAACATCAATAAGATCACCCTCAGCCTCCTCCAGGGACTTCAGAAGGATGAGAGGAAATCTCATTGAAACATATATAAGATTGTTAAGGGTTTGGACACGCTAGAGGCAGGAAATAGAGGCGGGAGTCCAGAACCAGGGGCCAAAGTTTAAGAATAAGGGGTGAGCCACTTAGAACAGAGACGAGGAAACACTTTTTCTCACAGAGAGTGGTGAGTGTAGAATTCTCTGCCTCAGAGGGTGGGGGAGGCAGATTCTCTGGATGCTTTCAAGAGCGAGTTAGATAGGGCTGTTAAAAATAGCTCAAGATATGGAGTCAACTCAGGAAAAACTGGTTTACAAGGCCCTTCCATCTTGACCCCACTGCTTAAAAATCACATCTTTAAACCTTCAAGTGCAGACTCTGCATTCAAAGCCTGGCATAGTAATGGTATCAGTAGTATCAAAAACCTATACAAGGATGGCATTTTTTCGTCCTTTGCAGAGTTTTCGTCCAACTACAGCCTCCCAAACTCCCATCTTTTCCGTTTTTTCCACATTAGGGATTTTGTGAAGAAAACATTCCCCCACTTCCCAAATCGCCTACCTGAAACCCTGACCGATTCCATCCTATTTCTAGATCCCAACCGGAAGAAATGCATCTTTTTTTTGTATAACTTGTTAGGGTCGGTAATATTGAATCCTCATGCCTCATTAAAAGCTGCATGGGAGGGCGAGCTGAATATGAAACTAACAGACCAGCAATGGGACTCTGCCTTGGATCTGATCCATTCTTCCTCCATATGTGCCCGTCATGGCCTAATCCAATGCAAAGTCCTTCACAAAGTTCACTACACAAATGCAAGATTATCTAGAATATACCCCGCTGTCAAGGACACCTGCAACAGATGTAATCAATCCCCTGCCAACCATAGCCATATGTTTTGGTCTTGCCCTAAGCTGGCAGCCTTTTGGAGGAGTGCATTCGACGTGATAAGCAGAGCCCATGGCCATGTTTAACAAACCTTCTTGAATTTTTTGAAGAGGTTACTAGGGAAATTGATGAGGGTAAAGCAGTGGATGTTGTCTATATGGATTTCAGTAAGGCCTTTGACAAGGTTCCCCATGGAAGGTTGGTTAAGAAGGTTCAATCTTTGGGTGTTAATGGCGGAGTAGCAAGATGGATTCAACAGTGGCTGAATGGGAGATGTCAGAGAGTAATGGTGGATGGCTGTTTGTCAGGTTGGAAGCCGGTGACCAGTGGGGTGCCTCAGGGATCTGTGTTGGGTCCACTGTTGTTTGTCATGTACATCAATGATCTGGATGATGGGGTGGAAAATTGGATAAGTAAGTATGCAGATGATACTAAGATAGGTGGTGTTGTGGATAATGAAGTAGATTTTCAAAGTCTACAGAGAGATTTGGGCCGTTTGGAAAAGTGGGCTGAAAGATGGCAGATGGAGTTTAATGCTGATAAGTGTGAAGTGCTACATCTTGGCAGGACAAATCAAAATAGGACGTACATGGTAAATGGTAGGGAATTGAGGAATGCTGTGGAACAGAGGGATCTAGGAATAACTGTGCATAGTTCCCTGAAGGTGGAATAGCATGTAGATAGGGTGGTAAAGAAAGCCTTTGGTGTGCTGGCCTTTATAAATCAGAGCATTGAATACAGGAGTAGGGAAGTAATGTTAAAATTGTACAAGGCATTGGTAAGATCAATTCTGGAGTATGGTGTACAATTTTGGTCGCCTAATTATAGGAAGGATGTCAACAAAATAGAGAGAGTACAGAGGAGATTTACTAGAATGTTGCCTGGGTTCCAGCAACTATGTTACAGAGAAAGGTTGAACAAGTTAGGTCTTTATTCTTTGGAGCGCAGAAGGTTAAGGGGGGGCTTGATTGAGGTCTTTAAAAGGATGAAAGGGATAGACAGAGTTGACTGTTAAGCTTTTCCCATTGAGGGTAGGGAAGATTCAAACAAGAGGGCATGGCATGAGAATTAAGGGACAGAAGTTTAGGGGTAACGTGAGGGGTAACTTCTTTACTCAGAGAGTGGTGGCTGTGTGGAATGAGCTTCCAGCAGAAGTGGTGGAGGCAGGATCGATTTTAACATTTAAAAGTAAAGTGGATAGGTATATGGATGGGAAGGGAATGGAAGGGTATGGTCTGAGTGCAGGTAGATGGGACTAGGGAAAAATAAATGGTCGGCACGGACTGGAAGGGCCGAGAGGGCCTGTTTCCGTGCTGTAATCGTTATAAGGTTATATGGTTATTCCTCCAAACCCACTGTCAGCTTTTTTTGGCACTCCTCCCAACACCAACCTCTCTGTTGTGTTGAAGTAGGTCCTGGCTTTTACAACCTTGTTAGCCCGGAGACTGATCTTGCGTAGCTGGAGGCTTACCTGTCCCCCGACACACGCCCGCTGGATCAAGGAGGTGCTCTACAATTTAAAGCTGGAAAAACTTAGGTTTGTTCTCAAAGGCTCTACGAAGACATTCCTAGATACATGGAACCCTTTCCTGGAACTTGTTAACTCTGTCAACTTGTTTCCGGACTCGGAAGAGGACTGAGTGCCTTCTATCACTGCTCTGTCATATTGCAGCTGCTCTCCCCTCAAACCCCCCCCCCCCTCCCAACACATTTTTTATTATTTATTTATTTTTTTAAAAAAGTTGTACATTTTGTTTCGTTTATCTTATCGTATTTGTGTGGATGTGTACGTATGTGAGTGTTGTTTGTCCCGGTTTGGTTCCGACCTGATTGAGGGGGGGTAGGGGCAAGGGCTTTGAGGGTCGCTTACATACTGTTGCACAATTATGTCCTGATTATCACTGTCTGTTATCATTGTATGTATGCAAATTGCTGTGAAATTCAAATAAAAAGATTTAAATAAAGATAGCAGAGTCAGGGGATATGGGGAGAAGGCAGGAACGGGGTACTGATTGGGGATGATCAGCCATGATGACATTGAATGGCGGTGCTGGCTCGAAGGGTTGAATGGCCGACTCCTGCACTTATTGTCTATTGTGTATTGTCTATTGACTACAGTCCCAGCCTATCCAGTCTCTCCTCATAGCCTGCAGTCCCTGCATCGTTCTGCTAAATCTTTTCGAGCTTAAATACATTCTTCCGTTAGCATGACGGCCTCAACTCCATGCAGGACTTCACGCGTGCAACCAATAATTTACAGCACAATAGCACTTCACGCTGCCTCGGGAAAGCAGCGACATCATCAGAGACTTGTCCCTGTCCCACCTCGGTCATTCCTTCTTCTCCCCGCTCCCGTCCGGCAGAAGGTACAGAAGCTTGAAAGCGCGCACCACCAGGCTCAGGAACAGCTTCTTCCCCTCTGTTATCAGGCTTCTGAACGGCCCTTCCATAAGCTAGGGTACTGTCCGATTCACCTCTACCCAATCGCGGACATTGGACTTTGTCTGTGGAACTGATGCGCTACAATGCTGAGAACTATATTCTGCACTCGGTATCTTCCCCTTTGCTCCACCTATTGGACTGGAGTTTGACTGGATTGTCAAGTATTTATCATGTATAGTGTTATCTGGTCTGTTTGAACAGCGTGTAAAAACAAAGCTTTTCTCTGTACCTCGGTACACGTGACAATACGTAAACAATTGATCCAACTTGAAGCAACATATAACTGCAGTATTGGAGATGTAGACGGTCTGAATTCCCATTCTCCCTGTTCACTGACTCAGCTTTTAACAGTTGGCGGCACGGTGGCGCAGCGGTAGAGTTGCTGCCTCACAGCGCCAGAGACCCGGGCTCCATCCTGACCACGGGTGCTGTCTGTACGGAGTTTGCACGTTCTCCCGTGACCTGCGTGGGTTTTCTCCGAGATCTTCAGAGAGATAGATCAGCCAGAATCATAGTTCATAAGTTCTAGGAGCAGAATTCTAGGCCCATCACATCTACTCCGCCATTCAATCATGGCTGTTCTATCTCTCCATCCTAACCCCATTCTCCTGCCTTCTCCCCGTAACCCCTGCCACCCGCACTAATGAAGAATCTGCCAATCTCTGCCTTACAAATATCCATTGACTTGGCCTTCACAGATTCACCACCCTCTGACTGAAGAAATTCCTCCTCATCTTCTTTCTAAAGTTACGTTCTTTTATTCTGTGGCTGTGCCCTCTGGTCCTAGACTCTCCCAACTATGAGGTTGTAAGAGAGAGCAGATGATAATTTATGAAGGTAGACAAAAGTGCTGGAGAAACTCAGCGGGTGCGGCAGCATCTATGGAGCGAAGGAAATACGTTTCGGGCTGAAACCCTTCTTCAGACTCTGAAAATTTCTTGCAGGTTGCAAAGTTTAGTTTAGTTTACAGCACGGAAACAGGCCCTTCAGCCCAGCGAGTCTGCGCCGACCAGCGATCCCCGCACACTAACACTATCCTACACACACTAATGACAATTTACATTTATACCAAACCAATCAACTTTGGAGTACGTCTGCGTAGTGTGGGAGGAAACCGGAGCACCCGGAGAAAACCCACGCAGGTCACGGGGAGAACGTGCAAACTCCGTACAGACAGCGCCCGTAGTCAGGATGGGACCCGGGACTCTGGTGCTGTGAGGCAGCAACTGTACCACTGCCCATAATGCAACCCTCGGGGCTAAGTGAGAATGCATTCATAAAACAATCAGCATCTGTACTGTACACAATTCAATGAAAGAGATACATTGCATCTGATAAAAGCTATGCAAGATCACACCTCCAAATTATGGTTGGAGATTTATGTTTGATTTTTTGCAGCCAGCAGAGCAGTTTGCATTAAGAAGTAAATTGATGCAAATTAATGTTAGTAAATTCATTTGGATTTATTGATACACAGGGCACTTAGATTGAATGTTGAAATAGGAATGCTGTTAGTTGAAAAAAATGATGAACGTACGAGATTTAAAACCATCTACAGCACAGGGTGGCGCGGTGACATAGCGGCAGCACCAGAGGCCCGGGTTCCATCCTGACTACGGGTGCTGTCTGTACGGAGTTTGCACGTTCTCCCCGTGACCTCTGAGATCTGCGGTTTCCTCCCACACTCCAAAGACGTACAGGTTTATGGATTAATTGGCTTGGTATGAGTGTAAATTGTCCCAAGTGTGTGAGGGATAGTGTTAGTGTGCGGGGATCGCTGGTCGGTGCGGACATGGTGGGCCGAAGGGCCTGTTTTCGCGCTGTATCTCCAAACTAAACTAAACAAAAAAAAAAAAAAATTGGACAAAATGTCCAGTGAAGAGAAATGGTTAAAAATATGACATGAAATTAAAATGTTTCAATGAAAAACAGGAACTATTTTCTCCTAAAACATTAGCCTTTCCACCGCCACTGAAGTCTGTGGCAAAGCTGTCCCTCAGGATCCGATTAAATCTTTCCCCCCTCACCGTACATGACCTCTGGTCCCGACACCTCACCACGCAACAGCTCCATCCAAGACCACAAGACATTGCAGAGAATTGTGGATGCAGCCCAGGCCATCACACAAACCAACCTCCCTTCAAATGCACAGTAACTGCACAAAGGACATGTCTCCAAGTCTAGTCACCTGCTAATCTCTTTTCTATGTTCACTAAAGAATCCAAAGGATGGATTTCAAAAAGATCGACGGGGAATAAATCCAAATCTCATCGTACGCCATATTATTATTAATAATAATATTATTTCCAGTCTGTGCAAACCGTAACGTCACCCATTCCTTCTCTCCAGAGATGCTGCCTGACCCGCTGAGTTACTCCAGCACTCTGTGAAATGTCACCTATCCATGTTCTCCACAGATGCTGCCTGACCCGCTGAGTTACTCCAGCACTTTGTGTCCACCTATTATTTCCAGTGAATCTGTGATTCCGCATTTACCATTTCAATAGACATTAATCAATAGGTGCAGGAGTAGACCATTCGGCCCTTCGAGCCAGCACCGCCATTCACTGTGATCAAGGTTGATCATCCACAATCAGTACCCCGTTCCTGCCTTCTCCCCATATCCCCTGACTCCGTTATCTTTAAGAGCCCAATCTAGCTCTCTCTTGAAAGTATCCAGAGAACCGGCCTCCACCGCCCTCTGAGGCAGAGAATTCCACAGACTCACAGCTCTCTGTGTAAAAAAGTTTCTCAAGCTTATTCCCTGTAACATCACGCTGGTTTAAGGAGAAAGAGCATTTATTTCATCGTTTTTCTTTGGATTATCGCCTGCGGAGCTTTTCACTGCCGGTTTCCAGGAGGATGGTTGATGCAAATGTCACGAGTCAGGCCAGTTTAATTTTCAGATGTACCAACAATGGAACAATACATATCTTACTTGCAGAAGCTTATCGGCAGTCCTATAAACACTACACTTTAACTTAGTTTGGTTTAGAGATACATCACGGAAACAGGTCCTTCGGCCCACTGAGACCAAGCGGACCAGAGAGCACTCCGAACACTAGCACTATGCTACACCCACTAAGGACAATTTGCAATCTTTAGCGGCCAATTAACCTACAAATCTGTACGTCTTTGGAGTGCGGGATGAAACCGGAGCGCCTGGAGAAAACCCACGTGGTCACGGAGGGAACATACAAACACGGTACAGACAGCACCCGTAGACAGAATCCAACCCGGGTCTCTGGCGCTGTGAGGCAGCAACTCTACCGCTGCGCCATCATGCCGCCCTTATTAAATGTTAACATAGAGGTTTGCAGTGAAAGTCTAGGAAGCACAGTTCTGAATGTAAGATCTACAGGGTCCCGACCCAAAACGTCACCTCTCCATGTTCTCCACAGATGCTGCCTGACCCGCTGAGTTACTCCAGCACTCTGTGTCTATGTAAGATCCACAAAGCAGATCGCTAACCAGTGAGTCAACATTAAGGCAGTGAAGTATTGAAATATATGAGGCTCCCTGTGAGCCTGGTAATTATGTCAGTGACTCACCTCAGTGAATAAAAACCCAGTGCAGCCCATGAATGGCCGACAACATGACAGGAATATGCAACGACTCAGAACTGTGCCCGACTATTTTAATTCCATTCTGCAGATTTGACATTTTAAGAGACCATTAAGTTTCAAATGTTTGCTGGATATTGGGAGCGTGGCAGGTTATATTTGACCCTTCAGTACGAATCACTTACAAACCCTTGTCTGAGGAAACAAAAAGCTTATCATGTTTCTCTTGATAATAGGCCTGGATAGAGAGGATGAGGAGAGGATGTTCCCACTCGTGGGAGAGTCTAGGACCAGAGAGCGCAGCCTCAGAATTAAAGGACGTTTCTCCAGGAAGGTTGTGAGGAGCAATTTCTATTGACTTGGCAGTGGAGGCCAAGTCAATAGACAATAGACAATAGGTGCAGGAGGAGGCCATTCGGCCCTTCGAGCCAGCACCGCCATTCAATGTGGTCATGGCTGATCATCCCCAATCAGTACCCCGGTCCCACCTTCTCCCCATATCCCCTGACCTCCGCTATCTTTAAGAGCCTTATCTAGCTATATAATAGGGGACTCTATAGTTAGGGGGTCAGATAGGCGATTCTGTGGACGCAGTCAGGAGACCCGGATGGTAGTTTGCCTCCCTGGTGCCAGGGTCCGGGATGTGACTGAACGTGTCCAAGATATCTTGAAATGGGAGGGAGAGGAGCCAGAGGTCGTGGTACATATAGGTACCAATGACATAGGTAGAAAAAGAGAGGAGGTCCTGAAAGGAGAATTTAGGGAGTTAGGAAGAGTTTTAAGGAGAAGGACCGCAAAGGTAACAATCTCAGGATTACTGCCTGTGCCACGCGACAGTGAGAGTAGGAATGGAGCAAGCTGGAGGATAAATGCGTGGCTAAAGGACTGGTGCAGAGCGCAGAGATTCAAGTTTCTGGATCATTGGGACCTCTTTTGGGGAAGGTGTGACCTGTACAAAAAGGACGGGTTGCACTTGAACCCGAGGGGAACCAATATCCTGGCGGGGAGATTTGCAAAGGCTACTGGGGAGACTTTAAACTAGATCGGTTGGGGGAGGGACTCAAATAGAGAAGGCAAGTAGTCCGTTTGTGAGGCAGGAGGCAGAGAAGAGAAGCAGTCAGACGCAACACGTAGGGAGGAAAGAAGAAAAAAATAACAAACGGAGAATAAGAAGTGGAGGGTTTCTTAAATCACACCTTCCCCAAAAGAGGTGAGGGTTTCTTAAATGTGTGAGCAGAGAGACAGAGGGGTGTAAAATGAGGATCGGTGCAATAGGTAGCAAGGTGAAAAGTGGCAGGCAGACAAATCCAGGGCAAAAATCTAAAAGGGCCACTTTTCAACATAATTGTAAAAGGGCCAAGAGTGTTGTAAAAACAAGCCTGAAAGCTTTGTGTCTCAATGCGAGGAGCATTCTAATAAGGTGGATGAGTTGAATGTGCAGATAGCTATTAATAATTATGATATAGTTGGGATCACGGAGACATGGCTCCAGGGTGACCAAGGCTGGGAGCTGAACATCCAGGGATATTCAATATTCAGGAAGAATAGACAGAGAGGAAAAGGAGGTGGTGTAGCGTTGCTGGTTAGAGAGGAGATTAACGCAATAGAAAGGAATGACATTAGCTTGGAGGATGTGGAATCGATATGGGTGGAGCTGCGAAACACTAAGGGGCAGAAAACGCTAGTGGGTGTTGTGTACAGGCCACCTAACAGTAGTAGTGGAGTTGGGGATGGCATCAAACAGGAAATTAGAAATGCATGCAATGAAGGTAAAACCGTTATAATGGGTGACTTCAATCTACATATAGATTGGGTGAATCAAATTGGCAGGGGTGCTGAGGAAGAGGATTTCTTGGAATGTATGCGGGATAGTTTTCTAAACCAACATGTGGAGGAACCAACGAGAGAGCAGGCTATTCTAGACTGGATATTGAGTAATGGGGAAGGATTAGTTAGCAGCCTTGTTGTACGTGGCCCCTTGGGCAAGAGTGACCATAATATGGTTGAGTTCTTCATTAGGATGGAGAGTGACATTGTTAATTCGGAAACACGGGTCCTGAACTTAAAGAAAGGTAACTTTGAGGGTATGAGACGTGAATTGGCCAAGATGGACTGGCAATTGATTCTTGAAGGGTTGACGGTGGATATGCAATGGAAGGCATTTAAAGACTGCATGGATGAACTACAACAATTGTTCATCCCAGTATGGCAAAAGAATAAATCAGGGAAGGTGGCACATCCGTGGATAACGAGGGAAATCAGGGATAGTATCAAAGAAAAAGATGAAGCGCACAAATTAGCCAGAAAAAGCAGCCTACCAGAGGACTGGGAGAAATTCAGAGACCAACAGAGGAGGACAAAGGGCTTAATTAGGAAAGGGAAAATGGAGTATGAAAGAAAACTGGCAGGAAACATAAAAACTGACTGCAAAAGTTTTTATCGATATGTGAAGCGCAAAGGATTAGTTAAAACAAATGTAGGTCCCTTGCAGTCAGAAACGGGTGAATTGATCATGGGGAACAAGGACATGGCAGACCAATTGAATAACTACTTTGGTTCTGTCTTCACTAAGGAAGACATAAATAATTTGCCGGAAATAGCAGGGGATCACGGGTCAAATGAGATGGAGGAAATGAGTGAAATCCAGGTTAGCCGGAAAGTGGTGTTGGGTAAATTGAATGGATTAAAGGACGATAAATCTCCAGGGCCAGATAGGCTGCATCCCAGGGTACTTAAGGAAGTAGCCCCAGAAATAGCAGATGCCTTAGTGATAATTTTTCAAAACTCTTTAGATTCTGGAGTAGTTCCTGAGGATTGGAGGGTAGCTAATGTAACCCCACTTTTTAAAAAGGGAGGGAGAGAGAAAACGGGGAATTACAGACCAGTTAGTCTTACATCTGTAGTGGGGAAACTGCTAGAGTCAATTATTAAAGATGGGATAGCAGTGCATTTGGAAAGTGGTGAAATCATTGGACAAAGTCAGCATGGATTTACGAAGGGTAAATCATGTCTGACGAATCTTATTGAATTTTTTGAGTATGTAACTAGTAGAGTGGATAAGGGAGAAGCAGTGGATGTGTTGTATCTGGACTTTCAGAAGGCTTTCGACAAGGTCCCACACAAGAGATTGGTATACAAACTTAAAGCACACGGTATTGGTGGTTCAGTATTGATGTGGATAGAGAACTGGCTGGCAGACAGGAAGCAAAGAGTAGGAGTGAACGGGTCCTTTTCAGGATGGCAGGCAGTGACTAGTGGGGTGCCGCAAGGCTCAGTGCTGGGACCCCAGCTATTTACAATATCCATTAAAGATTTGGACGTGGGAATTAAATGCAACATCTCGAAGTTTGCGGATGACATGAAGCTGGGGGGCAGTGTTAGCTGTGAGGAGGATGCTAGGAGGCTGTAGGATGATTTGGATAGACTGGGTGAGTGGGCAAATGCATGGCAGATGCAGTATAATGTGGATAAATGTGAGGTTATCCACTCTGGTGGCAAAAAACAGGAAGGTAGACTATTATTTGAATGGTGACCGATTAGGAAAATGGGAGATGCAGCGAGACCTGGGTGTCATGGTACACCAGTCATTGAAAGTAGGCATGCAGGTGCAGCAGGCTATGAAGAAAGCGAATGGTATGTTGGCATTCATAGCAAAAGGATTTGAGTATAGGAGCAGGGAGGTTCTACTGCAGTTGTATAGGGTCTTGGTGAGGCCACACCTGGAGTATTGCGTACAGTTTTGGTCTCCTAATCTGAGGAAAGACATTCTTGCCATAGAGGGAGTACAGAGAAGGTTCACCAGACTGATTCCTGGGATGGCACGACTTCCATATGAAGAAAGATTGGATAGACTCAGCTTGTACTCGCTGGAATTTAGAAGATTGAGGGGATCTCATAGAGACTTACAAAATTCTTGAGGGATTGGACAGGCTAGATACAGGAAGATTGTTCCCGATGTTGGGGAAGTCCAGGACAAGGGGTCATAGTTTAAGGATAAGGGGGAAGTCTTTTAGGACCGAGATGAGAAAATCGTTTTTCACACAGAGTGGTGAGTCTGTGGAATTCTCTGCCACAGAAGGTAGTTGAGGCCAGTTCGTTGGCCATATTTAAGAGGGAGTTGGATGTGGCCCTTGTGGCTGAAGGGATCAGGGGGTATGGAGAGAAGGCAGGTACAGCATACTGAGTTGGATGATCAGCCATGATCATATTGAATGGCGGTGCAGGCTCGAAGGGCCGAATGGCCTGCTCCTGCACCTAATTTCTATGTTTCTATGTTTCTAGCTCTCTCCTGAAAACATCCAGAGAACCTGCCTCCACCGCCCTCTGTGGCAGGGAATTCCACAGACTCACCACTCTCTGTGAGAAAAAGTGTTTCCTTGCCTCCGTTCTAAATGGCTTAACCCTTATTCTTAAACGGTGGCCCCTGGTTCTGGACTCCTCCAACATCGGGAACATGTTTCCTGCCTCTAGTGTGTCCGAGCCCGTAACAATCTTATATGTTTCAGTGAGATATTCTCTCATCCTCCTAAATGGACATTTATAAGGCAGAGAAGGACTATTTTTGATCGCACATTGCTGGCCTAGCACTAAACATTATTTCCCTATCATGTATCTGTACACTGTGAATGGCTGCATTAATGGTAGCAGTTGAGGCAGGAACCAAAACAACATTTGAAATACATTTGGAGAGGGACATGGATAGGATCAGTCCAGAGGGATAAGGGCCAAACGTTGGCCAATGGGACTAGTGTAGATGGGGCATTTTGGTCAGCATGGATGAGTCGGTCTGAAGGGCTAACGTCCGTACGGTATGTGTCTATGACTCAGTTGCTGCCTCACAGCACCCGAGACCCACGTTCAATCCTCACAACGGTTGCTGTCCGTATGTTCTCCCTGACACCTGTGTGGGTTTTCTTCCACACTCCAAAGATGTACAGGTTTGTAGGTTAATTGGCTTGGTAGAAGTGTACATTCTCCCCAGTGTGTGCGGGGATCGCAGGTCAGCGCGGACTCTGTGGGCTGAAGGGCTGTATCTCTAATATCCTGAAATCTAAAGACCGAAAAAGTGGGTTTACATATAAATGATCAGATTCCAGCATTCTGCAAACATAAAAATTAAACAGATGGAAGAATATAACAAAGAGTCAACTTCGGGAAAGTAGGAAAGACAATCTGTGACTTTTCGGATGTGGATCACATTTCGTGTCCACTTTACACATAAATGTAGCCGCAGGATATTATTTTCCCGCATTATTGGTAAATCGTAATTGAATACTGAGCAGTGTGGTGGAAAACGAGAATGCGTGTGGGAAACCAATGGCAGCCATGTAGTCTCTGCTGGCAGAAAGATCCAAGTTGAACACAAGCATCGAGCACAGAAACAGGACGAAGATCGACACAGACTGCTGGAGTAACTCATAGAGTCGTAGACTCATAGAGTGATACAGTGTGGAAACAGGCCCTTCGGCCCAACTGTGGAGAACATGGATAGGTGACGTTTCACAGAGTGCTGGAGTAACTCAGCGGGTCAGGCAGCATCTGTGGAGAACATGGATAGGTGACGTTTCACACTCTCAGCGGGTCAGGCAGCATCTGTGGAGAACATGGATAGGTGACGTTTCACAAGAGTGCTCTCAGTGGGTAAGGCAGCATCTGTGGAGAACATGGATAGGTGACTTTTCACAGAGTGCTGGAGTAACTCAGCGGGTCAGGCAGCATCTGTGGAGAACATGGATAGGTGACGTTTCACAGAGTGCTGGAGTAACTCAGCGGGTCAGGCAGCATCTGTGGAGAACATGGATAGGTGACGTGAGTGCTGGAGTAACTCAGTGGGTAAGGCAGCATCTGTGGAGAACATGGATAGGTGACATTTCACAGAGTGCTGGAGTAACTCAATCTGTGGAGAACATGGATAGTTTCACAGAGTGCTGGAGTAACTCAGCGGGTCAGGCAGCATCTGTGGAGAACATGGATAGGTGACGTTTCACAGAGTGCTGGAGTAACTCAGTGGGTAAGGCAGCATCTGTGGAGAACATGGATAGGTGACGTTTCACAGAGTGCTGGAGTAACTCAGTGGGTCAGGCAGCATCTGTGGAGAACATGGATAGGTGACGTTTCACAGAGTGCTGGAGTAACTCAGTGGGTAAGGCTCTGTGGAGAACCGAAAGTGGGTCATCTGTGGAGGAACATGGATTATCACAGAGTGCTGGAGTAACTCAGTGGGTCAGGCAGCATCTGTGGAGAACATGGATAGGTGACGTTTTGGGTCCTGAGAGAGTAAAACCAGAGATATAGATGGTACATGGGGCAAATTAATGAAAGATATGCAAAAAGCAACAATGATAATGGAAAAGTGGAGCCCACAATGGTCCATTGACGGCTGTGGGCGAGGTGATAACGAGTTATACAGACAGTGAAATTCAACAGAACGGCAGTGAAACTAGTGCAACGACTAGGGTGTGAGGCGAGATTATTTGCATGGAAGTACTTGGTGGTTTGAATGCCGTGAGTGAAGATCTCTGACCTAAATGGCCAACTATTTATTTGAATTGTGACTTTGTTAGTCATGGAGCTACGCAGTAATAGTATCTTTCCTTGTACCTAACGAAGGGTCCACCAGGGACTGTACTAGAAGTTGGACAATTTTATACTGGACAACAGTTACATTTATCAAGCCAATTAACCTTTGGAAATAATAGACAATAGACAATAGGTGCAGGAGTAGGCCCTTTGAGCCAGCACCGCCATTCAATGTGATCATGGCTGATCATCCCCAATCAGTACCCTGTTCCTGCCTTATCCCCTGACTTCGCTATTTTTAAGAGCCCAATCTAGCTCTCTCTTGAAAGTATCCAGAGAACCGCCCTCTGAGGCAGAGGACTCCACAGATTCACAACTCTCTGGGTGAAAAAAAAATTTCCTCGTCTCCGTTCTACATGGCCTACCCCGTCCAAATGTCTTTTAAAGTTTGTTATGTTACCTGCCTCAATTACTCAAAAACTTGCTGCATCAGTCTTTTGTTGCTTAATTGTATTTTTCCTCACACCTCACTGGCCTGAGTGTATTAAGCAACGAGCAATTGGTATTGATTAGGGCCTGCTTGATGATACACAACTGTAGACTCCCGAATCACAGCATTACGTGGAAATGATGATTGTATCGTTCTGCTCCTTACCTTCTCTCCTTTACCAGATTGGAATTTGTTGTGTGTTTCCATTATAATTTAAAATAAATCTGAAATGGGCACTGCATGCATTTCCCTGCTGTGAACTATTGGTTTTGTTAATGGTTTGGAACAAAGTATGATGGAGTGGCAAGATAGACAGAGTGCTGGAGTAACTCAGCGGGTCAGGCAGCATCTGTGGAGAACATGGATAGGTGACGTTTCACAGAGTGCTGGAGTAACTCAGCGGGTCAGGCAGCATCTGTGGAGAACATGGATAGGTGACGTTTCACAGAGTGCTGGAGTAACTCAACGGGTCAGGCAGCATCTGTGGAGAACATGGATAGGTGACGTTTCACAGAGTGCTGGAGTAACTCAGCGGGTCAGGCAGCATCTCTGGAGAACATGGATAGGTGATATTTCAGTTCGGAACACTTCTTCAGACTTTGAAGTTCAGACCCGAAATTTCACCTATCCAGTTCACCAGAGATGCTGCCTGACCCACTGAGTTACTCCAGCATTTTGTGTATATCTTCGGCAAAACCAGCATCTGCAGTTCCTTCCTACACAAGATGGTGTGACCTATTGGCAAGTTACTGGACCAGTGTCCAGTGGCCCCGAAGGATGATTTGAAGGCACGAGTTCGATTCCCGGAACGCACTCTTGGAACTGAATTTCAAGCAATTGAATAGTCTAGACAAAAGTGCTGGAGAAACTCAACGGGTGAGGCAGCATCTATGGAGCGAAGGAAATAGACAACGTTTCTGGCCGAAATTGAATAGTTTAGTTTAGTCCAGTGCGAAAACAGGCCCTTCTGCCCACCAAGTCAACACCGACCAGCGATCCCCGTACACTACACTATTCTACACACACTGGGGACAATTTACACTTACACCAAGCCAATTAATCTACAAACCTGCATGCCTTTGGAGTGTGGGAGGAAACCCGAGCACCCGGAGAAAACCCACGCAGTTCATGGGGAGAACGTGCAAACTCCCTACAGACAGCACCCGCAGTCAGGATGGAACCCGGATCTCTGGCGCTGTGAGGCAGCAACTCTACCGCTGCGCCACCGTGCCACACCTTCTAATCTGGAATAAATCTATAACGAAAAATAAAACACATCAGTGATTGTGTTAATTGGCCAAACTTGGATAGTTTCCTCTGGAACACGGCGGCTAAGAGTAATGAAACTAATCTCCTCTGCCTGCACCTGGTCCGTACCCCTCCATTCCCTGCATGTCCACATGCCTATCTAAAAGCCTCTGAAACACCACTATCTTAAAGTATCGCCCTTCCGACGAGAGGGTTTAGAATTAAATCAATTGCAAGACAGATCAGCTGAGCTTGTGAGAGAAAATAAAATCACAAAATGAGCGTTTGTGTGGAGAAAGAATAAAGAATCTTACCCTGGGTTCAGAATCGAAACGTTTATGTTTTAGCCAACGGTAAATTTCTGCACGCATTCTCAAAGTGTTCCAAGCAGTTGGGAAATATTGGTAATGTCAGGTTGGAAAATGCATGTCAGAATTAATTCATTCAAAACCAATGCAGAAGTACGCTTCCTTTTGCAGGGAAACATTTTTGCAAAGACTAAACAGGGCGGCACGGTGGTGTAGCGGTAGAGTTGCTGCCTCACAGCACCAGAGACCCGGGTTCTATCCCGAATATGCGTGCTGTCTGTACAGAGTTTGTACGTTCTCCCCGTGACATTTGTGGGTTTTCTCCGGCTGCTCCGGTTTCCTCCCACACTCCAAAAATGTACAGGTTTGTAGGTAAGGGTACACAAAAGGCTGGAGAAACTCAGCGGGTGCAGCAGCATCTAAGGAGCGAAGGAGATAGGCGACGTTTCGGGTCGAGACCCTTCTTCAGACTGGTCAGGGAGCAGGGAAACGAGAGATATAGATGGTGATGTGGAGAGATAATGAACAATGAATGAAAGATATGCAAAAAAGTATCGATGATAAAGGGAACAAGCCATTTTAAGCTGTTTGTAGTGTGAAAATGAGAAGCTAGTGCGACTAGGGTGGGGGAGGGAGATAGAGAGAGAGGGAATGCCAGGGCCCGAGGGCTGAGGGAGAGGTGGGAAGGGGAACAGCAAGGGTTAACAGAATTGAGAAAATTCGATGTTCAAGCCCAGAAGATGCAGACTCCCCAAGCGGAATATGAGGTGCTGTTCCTCCAACTTGCGGTGTTGCTCACTCTGGCCGTGGAGGAGGCCCAGGACCGAGAGGTCAGATACGGAATGGGAGGGGGAGTTGAAGTGCTGAGCCACCGGGAGGTCGGGTTGGTTATTGTGGACCGAGCGGAGGTGTTCGGCGAAACGATCGCCAAGCCTCCGCTTGGTCTCACCGATCTAGATCAGCTGGCATCTGGAGCAGCGGATGCAGTAGATGAGGTTGGAGGAGGTGCAGGTGAACCTCTGTCGGACCTGGAAGGACTGCTTGGGTCCCTGAAAGGAGTGGAGGGGGGAGGTGAAGGGACAAGTGTAGCATTTCTTGCAGTTGCAAGGGAAAGTGCCCGGGGAAGGGGTTGAGCGGGAGGGGAGGGAAGAATTGACAAGGGAGTTGCGGAGGGAGCGGTCTTTGCGGAAGGCAGACGGGGGGGAGATGGGAAGATGTGGCGAGTGGAGGGGTCACGTTGGAGGTGGCGAAACTGGCGGAGGACTATGTGTTGTATTTGTCCTCATAGTCCTCCGCCAGTTTCGCCACCTCCAACTAGAGATCAGTGCTGATCTACTATCTATCTAATTGGAGACCTTCGGACTAGCTTTAATCGGGCTTTGCAGGCTTTACCTTGCACTAAACGTTATTCCCTTATCCTGTATCTGTACACTGTAAACGGCTCGATTGTAATCCTGTATTGTCTTTCCGCTGACTGGTTAGCACGCAACAGAAGCTTTTCACTGTACCTCGACACACGGGACAATAAACTGAACTAAGTAATGTCATCAGTGTGAATCTGCATTGGATCATCTGAAGAAATGTCGTGTGATGTTATTGTTAATGTGTTGAGTGTATTATGAATAATGAATGAACAAATTAATGAATTAATTAATGGATACATTATTCTCACATGTGACAGTGGAATTCTTTGTTTTACATAACCACGGTATGCAAATAGGCACCACACAAAGGGAATGAACAAAGTTATGGTCCTTCTTTGTTCCCCCTCAATGTAGCCCCCCCCCCCCCCCCCCCCCCCACACCGGCTCCTCCATTGTTCCCTAGGTACAGGTATAGAGATAAGGATGCAAACTGACCCGAGCTCAGGGAGGGACCGTTGAGAAGCCGGATAATGCAGGGGAACTAGCTGTGCTCGATGATTCTCGGACCTTCTTGACTGTCACCGGATCTAATTGGTTATCACCAGATTTGCTCTTCAGCAAGAGTGCGCACTTTTAGAAAAGAAATGCTCAAAAGAGTAAGATAATTCTTGATTGGCACGGGTGTCAGGGGTAATTGGAAGGCAGGAGAATGGGTTGAGAGGGAGAGATGGATCGGCCATGATTGAATGGCAGAGTAGACACGATGGGTCGAATGGCCTAGTTCTGCACAAATAACGTATGAACTGACAGACACCAGACAATAGGTGCAGGAGTTGGCCAATCGGCCCTTCGAGCCATCACCGCCAGTCAATGTGATCATGGCTGATCATCCCCAATCAGTACCCCGTTCCTGCCTTCTCCCCATATCCCCTGACTCCGCTATCTTTAAGAGCCCTATCTAGCTCACTCTTGAAAGTATCCAGGGAACCTGCCTCCACCGCCCTCTGAGGCAGAGAATGCCACAGACTCACCACTCTCTGTGAGAAAAAGTGTTTCCTCGTCTCCGTTCTAAATGGCCGACTCCTTATTCTTAAACTGTGGCCCCTGGTTCTTGACTCCCCCAACATCGGGAACATGTTTCTTGCCTCTAGTGTGTCCAAACCCTTAATAATCTTACATGTTTCAATGAGATATCCTCTCATCCTTCTAAACTCCAGAGTGTACAAGCCCAGCTGCTCCATTCTCTCAGCATATGACAGTCCCGCCATCCCGGGAATTAACCTTGTAAACCTACGCTGCACTCCCTCCGTAGCAATATGAAGAGAAGTCCCAACCCAAAACCTCACCAATCCATGTTCTTAGGAGAAGTTGCCTGACCCGCTGTGTTAAGGGCCTGTCCCACTTTCCCGAGTTACGAATTCTCCCGCGTTTTCCCCTTGATTCAAACTCAAAGATGCCAGGCGTAGGTACTCGGGGCTATTTTTATTACTCGTGGACATTTTTCATCAGGCTGAAAAAAATGTCCCGACTTACCTGATGCCCGAGTGCCTACAGCTGGCATAACGAGCCGCTACAATATATCTACGGACTCCTGCGGCCTCCTACGGACTCGCTACCGACATTCCCCGAGTTTGAATCAAGTGGAAAACTCGGGAAAATTCGTGAGTAACTTGGGAAAGTGGGACAGGGGCTTTACTTGTGAACTGATGAATTTACAGAGAACAAGTACAGTATAGACGTATGGAACATTGTTACATTTTACACAAATCAAAATCATGACTCTAAATGTTTGTAGACGCTGTTTCATCAATATAGTGAAATTTTAAAACATTCTGTATTATTTGTTTTCAGCTGAATACATACAATTACCCAATATATTCGAAGATTTATATTTCCCTCAGGCATCGTTTAGAATGAATGTATCGGTGAAGGAAGTCTACAACGATACTGTCAATGGCAATTTGCAACCTCAAACTGTTCAAATCACACATTTGCATCTGCAGGTAATTGAACACTTGATCTCGAGATGGGGCAGGCGTTTAGAGGACAGTTGCGGTGACAAATTGGCTTTTGGCCTTCATCAGTCAGAGTATTGAGTGTAGAAGTTGGGAGGTCGTGTTGCAGTTGTACAAGGCATTGGCGCGGCTGCATTTAGAGTATTATGTTCAGTTGTGGGCTTCATGTTATTATAGGAAAGGTGTTGTCAAGCTGGAAAGGGTTCTGAGAAGATTTATGAGGATGTTGCCGGGATTCAAGGGTGTGAGCTATAGGTTGAGCAGGCTGGGACTCTATTCCTTGGAGCGCTGGAGGATGAGGGGTGATCTTATAGAGGTGTATAAAATCATGAGAGGAATAGATCGGGTAGAGAATTAAGGTGATAAGGTCATAAGTGATAGGAGTAGAAAAAGGCCATTCAGCCCATCAAGTCTCCTCCGCTATTGAATCATGGCCGATCGATCTCTCCCTCCTAACCCCATTCTCCTGCTTTCTCCCCATTACCCCTGACTCCCATACTAATCAAGATTCTATCTATTCTAGTCTCTTCTAGATGGGATGTTTTGGGCAGGAGAGGCAAGTTGGGCTGAATGGCCTGCCTCCATGCTGTCTCACTTTATATAACTCTATCATTATGACAAAGTGTTTAAGGATTTGTATGCACTGTAGAATGGAAGGTCTTCAATGAGGTCATGTGGCTGCGAGAGGCTTGGAAAGTGGAGAGTTTAGTTTAAACTCAAACTCAATGCAGCGTAGAATCTTTTTGTTTAGTTTAGAGATACAGCATGGAAACAGGCCCTTCAGCATTCTAAGTCCACGCCGACCAGCGATCCCCGCACACTAACACTATCCTACACTCACTAGTGACAATTTGCAATCTGCAAATTTACTGATCATGCCCTGTATGTTCACATCCCAATCACTGATGTAGATGACAAACAGTAACGGGCCCAGCACCGAACCCTGAGGCTCACCACTTGTCACAGGTCCTCCAGTCTGAGAAGCAACCTTCCACCATCACCCTCTGCTTCCTTCCATGGAGCCAGTTTTCAATCCATTCAGCTATCTCTTCTTGGATCCCAAGCGATCTAACCCAGAGCAGCCTGCCATGAGGAACCTTGTTGAATGCGTTGCTGAAGTCCATGTTCACAACATCTACAGATCTGCCCTCATCGACCTTTTTGGTCATGTCCTCAAAAAACACAATCAGATTCATAAGGCACAACCTCCCACATACAAAACCATGCTGACTATCCCCAATCAGCCCTTATCCGTCTAAATGCCTGAATCACCTATCCCTCAGAATACTCTGCAGAACTTTCCAACTACAGATGTTCAGCTGACCGGCCTATAGTTCCTGCAGCCCTTCTTGAATGAAGGCACAACATTTGCCACCCTCCTGTCTTCCGGCACCTCTCCTGTATTTAATATGGGCTGGTGGGACTAGTGTAGATGGGGCATCTTGGTCAGATTGGGCAGAAGGGCCTGTTTCCATGCTGTATGACTATGTTTGTGTTTACTTGTTGACTGAAGATTCCTAAAACTCAGAAAAATGTTGAGAAATTAACTACTCACCAATAACCACAGTATATAACATGTTACATGTATTCCAGCATCAGGCATATTTATTCCCAAATAAAAATTTGATGTTCTAGAATTTGACAGCAAATCGAGTTTTTTTCAACACAAAGCTAACCATTGACTTGTGAACTTTATAATGAATTATTTGTGTTTCAATATCGTCAGTGTGCATTTCCGTATATTTACTGAAGACAAGTTATAGCCCTGTCCCACGGTACGAGTTCATTCCAAGAGCTCTCCCGAGTTAAAAAAAAATCAAACTCGTGGTAAGCATGGAGAATGAACGTAGCGGGTACGTCGGAGCTCGGGGACGTCTCTTAGCGCTAACGGCAGGTACTCGGTGTGGAGAAGGTACACAGACACATTAAAGTCTTCAGTACTTTATGAAGCATACATTATACATAGCCCTGGCTGTACGTGGTCTGTCACGATCACCAGAGAGAGAGCTAGGGGCGTGTGGGTTACAATTATACTAACTGGTGGGGGAGTGGTTAGCATGGACATCGTTACTATCAATTAAAGGTGTACACACATATCATCTACATCCTTTCCGCTACCAAAACAAACAGTGAGTGACAGGGCGACCACGTCTCATGCGCCAGGGTGACTGCAAACAGTAAAAGCGCAGGGATACAGGATCACACGTAATCGCCGTAACGGACCGGCGGCCTGACCAGGCGACCAGACCGGGTCCGCACCTCGCCATCACCTCCCTCCCCGACGGGAACAAGCGGGGACGCTGGGGCATGGTGGGGGCTACGGACAGGAGAACCCCTTGGCGACGAAGGCATCGGGGGGGGGCGGCGAAGAGAAGGGCGAGGAAGCCGGAGAAAGCGGGACCGCAGCTGGGAGGCGCTCCGGAGGAGGACGAGGGGAGGTTGGCCCCAGAGGAACGGGCAATAGCACAGGGCCGCGACAGTGGCAGCGGGGGGGGCATACGGAGCCGCCGGGGGAGGGAGAGGCTCGTTCACGAGCCGGAGATGCTGGCGGGACCGGCGGTACACCCTTCCGTTGTGGTTGACAAGGTACGAACGAGGGGAACCAGCAGAACCGACGACCACGGCCAGCCTGGAACGGCCAGAAGAGGACCGCATACGGACGACCTGGCCGGGGAGAAGAGGGCGGCGGACACGGCAGGACCTGTCGTGGGAACCCTTCTGGATACTGTGCTTTTGGGCAATGCGTTCCCGGACCAAGGCAGGTTTAAAGACGGAGGGGGACAGGGACTGCTGAGACACCGGGACCGTGGGCGTGGGTTCATATCCCACCTGACACCATGTGGAGAAGGTACACAGACACCTTAAAGTCTTCAGTACTTTATTAAGCATACACGTTATACATAGCCCTGGCTGTACGTGGTCTGTCACGATCACCAGAGAGAGAGCTAGGGGCGTGTGGGTTACAATTATACTAACTGGTGGGGGAGTGGTTAGCATGGACATCGTTACTATCAATTAAAGGTGTATGCACATATCATCTACACTCGGGAAGACTCGCTAACGGCAGGTAAGCACGGGAAGACTCGTAAAGATTTTTCAACATGTTGAAAAATGTCCATGAGAGACCTGAGTACCGACGAGCGGCCATTATCGTAAATCTCCGAGTTCGAATCAGGGCAAACTCGGGAGAGCTCTTGGAATGAACTCGTACCGTGGGACAGGGCTTTTATAGTCATACTGCATTTAGTCATACAGTGTGAAAGGCCCTCCAGCCCAACTTGCCCACGCCGCATCTACACTAGTCCCACTTGCATGCGTTTGGCCCATACGCGCCTAAACCTGTTCTATCCATGTACCCGTCTAAATGCGTGGAAACAGGCCCTCAGGCCCAATGAGTCCATGCTGACCAATAATCACCCTGCACACTAGCACTATCCTACACACACTAGGGAAAATGTGCAGAGCCAAATTACCTACAAACCTGCACATTTTTGGAGTGTGGGAGGAAACCGGAGCATTCGGAGGAAACCCAGGCAGTCACGGGGAAACATCACCTATCCATGTTCTCCTGAGATGCTGCCTGACCCGCTGAGTTACTCCAGCACTCTGTGAAACGTCACCTATCCATGTTCTCCACAGATGCTGCCTGACCCGCTGAGTTACTCCAGCACTCTGTGAAACGTCACCTATCCATGTTCTCCACAGATGCTGCCTGACCCACTGGGTTACTCCAGCACTCTGTGAAACGTCACCTATCCATGTTCTCCACAGATGCTGCCTGACCCACTGGGTTACTCCAGCACTCTGTGAAACGTCACCTATCCATGTTCTCCACAGATGCTGCCTGACCCGCTGAGTTACTCCAGCACTCTGTGAAACGTCACCTATCCATGTTCTCCACAGATGCTGCCTGACCTGCTGAGTTACTCCAGCACTTTGTGTCTTTTTTTTGTAAACCAGCATCTACAGTTCCTTGTGCCTACAGACCAGTTGTGTTGCTTCAAGTAAGAATTTCATTCTGCTGTTATGCCATTTAAACACTCTTGACTCTGGAGTGTTAAATCTCTTGACTTTTTAGATTTTAGAGATACAAAGGAAATAGACCACTCGACCCGCCGCGTTATCATCAACCAATGATCACCTGTACTTTATTTCTATCCCACACACTAGGGACCATTTACAGTGCCAATTATCCTAAAACTCTGCACGTCTTTGGAGTGTGGGAGGAAACCAGAGCCACCAGAGAAAACTCACGCGGTCACAGGCAGAACATACAAACTCCATATAGATAGTTCTGTTTCAGTTTCAGTTCACTTTATTGTCACGTGTACCGAGGTACAGTGAAAAGCTTTTGTTGCGTGCTAACCGGTCAGTACTTTTTTTTTTTAATATTTTTATTAGAAGCATATCATAATCCAAACCAGTACAGACTTTGTTTAACAATTACATATTATTAATATCTAATGTCCCGAGGTCCCAGCTAATAAAATAGCTGGGGTCCTCATTTATCAATTACATATTAACACTGCTTCTAATGGTTTATTTTTATTTATAGATAGAAAGAGAGAAAAGGAAAAAGAGATGATTAAACAAAATAGAGTAAATTATCAATAATACAGCTTAGGAGATAGGTCCGTAGGTTATAAAACGTAACTCTTCATCTAATCCTGGATTCAAGCTTCAGTCAGGCTCCCGTGTCGGACCAATCTACCCCTTCAAATAATCTATAAATGGAGACTGTGTCCTAGCAAATAATTCCGGTTTGCCAATTAGGACAAGTCTAATTTTTTCCAAATGTAGGGTCTCCGACATCTCCATAATCCACATTTTAATTGTGGGGGTTGTTGGGTTTTTCCAAAATTTTAATATGAATTTTTTCCCAATTATTATACTATAATCAAGGAAATTTCTTTGGCTTGTTGTACGTTTTAGGCATTGTTCTGATATTCCCAATATTATTAGTTTAGGGTCGGGATCCATTTGGATGTTAACAACTTCGGAAATAATTTTAAAAATATCCATCCAGAAATGTTTAATTTTTATACAATTTACAAAAGTATGGGTTAAATTAGCCACTGAATATTGACATTTGTCACATCTAGGGGAGATATTAGGAACAATTCTATTTAATTTTGTTTTAGAATAATGCAATCTATGTAGTACTTTAAATTGTATTAAAGAATGTCTGGCATTTAACGAGCATTGATGTGTGTGTTGTAGACTTTCATCCCAAATATCTTTAGTTATCGGTTGAGTTAATTCATTTTCCCATGCTTGTCTGTATAATTCTGTCGACGGGATCTCACTATCTAAAAGAGTATTATAAATGTAAGATATTAATTTAACTGTATTAGGATGCTTATTCAAACTTTCATCAAGAATCTCTGGCTCTCTAGTTCTATAGTCTTATGTATGTAATTTAACAACATCTCTATTATAAATATCTAAAAAAATTATTTGAATGTAATCCATAATTCTGTTGTAACTCCTGAAATGAAAGAAAAATATATTTTCTATAAAGATGTCCCACCTTTTTATTTTCATATTTTTTCCATTGTACAAAACCTTCATCCAACACAGAAGGATAAATGAAGGATTATTTACAATCGGGAGAGAAGGTGATAAATTATCCAATTTTAATGTATTTTTTAATTGTTTGTGAATTTGTATACCACTGTATATTATAGGGTTTTCACTATAGGTTTTTTTATTCAGTTTTGTGGGAGCAAACAGAATCGGGGCTATTTCAAAAGGCAAACAATCTTCCTTTTCCATCTTTAACCAATCTGGTTGCTGATCCATATCTTCCAACCAAAAGTTCATATTTTTAATATTGACTGCTCAAAAGTAAAATAAAAAATTTGGTAAAAACTAATCCTCCATTCGTCTTGGATTTACATAAATGTGTTTTACTTATTCTATGATTCTTATAATCCCAAATAAAATTGTGACAATAGAATCAACTTAAAAAAAAAATTTGGGGAGATATATTGGGTTTGATTGAAAAAGGTATAGTAATTGCAGAAGAAAAATCATTTTTATAGCGTTAATTCTACCGAGCATTGAGATGGGAAGTGTTTTCCAATATTGAATATTCTTCTGCAGTTTATTAAGTAAAGGTGGAAAATTTATTTTAAATAAAGAAGTATATTTCTTGGTCACATAAATTCCTAGATATTTAAATTTTTCATTGACTATTTTAAAGGGAGATTGTTGCAATATATATATAAATTAAGTTCCGTTATTGGCATAATTTCACGATTATTCCAATTAATTCTATATCCCGAAAATAAGCCAAATTGAGTTACAAGTTTGGAATACTGGTTTCTGGATTTGTAATATATAGTAGTACATCATCTGCACATAAAGAGATTTTATTAACTGTATTTTTAGTATTATACGCATATATTTCTGGAAGGGCTCTAAAACTTTCTGCCAATGGTTCAATAGCAAGGGCGAATAATAACGGGGATAACGGACATCCTTGTCTACAACCTCTAGATAAATCAAATTTTGTTGACAACATTTGATTTGTCATTATTCTAGTTGTTGGATTAGTATATAAAAGCTTAACCCATGTGCTGAACTGTGTTAAGCTTTACTTTCAATAGTCAAAAAAAGTCAATACTTAAAAAGTCAATACTTTTTTAAATTTCCAAATAGACTTTATTCGAGAAATAAATATATACAATACATGATCCTTACAAAATTCCATCCGACATTCTCAGAGGCTATACATACATACAATACAGTTTCCCCAAATCCCAAATGTATCCTCCCACCCTTGCCACTCATGTGGCCCACTGGCGTGGAATCCCTTCCCTTATTTTGAGGGGTCTCCACCACACCCTGCCCCCATGTCCAGCAGCCGAAGGACCCTAGACTGTGGTCTGAGCCTTGGCGTTGGCTGCACTGAGCTTCAGACAATACAGGATTACAATCGACCCATTCACAGTGGACAGATACATGAGAAGGGAATAACGTTTAGTGCAAGGCAAAGCCAGTAAGGTCCGATCAAAGATAGTCCGAGGGTAACCAATGAGGTAGATAGTAGTTCAGCTCTGCTCTCTAGTTGTGGTAGGATGGTTCAGTTGCCTGATAACATCCTCCCACACTCCAAAGATGTACAGTTTTGTAGGTTTAAGAAAGAACTGCAGATGCTGGAAAAATCAAAGGTGGACAAAAATGCTGGAGAAACTCAGCGGGTGAGGCAGCGTCTATGGAGTCGAGACACTGAAACGTCACCTATTCCTTTGCTCCATAGATGCTGCCTCACCCGTTGAGTTTCTCCATTTTTGTAGGTTATTTGGCTTGAGTTAAATTGTAAAAATTGTCCCGAGTGTGTGTAGGATAGTGATAGTGTATGGGGTGACGTTGGTCAGCATGGAAACGATGGGCCGAAGGGCCTGTTTCCCCACTATATTTCTACAGTTTCTTCCCAGCTGTTATCAGTCAACTGAACCATCGTACCACAACCAGAGAGCAGTGCTGAACTACTATCTACCTCATTGGTGACCTTCGGACTATCCTTGATCAGACTTTGCTGGCTTTGCCTTGCACTAAACGTTATTCCCGTATCATGTATCTGTACACTGTAAATGGCTCGATTGTAATCATGTATTGTCTTTCCGCTGACTGGTTAGCACGCAACTAAGGCTTTTCACTGTACCTCGGTACACGGGACAATAAACTAAACTGAACCAAGTCTAAAGCAGCATCCTGGTGTTGTGCACAAGAGCAGGTGGACGGGCCCATATGTGTAACCTGTGATGTGTGTGGGAGAACGAGATCTTTGCCTTCAATACTTCATTTCCACTGACATACACCATGTTGTTACAAACAAACATGATGGATGCTGCCTCGGTGGAACGATCACCGTCCACTGCGTCCAACTGTGACAAGTGATTTAAAAGTATTGGAAATGTGTACCTTTCACCATTTTTAATAATTACGCTGTGTAGAACTGCAGATGCTGGGTTTAATCGAAGGTAGACACGGAATGCCGGAGTAACTCAGCGGGTCAGGCAACGTTTCTGGAGAACATGGATAGGTGACGTTTCACAGAGTGCTGGAGTAACTCAGCGGGTCAGGCAGCATCTCTGGAGAAAAGGAATGGGTGGTGTTTCAGGTCGAGACCCTTCTTCAGACTGAAGAAGATTCTCTGGAGAGAAGGAATTGGTGACGTGGGACTGAAGAAGCCTGTCCTGAAACGTCACCCTGCACCGCCATTCAATATGATCATGGCTGATCATCCAACTCAGTATCCTGTACCTGCCTTCACTCCATACCCCCTGATCCCTTCAGCCACAAGGGCCACATCCAACTCCCTCTTAAACATAGCCAATGAACTGGCCTCAACTACCTTCTGTGGCAGAGAATTCCAGAGACTCGCCACTCCGTGTGAAAAATGTTTTCCTCATCTCGGTCCTAAAGGAATTCCCCCTTATCATTAGACTGTGACCCCTTGTTCTGGACCTCCCCAACATCGGGAACAATCTTCCTGCATTTAGCCTGTCCAACTCCTTAAGAATTTTGTAAGTTTCTATAAGATCCCCCCTCAGTCTTCTAAATTCTAGCAAGTACAAGCCGAGTCTATCCAGTCTTTCCTCATATGAAAGTCCTGACATCCCAGGAATCAGATCTCGGAGAAAACCCACGTAGGTCACAGGGAGAACGTACAAACTCCGTACAGTACTGTTGACGAAACAGACAGGTACATGGATAGGGCAGGTTTAGGGGGATATGGGCAAAATGCAGGCAGCCAGCAGTAGTGTAGCTGGGACATGTTGGTCATGTATCACTCTATGACTCCATGACTTTGTGTTTAGCTCAAGATTCCAGCATCTGTAGTTCCTGGTGTCATTGTTTGACCTGTAGGTCTCTGTCTCTCTCTCCCTCTCTCTGTCTCTCTCCCTTTCTTTTTCTCTCTGTCTCTCTCTCTCTTTCTCTCTCTCTCTCTTTCTCTCTCTCTTTCTTTCTTTCTTTCTCTCTCTTCCTTTTTTCTCCCTCTTTTTCTCTCTCTCTCTCTCTCTCTCTCGCCCCTGCACTGTCAGAGTGGTGGTGAATGGCAGAAATGAGCGCAAACGAGAGAGGGAGAAGTAGAAATGCTAATATCAGTAAAAGCAAATGAGCGGTGAATGTTATTAATTAACGTATGAATAATTAGAAAATTGTTGTGGCCTTTGTGAATATTCATAGGTGTTTCTTTTCTGCGGCTCGCATTAATTGATTATATTTATGATTGTATCTCACTGATACCACTAATTGGAGATGCATTGAAATGTAGCCGAGCTGAGGATTATTATGCGGAAATCACCCTCATCCCAATTATCAGCCATTTCCAGCTGCACTGTGCTGTCATTAATACAGATATCCCGCACTTCATTACACAATGGATTGTCAAAGCTATTTACTCAGTATTTAACAATACGCTGGCCAGCCATCAACACTAAATCATCATTAATGCTGTCAAGTCTGGCTGCGTTATCGTGCAGCGTTGGAGGCAATTATCGTTTTATCTTCACTTTGCGCGCTGCAAACCTCTAACGCAGCATTGCCAGCCTGCGATGGTCCAACTGATTATAGATTAGCTCCACATTGTAATATGATTGATCTATCAAGACAACAGCACACACAACTGGCGCTAACAACGCTCATAATTTGGCAGAGGCGGGAGAGCTGTGAGGTGATTAGTATTCACGTGGTGCTTATTGAAGGCAGGAACAATAGTTGCAATAAATAAATCATAACCCAGAGCAAAACTGGGAATATGTAATAACGAAGGAACTGAAAATGATGCCTCTGCAAAACGAGGCACAAAGTGCTGGAGCAACTCAGCGGGTCAGGCAGCATCTGTGGAGAACATGGATAGGTGACGTTTCACAGAGTGCTGGAGTAACTCAGCGGGTCAGGCAGCATCTGTGGAGAACATGGATAGGTGACGTTTCACAGAGTGCTGGAGTAACTCAGCGGGTCAGGCAGCATCTGTGGAGAACACGGATAGGTGACGTTTCACAGAGTGCTGGAGTAACTCAGCGGGTCAGGCAGCATCTGTGGAGAACATGGATAGGTGACGTTTCACAGAGTGCTGGAGTAACTCAGCGGGTCAGGCAGCATCTGTGGAGAACAGGAATAGGTGACATTTCTGGTCTGTTTCTGTGCTATCTGACTATGACTGTTCTTAAATTCTTCTCTCTCTTTCCTTACCGATTTCTTGGTATTCCGTTGCGGAATTATGAAGGGTTCCCTGTCTTTCAGCTTTCCCTTGGCAATATTATAAACTTTGAATTTCAATAAGATTCTCTCTTTAACTTCCTAATCACCATGGATGAAATACTACGCTGCTTTTATCTAGGCTTAAGGGAAATCAAGGACTTGCAAACTTTGTATTAATTATTTAAACTTGAATCAATCCTATTTACAGTCATTGCTTGTAATGTAACTTCCCAGTCTGTCATCAATTGCTTAATTCAGATTTAAAACAGGATTGAAATTAAACTGTCTCTTCCAATGTTTGTACGAGATCCTATTATATCATGTGTCGGAAGGAACTGCAGATGCTGGTTTCACTGGAGAGAGACACAAAATGCTGGAGTGCTGGAGGCAGCATCTCTTGAGAGAAGGAATGGGTGACGTGTCGGGTCGAGACCCTTCTTCAGACTGAGAGTCAGAGGGAGAGTGAGACACAGAGGTACGGAAGGGTAAGGTGTGAAGACGAGAGATGAAAGGCATTGTCTACCCTCCAGTCCACAGGAACTGATCCAGAGTCGAGAGAACATTGGAAAATGATCACCAATGCATCCACAATTTCTAGGGCCACCTCTTTGTGTACTCTGGGATGCAAACCATTAGGCCCTGGGGATTAATCTGCCTTCAGTTCCAGCAGTTTACCTAACACCATTTCTTGACTAATGTGGATGCAGAACCAAAGACTTCGATTAACTGTTCTGCCATTTCCTTGTTTCCCATTATAAATTCACCTGTCTCTGATAGTAAGGGACCTACATTTGGCTTCACTAATCTTTTTCACATATCTGTAGAATCAGTTTTTATATTCCCCGCAAGCTTTCTTTCGTGCTTTTTTTCCTCCTCTTAATTAACCCCTTTGCCTCCTTTGTTGAATTCTAAATTTCTCCCAGTCCTCCGGTTTGCTGCTTCCTCTGGCCAATTTATTTGCCTCTTCATTGGATTTAACACTATCCGTGATTTCCCTCGTTAGCCACGGTTGAGCCGCCTTCCCCGTTTTATTTTTTCTCCAGACAGGGATGGACAATTTCTTGAGTCATCCATGCGATCTTTAAATCTTTGCCATTGCATCTCCACCGGCAACCCTTTAAGTATAACTTGCCTGTCTATCCGAGCCAATTCCCATCTCATACCATCAAAGTCTCCTTTCTTTAAGTTCAGGATCCCAGTCTCTGAATTAACCGTGTCATTCTCCATCCTAATGCAGAATTCCACCATATTATGGTCACTGTTGCCCAAGGGGCTTTGCACGACTTGCAGATTAAATTTTTGCGAATCCTGCACCAGCACTCCCAAGTCCCTTTGCATCTCTGATTTGCCCATTTAGAAAATAGTCTACGCTTTTATTCCTACGACCAAAATGCATAACTCCACACGTTGCTCCACTGTATTCCATCTGCCACTTCTCTGCCCACTCTCCCAGCCTGTCCAAGTCCTTCTGCAGAGTCCCTGTTTTCTCAACACTACCTGCCCCTCCATCTATTTTTGTATCCTCCACAAACGTGGCCACAAAGCCTTCAATCCCCTCGTCCGAATCATTAATATACATTGTCTTAGCTACGGTAATACTCTACTGGACTGTTTGTAAGATAATAATGTCACTGTGTGTTTACACTTCACATACGTGACATTAAAAACTTCCTTGAACCATTAACCCAAACTGTGATTTAGACTTGTGTTGGAAGGAACTGCAGATGCTGGTTTACACTGAAGATAGACACAAAAGTCTGGAGTAACTCAGCGGGACAGGCAGCAGCTCTGAGAGAAGGATTGGGCGACGTTTTGGGTACGAGACCCTTCTTCAAGAGAGTTTATTCGTGTGTCCCTGATAGGACAATGAAAATCTTGCTTAGACACATTAGACCCTTCTTCAGACTGAGATTCAGGGGAGAGGGAGTCCAGATATGGAAGGTAGACAAAAGTGCTGGGGAAACTCAGCGGGTGCGGCAGCATCAATGGATGAAGGAAATAGGCAATGTTTCGGGCCGAAACCCTTCTTCAGACTTTCTCCAGCACTTTTGTCTTCCTTCGCTCCATAGATGCTGCCACACCCGCTGAGTTTCTCCAGCACTTTTGTCTACCTTCGATTTTCCAGCATCTGCAGTTCCTTCTTGAACAACCAGTTATGGAAGGGGAAGGTGTGAAAATGACAGAGCAAAGGGGACGATGAGAATGGAAAGGTAGAATGATTTGAGTCTGGGTTAGAAGGTGGTTGTCGAGCTGGAGTGGGGGAGGAACCACAGTGGGTGCAGCAAGAGAGGGTGCTGCAGACCGCTCTGATATATTTCAATTTGGAAATACCTAGAACATTGCATTTTCTGAGCTCTTTAATGTTCATTTTCTTCAAAGCATTTGCATTGTAATTTTACCAGAAACAATTGCAAGGGCTAAGTGTTGCAAAATTATACTTTCTGCTTTCTTAATGAGGTAAAGATATTGAGCACTCAAGCGGCAGACTAAATTCATTCAAATCATTTTCCACAAGGCAGCCCTGGTGTAACCACAGTCATAAAGTGATTCAAATTCCACAAGTGATGTGAAAATATCAATATAGAATAAAAGATAGCTGTTTTGGGACAGGTTTCAGTTATTTTTTGGTTTAGTTTAGAGATACAGCGCAGAAACAGGCTCACCGAGTTCGCGTCGACCAGCGATCCCCGCACACTAACGATATCCGACACACACTAGGGACAATTTACAATTATACCAAGCCGTTTAACCTACAAACCTGTACGTCTTTGGAGTGTGGGAGGAAACTCCAATTGTTTTACAAATAAAAAACTGAAAAGTGTGGCGTGCAAAAGTATTCAGCCCCCTTTACTCTGATACCCCTAAATAAAATCCAGTGCAACCAATTGCCTTCAGAAGTCACCTAGTTAGTAAATAGAGTCCACTTGTGTGTAATCTAATCTCAGTATAAATACAGCTGTTCTGTGAAGGCCTCAGAGGTTTGTTAGAGAACATTAGTGAACAAACAGCATCATGAAGCCCAAGGAACACACCCGACAGGCCAGGGATACAGTTGTGGAGATGTTTAAAGCAGGGTTAGGTTATAAAAAAATATCCCAAGCTTTGAACATCTCATGGAGCACTGTTCAAGGTGGGAGAATCTGTCCTCAGGACAACTATTAGTCGTGCACTCCACAAATCGGGCCTTTATGCAAGAGTGGCAAGAAGAAAGCCATTGTTGAAACAAAGCCATAAGAACTGCAGTTTGCCACAAGCCATGTGGGAGACACAGCAAACATGTGGAGGAAGATGCTCTCGTCTGATGAGACCAAAATTGAAATTTTGGCCTAAATGCAAAACGCTATGTGTGGCGGAAAACTAACACTGCACATCACCCTGAACACACCATCCCCACTGTGAAACATGGTGGTGGCAGCATCATGCTGTGGGGATGCTTTTCTTCAGCAGGGACAGGGAAGCTGGTCAGAGTTGATGGGAAGATGGATGGAGCCAAATACAGGGCAATCTTAGAAGAAAACCTGTTAGAGTCTGAAAAAGACTTGAGACTAGAGCAAAGGTTCCCCTTCCAGCAGGACAACGACCCTAAACATACAGCCAGAGCTACAATGGAATGGTTTAGATCAAAGCATATTCATGTGTTAGAATGGCCCAGTCAAAGTCCAGACCTAAATCCAATTGAGAATCTCTGGCAAGACTTGAAAATTGCTGTTCATAGACACTCTCCATCCAATCTGACTGAGCTTGAGCTATTTTGCAAAGAAGAATGGGCAAAAAGGTCAGTCTCTAGATGTGCAAAGCTGGTAGAGACGTACCCCAAAAGACTTGCAGCTGTAATTGCAGCGAAAGGTGGTTCTACAAAGTATTGACTCATGGGGGCTGAATACTTTTGCACGCCACATTTTTCAGTTTTTTATTTAATAAATAATTTGATTTTTATCTAATAAAATTTGGAAACCATGTATCATTTTCCTTCCACTTCACAATTATGCACCACTTTGTGTTGGTCTATCAGGTAAAATCCCAATAAAATAGATTTACGTTTGTGGTTGTAACGTGACAAAATGTGGAAAAGTTCAAGGGGTATGAATACTATTCCAAGCCACTGTATATGCCATTTTTCAAGTCTCAGATCCCCAACCAACTGAAACAATATTGTGTTGGAAGGAACTGCAGCTGCTGGTTTCCAACGAAACCGCTGGAGTAACTCAGCGGGTCAGGCAGCATCTGTGGAGAACATGGATAGGTGACGTTTCACAGAGTGCTGGAGTAACTCAGCGGGTCAGGCAGCATCTGTGGAGAACATGGATAGGTGACGTTTCACAGAGTGCTGGAGTAACTCAGCGGGTCAGGCAGCACCTGTGGAGAACATGGATAGGTGACATTTCACAGAGTGCTGGAGTAACTCAGCGGGTCAGGCAGCATCTGTGGAGAACATGGATAGGTGACGTTTCACAGAGTGCTGGAGTAACTCAGCGGGTCAGGCAGCATCTGTACAGCGAAGGTGCTTTTCCTTCATCTACCTCAGCTGTTTACCGTTAACATCACATGGACTTTAAGCAAGTTGCTTCCTAATCTTTTACCACTTGGGGGAATTGCAACCAAGATGTTCGACCCCCGCTCCTCTGAGCGTTTTTGCAAATCTGTGCTGTACTCCCCCAAAGGCCAATTAAACTAAATTTATTCAAATGCTCTATAACATGTTGGCTGGATCACAACAGTCATGCCGACTCGATGGTGCCTGGCCCAGGCGACTATCTGCCTCCTAGCCACAGAAGCAAATCTACAATCACACGTTACAATCTCACTCGTAAACCTCTACTCCACCAGCATCATTTCTTCCTTTAATTCTGCAGTTGTACAGAGCCCTAGTGAGGCCACACCTGGAGTACTGTGTGCAGTTTTGGTCCACTAATTTGAGGAAGGGCATTCTTGCTATTGAGGGAGTGCAGCGTAGGTTTACAAGGTTAATTCCTGGGATGGCGGGACTGTCATATGCTGAGAGAATGGAGCAGCTGGGCTTGTACACTCTGGAGTTTAGAAGGATGAGAGGGGATTCTCATTGAAACATATAAGATTGTTAAGGGCTTGGACACGCTAGAGGCAGGAAACATGTTCCCGATGTTGGGGGAGTCCAGAACCAGGGGCCACAGTTTAAGAATAAGGAATAAGCCATTTAGAACGGAGACGAGGAAACACTTTTTCTCACAGAGAGTTGTGAGTCTGTGGAATTCTCTGCCTCAGAGGGCGGTGGAGGCCGGTTCTCTGGATACTTTCAAGAGAGAGCTAGATAGGGCTCTTAAAGATAGCGGAGTCAGGGGATATGGGGAGAAGGCAGGAACGGGGTACTGATTGGGGATGATCAGCCATGATCACATCGAAGGGCCGAATGGCCTACTCCTGCACCAATTGTCTATTGTATATAATTACGATCTTCTTCATCTCCTCACTAAACGTTATTCCTTTATCCTGTATCTGTACACTGTAAAAAGCTGGAGAAACTTGCAGCAGCATCTAAGGAGCGAAGGAGATAGGCGACGTTTCGGGTCGAGACCCTGTATCTGTACACTGTAAATGGCTCGATTGTAATCATGTATTGTCTTTCCGCTGACTGGTTAGCACGCAACAAAAGCTTTTCACTGTACCTCGGTACACGGGACAATAAACTGCTGAACGTGCAAGGCAGAGACTAAGTTATTCATCTTCATCATCATCGGCCGTCACTGGAACCTAGCTTGACTGTCTCCTCATGGAGGACACCTAGTCTGCAGACAGAAGGAACTTTGGAGATAAAGTTTGAAAATAGGGCCCTTCGGCCCATCGAGCCAACACGCACCATTGATCACCAGTGAGATATGACAATAGACAATAGGTGCAGGAGGAGGCCATTCGGCCCTTCGAGCCAGCACCGCCATTCAATGTGATCATGGCTGATCATCCACAATCAGTACCCCGTTCCTGCCTTCTCCCCATATCCCCTGATTCCGCTATCTTTAAGAGCCCTATCTGGCTCTTGCTTGAAAGTTTCCAGAGATCCAGTCTCACCACCCTCTGAGGCAGAGATCATGGATTTTCTGTACCTGTTTCTTTTTTCTGAAAAGTTTAGAGATCCAGCACAGAAACAGGCCCTTCAGCCCACTGTGCCTGCGCCGACCAGCGATCCCAGCACACTAACGCCATCTTAAACTAACTAGGGACAATTTACAATTTTACCGAAGCCAATTAACCTACAAACCTGCATGTCTTTGAAGTGTGGGAGAAAACCGAAGATCTCGGAGAAAAAAACCACGCAGGTCACGGGGAGAACGTGCAAACTCCGTGCAGTGGTGTCTCTGTCGCTGCGAGGCAGCAACTCTACCGCTGCACCACCTGCATGTGCAGTTCCTTCTTCCCCAAATACTGACAGTTTAGTTTCATTTTCTGTAAAAGGAAGTAATTGCAAACTCTTGCGGGTTTAACACTTGTATGAATAATTAAGCACTTTGTTGCTTAATAAAACTGGAGTCTTTTATCTGCAGCTTTATAGCCTTGAGTGCTTGGTGGTCGCATGTACTGGTGAAGGAAATTCTAACCTGTTGCAGCCTTACAGACGCATTTACGCAAATAAATATAACATAATCAATGATATAATAAATTAATATTCAGTAATAACAAGACTGTAGGTGTTCAATTAAAACAAAGTTTAGTTCAATCTGAAGCAGGGTTTCAACCCAGAATGTCACCTATTCCTTTTCTCCACAGATGCTGCCCGACCCGCTGAGTTACAATAGACAATAGGTGCAGGAGTAGGCCATTTGGCCCTTCGAGCCATCAGCACCATTCAATGTGATCATGGCTGATCATCCCCAATCAGTACCCCGTTCCTGCCTTCTCCCCATATCCCCTGACTCCGCTATTTTTAAGAGCCCTATCTAGCTCTTACTTCAGCATTTTGTGTCTATCTTCGTTGTAAACCAGCATCTGCAGTTCCTTTCTATACATAGTTTAGTTTAGTATCACCTGCGTCAAGGTACAGTGAAAAGCTTTTTGTTTGCATGCTTTCCAGTCAGTGGAAAATCTATATATGGTACATGAGGGCAGTCACGGCGCTCGCAGCACCAGAGACCCAGAGCCCGGGTCTCTGGTGCTGCGAGCGCTGTTAAGGCAGCGGTAGAGTTGCTGCCTTAACAGCGCTCGCAGCACCAGAGACCCGGGCTCGATCCCGACTACTGGTGCTGTCTGTATGGGCACGTGAGTTTTCTCCGAGATCTCCGGTTTCCTCCCACACTCCAAAGACGTGCAGGTTTGTAGGTCAATTGGCTTGGTGTAAATGTGATAATTGTCCCTAGTGGGTGTAGGATAGTGTTAATATGTAGGGATCGCTGGTTGGTGTGGACTCGGTGGGCTGAAGGCCCTGTTTCCGCGCTGTATCTCTAAAAAACGATTGAGCCATCCACAGTGTACAGATGCAGGATAAAGGGTATAACGTTTTGTTCCTGAATCTGGAGGTGTGCATTTTCACACTTCTGTACCTCTTGCCTGATGTGAGAGGGGAGAAAAAGGAGTGGCCGGGGTGTGACTGGTCCTTGATGATGCTGCTGGCCTTGCCGAGGCAGCGTGAGGTGTAGATGGAGTCAATGGAAGGGAGGTTGGTTTGTGTGATGGTCTGGGCTGCGTCCACAGTTCGCTGCAATGTTTTGCGGTCTTGGATGGAGCTGTTCCCAAACCGAGCTGTGATGCAACCCGATAAAATGCGTTCCACGGCGAATCTGTAAGAGTTGGTGAGAGTTGCTGGCGACATGCTGAGTTCATACACCATTGTTTAACTTGGGATCATGTATAGTACAGAGATTGTGGGCTGAATGGTCTGTTCTGGAGCTCTACCTTTCTATGTTCTATTAAGAACAAAGCTAATTGGGCAGATCAGGCAAAGAATGATAAGATTTCTTCTAAATTTTCATTGCCGTTTAATACCACGAGTAGTAGACAATGAAGTGTGTCTCTGTGGACAAATGATTTCATATATGATTAATAGTCATAGCATTTAGTAGTTTTAATTGAAGAGCAGTTTTTCAAAAGTAATTCACATCATTGATCATAGGATATTTGGAAATTAAGTCCGTTGTCTAGGTTTTCATGGAGCATACAGCATGGAAAGAGGCCCACACCAACCAACATGCCCCATCTACACTAGTCTCACCTGCCAACATTTGGCCCATGTCCCTCCAAACCTGTCCTATCCCTGTACCTGTCTAACTGATTCTTAAACATTGTGATAGTCCCAGCCTCAACTACTTCCTCTGGCAGCTCGTTCCATACACCCACCACCCTTTGTGTGAAAAGTTACCCCTCAGATTCTTATTAAATCTTTCCCCCCATCACCTTAAACCTATGTCCTCTGGTCCTCGATTCCCCTACTCTAAACAAGAGACTGTGCATCTACCCAATCTATTTCTCTCAAGGATTTGTACCCCTCTGTGTAATAGGGATGGCGCAGCGGTAGAATTGCTACCTCACAGCGCCAGAGACCCGGGATCAATCCTGACGACAGGTGCTGTCTGAACGGAGTTTGTACGTTCTCCCCGTGACCTGCGTGGGTTTTCTCCGGGTGCTCCGGTTTCCTCCCACACTCCAAAGACGACCAGGTTTGTAGGTTAATTGACTTTGGTAAATTTGTAAAGTGTGAGGGGGCAACACTCCTGCTGTTCCACCGTGCTGTAGATGTCAGAGGAAGTGAGGTAGACAACAGAATAGGTGCAGGAGTAGGCCATTCGGCCCTTCGAGCCAGCACCACCTGGTGCTGAAGACGTGTATTGAAGAGAAAGATCACGTTCTCGCACACACATCACAGGTTATACATAAGTGCTTGTCCACCTGGTCTTGTGCACAACGCCAGGCTGCTGCTTGCATCTTCGGCATCCAAAATTCTACTTCCATTTTATTTTAAAACATAATTTAGAGTATCTTGTGAAAAGGAACTGCAGATGCTGGTTTACACTGAAGATAAACACAACATGCTGGATTGATAACTTTTTTAAAAGATTAAATTTTACTTCGTATGTTTCGTGGTGATCTTCCCCTAGCTGAAGATGATCTATTTTAGATTTTCCTTGAGCCTCATCCCCTTTTTATCTCTCGTTTTCACACCATACCCTTCCAGATCTCTGTGTCTCCCTCTCCCCGACTCTCAGTCTGAAGAAGGGTCTGGACCATTCCAGCATTTTGTGTTTATTTAGAGTATTGTGTCCAGTTCTGGGCACCGTGTTACAGGAAAGATGTTGTCAAGTTGGAAAGGGTGCAGAGAAGATTTACGAGGCGCTGTCTGTACGGAGTTTGCACGTTCTCCCCGTGACTTGCGTGGGTTTTCTCCGAGATCTTCAGTTTCCTCCCACACTCCAAAGGCGTACAGGTTTGTAGGTTCATTGGCTTAGTAAATGTAAAAATTCTCCAGTATAAAATTGTCCAACTTCCAGTATAGACTCTTCGGAAGGTACAAGGTGCAAGGTACAAGGAGACATAAGGTCCTAAGGACTTAAGGGAGAGGAACAGAATTAGGCCATTCACCCCATCAAGTCTATGCCACCATTCATTCATGGCTGATCTATCTCACCCTCCTAACCCCATTCTCCTGTCTTCTCCCCATAACCCCTGATACCCGCACTATTCAAGAATCTATCAATCTCTGCCTTAAAGACCTGGATTCTGTTGTGATGTTGTTAAGACAAGGGAGATGTTGTTATATTGCAAGGACTACTTTGTTTGCCCGCGTAACGACTTGTATATGTGGGAATGACGTAATATGGGCAGGGCACTCTGGTTCAATAGACAATAGACAATAGGTGCAGGAGTAGGCCATTTGGCCCTTCGAGCCAGCACCACCATTCAATGTGATCATGGCTGATCATCCCCAATCAGTACCCCATTTCTGCCTTCTCCCCATATCCCCTAACTCCGGTATTTTTAAGAGCCCTATCTAGCTCTCTCTTGAAAGCATCCAGGGAAATGGCCTCCACCGCCCTCTGAGGCAGAGAATTCCACAGACTCACAACTCTCTGTGAGAAAAAGTGTTTCCTCGTCTCCGTTCTAAATGGCTTACTCCTTATTCTTAAACAGTGACCCCTGGTTCTGCACTCCCCCAACATCGGGAACGTTTCCTGCCTACAGCGTCTCCAAACCCTTAACAATCTTATATGTTTCAATGAGCTCACCTCTCATCCTTCTAAACCCCAGAGTGTACAAGCCAGTTCCAGACAGTCCCAGATGGCCATGAATTAAACAGAGCCTTGATTTATGCTCAGCTTCAAACGCCTAGATACGTGTACTTGTGGTCATTCCAGAGTCATAACAACATGAAGGACCATGAAGTAAAACAGCTTTGACTGTCTATACGGAGTTTGTACGTTCTCTCTGTGACCTCGTGGGTTTTCTCCGGGCGCTCCGGTTTTCTCCCACACTCCAAAGACGTACAGGTTTGTAGGTGAATCGGCTTTGGTAAAGTGTTAAATCGCTGGGCGGTGTGGACTCGGCGAGCCAAAGGGCCTGTTTTCATACTGTATGTCTAAATTAAACTAACCTAAACGACTAAACTAACATCTGAGAGTGTCACTATCTCTCCGTTGACACTGTAACATGAAGACTGCCGTGAGGGGTGGGGGGGGGGGGGGGAACCATGGAGGAACCGCCATGGGAGGGGAGGGGAGAACAAAGGAGAGCCTGGTGCAGGATAATTTTGGCGCTGCCCTTTGTGTGGTCACTATTTGTATACCTTGGGCGGGCAAAACAACTGGTATCACAGTGAATTGGTATCACGTGACATTAATATATTAATTCATTCATTCAGGTTTTTAGCAATGGATTTTCATTTCGAGCCACTCCATTGTACACCGCAGCTTGCACTGTTATCTACATTGATTTATTGGATCATTTAAAACAAAAACAATCTTGATTTATCAGAGACAAATTATCTCTTTAAACAGTAATTTGGATCAATCTCAACAGTCTTTTGGACTGCAATACATCTGCCTTGAGATCCGATCCAATCATTCCACCGTACGGGTTAAGATGGTTCTGAAGTAAACCGTTTAGTTTAGAGATACAGCGCAGAAACGGGTCCTTCGGCCCTACGCGTCCACGCCAACCAGCGATCTCCGCACGCTAACAATATCCTACATGCACTAGGGACAATTTACATTTATACCAATTAACCTACAAACCTGTCAGTCTTTGGAGTGTGGGAGGGAACCGGAGCACCCGGAGAAAACCCACGCAGGTCACGGGGAGAACGTACAAACTCCGTACAGACAGCACCCGTAGTCAGGATGGGACCCGGGTCTCTGGCGCTGTGAGGCAGCAACTCTACCGCTGCGCCACCGTAACGCTCTATGAACATAATGAATATTAATTTTCAATCATGGCTACAGAATCTACATGTAATTTTAATAAGTTTATGCTAACGATTACACTCTGGAGCTGCCTCTCCTTATTAGACGTGTATAATTAGCTGTGAATACTTTGCCTTTAACCTTGGCCTGTGAAACTTGCCACAGACTGTAGCGGGGAGACATGGCTATCACTCTCTCTACAATCTCTCCTCGTCGCTCCTTACAGTAAGATTTCCCCAATTAGTGGCAATTAGCAGCAAATTATTACGGCATTGGGCGCTGAGGATGTGACTGGAGGAACTGGAGTATAGCTGTCTGCCCTCGTCTCCCTTACAACTGTTAATTAGCCTTCATGAAGGAGAAAACTTGTACAGCATTTGGGCCCAAAAACCCAGAGGAAATAGATAATCTTCTGAACCATTGTGGCACCTTGTTCCCAATTACAAGCAGATAAGGCAGGCTTTAAACAAAAGTTTCTTCAGATTCATCTTTGTACTCTTTGCTAAATAATTCTAAAGTCTGAACAATTACTTACTATGCACATCACAGAGAACATTAACAGCATGGAGTCCAGCATGTTGTCAGAAAGAGAGTCATTGAGTGTTTCATTGTCTTATGTCCAAAAACAAAATAATGACATTCTCACCTGCAACATCACCACAGAATATGTAAACATACGAGATACACAAAAACCTGGAGTAACTCAGCGGGTCAGGCAGCATCTGTGGAGAACATGGATAGGTGACGTTTCACAGAGTGCTGGAGTAACATAGAAACATAGAAACATAGAAACATAGAAATTAGGTGCAGGAGTAGGCCATTCAGCCCTTCGAACCGCCATTCAATAAGATCATGGCTGATCATCCAACTCAGTATCCCGTACCTGCCTTCTCTCCATACCCTCTGATCCCCTTAGCCACAAGGGCCACATGCCAATGAACTGAGTGGCAGAGAGTTCCATGTGTGAAAAAAGTCTTTCTCATCTCGGTTTCGCTGTGACCCCTTTCACCATGTGCTGTATCTCTAAAGTCTAAAGTCTAAAAAAAAACGCTTACATTTTAAAAGAACCTCTCACTACACAAACCAGATCACTTTATTGGGAAGGAATCTAAGCCCTCTAGTGGTCACACCGTTACAGTAACATCCATATCATAGAACTGTACAGTGAAGGTATTACAGTAGAAGGAATAGCAAATGGTGGTACCTTGCATAGAACATGAAGTGCTGGAGGAACCTAGAGCGTGATATCCCTGGGGCATGTAGTGTCCCGACCTGTAACACTCATAGAGTGGTACGAGTGGTACTACTCATTAAGAATAAGGGGTAAGCCATTTAGAACGGAGAAGAGGAAACATTTTTTCTCACAGAGAGTGGTGAGAAAATTAAACTCTCCTGACTCGTGACATTTGTATCAACAATCCTCCTGGAAACCGGCAGAGAAAAGCTCCACAGGTGATAATCCAAAGAAAAACGATGAAATAAATGCTCTTTCTCCTTAAACTAGCGTGACGTTACGGGGAATAAGCTTAAGATACTTTTTCTCACAGAGAGTAGTGAGTCTGTGGAATTCTCCCGCCTCAGAGGGTGGGGGAGGCCGGTTCTCTGGATACTTTCAAGAGAGAGCTAGATAGGGCTCTTAAAGATAGCGGAGTCAGGGGATATGGGGAGAAGGCAGGAACGGGGTACTGATTGGGGATGATCAGCCATGATCACATTGAATGGCGGTGCTGGCTCGAAGGGCCAAATGGCCTACTCCTGCACCTATTGTCTATTGTCTATTGTCTATTGATACAGTGTAGAAAGTAAGAAAGACAATCTGTGACTTTTCGGATGTGAATCACATTTCGTGTCCACTTTACACATAAATGTAGCCGCAGGATATTATTTTCCCGCATTATTGGTAAATCGTAATTGAATACTGAGCAGTGTGGTGGAAAACGAGAATGCGTGTGGGAAACCAATGGCAGCCATGTAGTCTCTGCTGGCAGAACGGTCCAAGTTGAACACAAGCATCGAGCACAGAAACAGGACGAAGATCGACACAGACTGCTGGAGTAACTCATAGAGTCATAGGTAGACAAAAGTGCTGGAGAATCTCAGCGGGTGTGGCAGCATCTATGGAGCGAAGGAAATAGGCAACGTTTCGGGCCGAAACACTTCTTCAGACTGTTTATTATGATGTCTGAAGAAGGGTTTCGGCCCAAAACATTGCCTATTTCCTTCGCTCCATAGATGCTGCCGCACCCACTGAGTTTCTCCAACATTTTTGTCCACCTTCGATTTTCCAGCATCTGCAGTTCCTTCTTGATCATGGAGTCATAGAGTGATACAGTGTGGATGCAGGCCCTTCAGCCCAACTCGCCCACACCGCCCAACAATGTCCCATCAACACTAGTCCCACCTGCCTATGCTTGGTCCATATCCCTCCAAACCTGTCCTATCCATGTATCTGTCTAATTGGATCTAAAATGTTGTGATTTTCATTTTCATTTTCAGTTTCAATAGACTATAGGTGCAGGAGTAGGCCATTTGGCCCTTCGAGCCAGCACCGCGATAGGTTTCAGTTTGTTGTCACGGGTCCTGAGGTGCAGTGAAAAGTCCCTTCCTCAACTGCCTTCTCCAGCAGCTCGTTCCACACACCCATCAAGGTTACCCCTCAGATCCCTATTAAATCTTTCCTCCTTCACCTTAAACCTCTGGTCTTCGATTCCCCCACTCTGGGCAAGAGACTCTGTGTGTCTATCCAATCTATTCCTCTCATGATTTTATACACCTCTAATGTTCTGTTCAAGAAGGAACTGCGGACGCTGGAAAATCGAAGGTAGACAAAAGTGCTGGAGAAACTCAGCGGGTGCGGCAGCATCTATGGAGCGAAGGAAATAGGCAACGTTTCGGGTCGAAACCCTTCTTCAGACTCTTTTATTTAAATGATGGTGCTAGAGATAGTGGCCTGGTGCTCGTCAGTGGGGTCATGGTCCAGGGGTAAGTAGGAGGTGTCAGAGAGTTGGCGCCTGGCCTCCGCTTTGTAGAGATCAGCGCGCCAGACTACCACGGCACCTCCCTTGTCGGCGGGTTTGATCACCCAGTCTGGGTTGTTGCGGAGGGAGTGGAGGGCTGCACGTTCAGGGGGGGAGAGGTTAGAGTGTGACAGGGGAGTGGAGAAGTTGAGGCAGTTGTCCCGCCGGCTGTTTTGAATAAAGTTTTGTCTACCTTCTAAATGTTCTGTTTTATTTCATCTTAATAAACAGGCATGCTACAGTGGAGGAGGCCGATTGCTGGAGTGTATTTTTGAACGTTACATGAAATAAAAAAGCTCTCAGTTTTATTCAGGCCTGCGATTGTAACTTGTAAGTTTAGTTTAGTTTCGAGATTAGAGATGCAGCGGGGAAACAGGCCCTTCGGCCCATCGAGTCGCTGCCAACCAGCGATCCCTGCACACTAACGCCACCCTACACACACTGGGGACAATTTACTATTTTACAGAGTCTTTGGAGTGTGGGAGGAAACCAGAGCACCCGGAGAAAACCCACGCAGGTCACTGGGAGAAGGTACAAACTTCGTACAGACAGCACCCGTAGTCAGGATCGAACCAGGGTTTCTGGTGCTGTGAGGCAGCAACTCTACCCGCTGGGTCACCGTGAAGCCCCTGTGTACCTGTGGAGATTTTGTTACGATCTTAAGTGGACTGTAAAATGCATCGCGCGGATTTTCAATCTTTGCGCTCACATTTCTTCTGGCCCTCTTCGAATGAAAGCTTGATTTGATCTGCCACAGGCAGCCTGCCACCTGATGTTGTTGGTAGGAGACGGGTTGGTCAGGGAATTAAAGGATGAGCTGTCTGTCTCTTGCTCAGCACGCAGCGCTAGTTCAGGTGTGAACACACTCCCCCCTGCAGCCCACCGTGGCTGTGACCTTCTCCTGGCCACACGCTGCGCCCTCTCCTCTGTTTCACAGGCTGCTAGGTGATTGCTTCAAGCAGTAGGCCCCTAATTACAAGTGAAGCTTTTTACAGTCTGTCTAGTCCAAGCGATGTATGTGTGAGAAAGAACTGCAGGTGCTGGTTTAAATCAAAGGGTCGACACAAAACGCTGGAGCAATTCAGCGGGACAGGCAGCATCTCTAGAGAGGAGGAATGGGCGACGTTTCGGGTCGAGACCCTTCTTCAGACTGATGTCAGGGGAGCGTGCGGGATAGAGATAGAATGTAGTCGGAGGCAGTAAGACTGGTGGGACAACTGGGAAGGGGAGGGGTTGGAGAGAGAGGGAAAGCAGGGGGTATTTGAAGCTAGACAAGTCAATGTTCGTACCGCTGGGGTGTAAGCTGCCCAAGCGGAATATGTGGTGCTGTCCCACCAATTTGCACTGGCAATGGAGGAGGCCCAGGACAGAAAGGTCATTGGGGGAATGGGAGGGGGAGTTGAAGTGCTGAGCAACCGGGAGATCAGGTTGGTTAAGACGGACTGAGCGGAGGTGTTCAGCGAAACGATCGCCGAGCCTGCGCTTGGTCTCGCCGATATACAGGAGTTGGCACCTGGAACAGCGGATACAGTAGATGAGGTTGGAGGAGGTGCACGTGAACCTCTGCCTCACCTGGAAAGACTGTTGGGTCCTTGGATGGAGTTGAGGGGGGAGGTAAAGGGGCAGGTGTTGCATCTCCTGGGAAGGGACGAGTTGACCAGGGAGTTTCGGAGGGAGCGGTCTCTGCGGAAAGCAGACAGGGGAGGAGATGGGAAGATGTGGCCAGTAATGGGATCCTGTTGGAGGTGGCGAAAATGTTGGAGAATTATCTGCTGTATGTGATGGCAGATGGGGTGGAAGGTGAGGAGAAGGTAGTCCAAAGTAATTCCAATAGCACCACTGATTAGGAATCGGTGACATTTTGGCTCGAGACCAGACTGAGAGTCAGGAGAGAGGGAGACATGAAGATATGGAAGGGTTACTCTTACACCTCCATACCTAGACTCCCTCTTCCCTGAAGAAGGGTCTCGACACAAAATGTCACCCATTCCTTCTCTCCACAGATGCTGCCTGACCAGCTGAGTTACTCCAGCACTCTGTGAAACGTCACCTATCCATGTTCTCCACAGATGCTGCCTGACCCACTGAGTTACTCCAGCACTCTGTGAAACGTCACTATCCATGTTCTCTAGAGATGCTGCCTGACACATCTCTGCTGATTAACTGGACACATCTCAAATACACCTAAAATCCTTTGAGTACTGCATTCCAATTCCTTGCTACTGTGATCAAACCAAAAATATAGAAAGAAGGAATTGTAGAAGCTGGTGTGAAAATAGAGTGCTGGAGTAACTCAGCGGGTTAGGCAGCATCTGTGGAGAACATGGATAGTGACGTTTCACAGAGTACTGGAGTAACTCAGTGGGTCAGGCAGCATCTGTGGAGAACATGGATAGGTGACGTTTCACAGAGTGCTGGAGTAACTCAGCGGGTCAGGCAGCATCTGTGGAGAACATGGATAGGTGACGTTTCAAGTTAGGACACTTCTTCTGAGAATAAAGTGTAAATGCATACAGTCTTTTACCCAGAGTAGGGGAATCGAGAACCAGAGGACATAGGTTTAAGGTGGGAGGGGGAAGATTGAATAGGAACCTTCAAGTCTTTCACACAGCGGATGGTGGGTGTATGGAATTAGCTACCAGTGGAAGTTAAGGCAGTGAATGCAACAACATTTAAAAGACATTTGGACGGGTACATGGATAGGACAGGTTTAGAGGGATATGGACCAAACGCAGGCAGGTGGGACTAGCGTAGATGGGACATGTTGGTCAGTGTGGGCAGGTTGGGCCGAAGGGCCTGTTTCCACACTGTATGACTTAATCATGCTGAAGAGATTAATAATCTCATATTACTTTTTTATTAATTTGTTGAACCTTCTTTGTTTGTTATGTTATCTATGTTCAGCTGCAGCCAGTAGGAATGTCTTTGCTCCGTATGCGGTACGTATGAGAATTAAACAGTCTTGAGTCTTGTGAGTTCACATTACTGCAGTGTGAAGGGCCTGTCCCACTGACCCGACTTTTTCGGCAACTGCCGGCACCGTCATAGGTCCTTGCAGGTCGCCGAAAATGTGAACATGCTGAAAATCCAGCGGCGACCAGAAAGATGCTACGACCCTTTGGGCGACTGAGGAGACGGCTCACGACCGTACAGGAGTCACGTGTCGACATGTCGCGGGGTGACGCCTGTATGGTCGTACCCTGTCTGGTCGCCGCTGGATTCTCACCATGTTGAACATTTTCGGCGACCGGCAATGACCTATGACGGGCGCCGGCAGTCACTGAAAAAGTCGTGTACGTTGGACAGGCCCTTTAGTGTCTGGCCATGTGCCCAAGCAAAATTAACTCCGTTTATTGTTATTTTAAAATATGTAAAAAACAAAAAAAGAGGAAACATCAATACTGCCAATATCAGTTAGAATCATAGAGTCTCAGACTCACAGAGTGTGGAAACAGGCCCTTCTGCCCAATCTGCCACACTGACCAACATGTCCCATCTACACTAGTCCCACCTGCCTGCATTTTGCCCATATCCTCCTAAACCTGTTCAATTTATGTATCACTGTAAGTGTTTCCTAAGCGTTGGGATAGTCCCTGCTCAACTACCTCCTCTGGCAACTTGTTCCACACACCCACTGCCCTTTGTGTGAAAAAAGTTACCCCTCAGATTCCTATTAAACCTTTCCCATTTCACCATAAATCGATGTCCTCTGGTTCTTGATTCACCTCCTCTGGGAAAGAGACTCTGTGCGTCTACCTGATCTATTCCTCTCATGATCTTAAAGATAGCGGAGTCAGGGGATATGGGGAGAAGGCAGGAACGGGGTACTGATTGGGGATGATCAGCCGCGATCACAATAAATGGCGGTGCTGGCTCGAAGGGCTGAATGGCCTACTCCTGCACCTATTGTCTATTGATTTTGAACACCTCTATAAGATCACCCGCTTATCCTCCTGCGCTCCATGGAACAGAGTCCGAGCCTGCTCAACCTCTCCCTGTAACTCAGACCCTCGGGTCCTGGCAATATCTTCAGCAATCTTCTCCGCACACTTTCCAGCTTGACATCGCCTTTCTGATAGCAGGGTGACCAAGACTGAACACAAGTGCGGTCTCACATTGGTTTCACGGCATCTCTCGTTGTTCCTCCTGTCTATGTTAGAGCCACCTCACTCTGCCCCAGGCAAGTGGAATTAACGGTTTTTTCAAGATCTTGCTTCATAATTGGTAGGATGAAAGAAGCAGATGTGATCTAAACGCAACAGGGAACATAAACAGAATTATTTAACCTTTCAGGTCGAAATCTTTCTGTCAACTGCAGAAACAAACTGCCTCTAAGCGCTGTCTAAAGGAACTGCAGACGCTGGTTTGCACTGAAGATAGACTTTCACTCCATTTCCCCCAGGATCTTTCACAGGGTGGCTCAGTGCCAAGGTGGCGCAGCGGTAGAGTTGCTGCCATACAGCACTTACAGCGCCGGAGACCCGGGTTCAATCCCGACTACGGGTGCTGTCCGTACGGAGTTTGTACGTTCTCCCCGTGACCTGTGAGATCTCCGGTTTCCTCCCACACTCCAAGGACGTGCAGGTTTGTAGATTAATTGGCTTCTGTAATTTGCAAACTGTCCCTAGTGTGTGTAGGATAGTGTTAGCATACGGGGTGATGAGTGCGGACTTAGTGGGCTGAAGGGCCTGTTTCCACACTGTATAAACTGAATTTCATCCCATCAGCCATCACATACAGCACATACTAATCTGAATGGTCCAATTGTGTTCCCTTGCCTTATTATGGTCTTAAGGGGCTGTCCCACTTGGGGTTGTGACCATGCTGTGACTTTGCCCTCGACTCATACTCACAGCATGGTCGACACGAGGTTGTAGGAGGTCTTCGTAACTCTCCTTCATGCTCTAGAGTGGTCCCCGCGTACTCGAGGCCTCAGCTAGGTCGCGGCGTATTTTTCAATATGTTAAAAAATGCCCGCGAGTAAAAAAAGGTCGCCATGGAAAAATCGCTACTTTTTTTACTCGTAGGTTTAGTCGTAGTAGGTCAGCACGTTAGTCGTAGGTAATCGAGGGTAGTCGAGGGTAGTCGTAGATAGTCTTCATCATAGTCGAAGGGAGGTCAAAGGAGATCGAAGGAGGTCGTCTTCACTCTCCACTATTCGGTGTCCAATTTTCCCGAAGTTAGTTGTAGCGAGTCGAAGCTGGTCTTCAGCATAGCCGAAGGAGGTCTTCAACATGACATATATTCAAACTCTTCTAAATTCGCCAAATAGGTCGCCCAAGTGGGACAGCCCCTTCTGCGAGTTTAGTTTGGAGATACGGCGCAGAAACAGGCCCTTCAGCCCACCGGGTCCGCACTGACCAGCGATCCCCGCACACTAACGCTACCCTACACACACCAGGGACAATTTACAATTTACAGAAGCCAATGAACCTACAAACCTGCACGTCTTGGAGTGTGGGTGGAAACCGGAGCACCCGGAGAAAACCCACGCAGGTCACGGGGAGAACGTACAAACTCCGTACAGACAGCGCCCGTAGTCAGGATTGAACCCTGGTCTCTACCACTGCGCCACCGTGCTGTCCAAGGTTGGGCGACTAAAACTGTACACAGTGCTCCAAATGCAGCCTCACGAACGTCACAGGTCATACAACATGGAAACAGGCCCATCGGCCCAGCTTGCCCAAACCGACCAACGCCCATCTACACTAGTCCCACCTGCCCACGTTTGGCCCATATCCCTCCAAACCTGTCCTATCCATGTACCAGCCTAACCGTTTCTTAAATGTTTGGATAGTCCCATCCCCACATTGAATGGCGATGCTGGGACTATCGCCCACCACCCTATGTGTGAAAAAGTTACCTCTCAGATTCCTATGAAATCTTTCCTCCTTCACCTTAACCCTATGTCCTCTGGTCCTCGTTTCCCCCACTCTGGGCAAGAGACCCTGTACCTATTCCCCTCAGGATCTTGTACAGGGTGGCACGGTGGCGCAGCGGTAGAGTTGCTGCCTCACAGCGCCAGAGACCCGGGTTCAATCCTGACTACGGGTGCTGCCTGTACGGAGTTTGTACGTTCTCCCCGTGACCGCGTGGGTTTTCTCCGGGTGCTCCGGTTTCCTCCCACACTCCAAAGATGTACAGGTTTGTAGGTTAATTGGACTTCGGTGAAAATTGTAAATTGTCCCTGGTGTGTGTAGGGTAGTGCTAGTGTGTGGGGATCGCTGGTTGGAGCAGACTAGATGGGCCAAAGGGCCTGTTTCCACGCTGTATCTCCAAAATCTAAAAAATAGACCTCTTGTATTATACCCGATAGCTCAGAGCCTACAATTCTGCAGCCACTTAACTCACATGCAAAGGTGTCATTATATCAGCCAATTTGACTTTGAACAAGTTAATACTTGAAGATTTAATATATGAAATCCACAGACAACCTTACAAGCATCTGGTTGACATCAGTAATAATGCAATCTTGTAATAATGGCCTTAATGCCTGCTTGCTGTCACATTTATGATCCCACATGTAATCTTTCCAATCTCAGTCTGTTGACTGATAGGCAATCTTTCTCTCATTTTAATCTTCCATCATTTCTGCTTTTAACACCTCATTTTCTTTTCTTGCCATGTAGAAACATAGAAAATAGGTGCAGGAGGAGGCCATTTGGCCCTTCGAGCCAGCACTGCCATTCATTGTGATCATGGCTGATCGTCCCCAATCAATAACCCGTGTCTGCCTTCTCCCCATATCCCTTGACTCCACTAGCCCCTAGAGCTCTATCCAACTCTCTCTTAAATCCATCCAGTGACTTGGCCTCCACTGCTCTCTGTGGCACGGAATTCCATAAATTCACAACTCTCTGGGTGAAAAAGTGTTTTCTCACCTCAGTCTTAAATGACCTCCCCTTTATTCTAAGATTGTGGCCCCTGATTCTGGACTCGCCCCAAATTGGGAACATTTTTCCTGCATCTAGCTTGTCCAGTCCTTTTATAATGTTATATGTTTGTTAAAGGACTGGACAAGCTAGACATTTATTGATATTAACTATTTTTTTGGGGTCACGCAGTGATAACATGTGGAAACAGACCCTTCGGCCCAACGTGCCCACTCCGGCCAACATGCCCCATCGGCACTAGTCCCACCTGCCTGAGTTTGGCCCATATCCCTCCAAACCTGTCCTATCCATGTACCTGTCTAACTGTTTCTTGAACGTTAGGATAGTCCCAGCCTCAACTACCTGCTCAGGCAGCTTGTTCCATGCACCCACCACCCTTTGTGTGAAAACGTTATCCCTCAGATTCCTCTTAAATCTTTCCCCCTCACCTCTGATCTCTGGTTCTAGATTCAGTTGAGTTTATTGTCACGTGTACTGAGGTACAGTGAAAAGCTTTTGTTGAGTGCTATCCAGTCAGCGGAAAGGGATTCCCCTACTCTGGGTAAAAGACTGAACATTTACCGGACCTAGTCCTCTCATGATTTTATACAACTCATCCTCCTGCGCTCCAAGGAATAGAGTCCCAGCCTGCTCAACCTCTCCCTGCAGCTCAGGCCCTCGAATGCTGGCTGCATCCTCGTAAATCTATTCTGCACCCTTTTCGGCCTCACAACATCTTTGCAAGAACAGGGTGTCCAAAACTAAACACAATACTCAAACAGTTTATGGAAGATGCAATGGAAAATGGCGGGCACGGTGGCGCAGCGCCAGAGACCCGGGTTCCATCCTGACTGCGGGTGCTGTCAGTACGGAGTTTGTACGTTCTCCCCGTGACCTGCGTGGGTTTTTTCCGGGTGCTCCTGTTTCCTCCCACACTCCCAAGGCGTACAGGTTTGTAGGGTAATTGGCTTGGTGTAAATGTAAATAGCTCCTCATGTGTGTAGGGTAGTGTCAGTGTGCGGGGATCGCTGGTCAGCACAGACTCAGTGGGCCGAAGCTGTTTCCGCGCTGTATCTCCAAACCAAACTGAACAATCGGCACACTTTCAACGGACACAATACAAGTGGAATGAGGAGAACGGATGGGAGGTGATCTTTCGATTAACGACATCCTAGAACTCATGGAGTGATCAAACATGGAATCAGTACTCCAAGTGTGGCCTTGCAAACGCATTGTACAAATGTAACAGAACATTCTAACCTTGAAGCTCAATGCTCTGACTGATGAAGGCCAACGTACCAAGAGCCTTCATCCCAACTTGCCCACACTGACCAAGATGCCCCGTCCAAGCTTGTCCTGTTTACCCGCGTCTGTCCCATATCCTTCTAAACATTTCCAATCAATAGACAATAGACAATAGGTGCAGGATTAGGCCATTCAGCCCTTCGAGCCAGCACCGCCATTCAATGTGATCATGGCTGATCATCCCCAATCAGTACCCCGTTCCTGCCTTCTCCCCATATCCCCTGACTCCGCTATCTTTAAGAGCCCTATCTAGCTCTCTCTTGAAAGTATCCAGAGAACCGGCCTCCACCGCCCTCTGAGGCAGAGAATTCCACAGACTCACCACGCTCTGTGAGAAAAAATGTTTCCTCGTCTCCGTTCTAAATGGCTTACCCCTCATTCTTAAACTGTGGCCTCTGGTTCTGGACTCGCCCAACATCGGGAACATGTTTCCTGCCTCTAGCCTGTCCAAACCCTTAACAATCCATGGACCTGTCCAAATGTATTTTACACCACATCCTCTAGCTCCCCCTTAACCATTCTACTTGTTACATCCTCATAAATATCCAGAGGATTAGTCAAGCATGATTTCCCCTTCGTAATCCATGCTGACTTTGACCGATCCTGTCACTGCTTTCCAAATGCACTCTATAACATCTTTAACAATCAACTCCAGCATCTTCCCCACTACTGATGTCAGGCTAACTGGTCTATAATTCCCCGTTTTCTCTCTCCCTCCTTTCTTAAAAAAGTGGAGTTACATTGGCTCCCCTCCAGTCCACAGGAACTGATCCAGAGTCGAGAGAACATTGGAAAATGATCACCAATGCATCCACAATTTCTGAGGCCACCTCCCTGAGTACTCTGGGATGCAGACCATCAGGCCCTGGGGATTTATCTGCCTTCAGTCCCAACAGTTTACCTAACACCATTTCCTGACTAATGTGGATTCCCTTCAGTTCCTCCCTCCCACTAGATCCTCGGCCCCTAGTATTTCTGGGAGATTGTTTCTGTCTTTCTTAGTGAAGACAGAACCAAAGTACTTGTTTAACTATTCTGCCATTTCCTTGTTTCCCATTATAACTTCACCTGTCTCTGATGGTAAGGGACCTACATTTGTCTTCACTAATATTTTCCTCTTCATATATCTATAGGAGCCTTTCAAGTCAGTTTTTATATTCCCCGCAAGCTTTCCTTCATGCTCTTGTTTCCCCCTCTTCATTAACCCCTTTGTCCTCCTCTGTTGAGTTCTATATTTCTCCCAGTCCTCCGGTTTGCTGCTTTCTCTGGCCAATTTATTTGCCTCTTCCTTGGATTTAACACTATCCTTGATTTCCCTCGTTAGCCACGGTTGAGCCGCCATCCCCGTTTTATTTTTTCGGCAGACAGGGATGGACAATTTCTGGAGTTCATCCATGCAATCTTTAAATCTTTGCTATTGCATCTCCACCGTCAGCCCTTTAATTTGCCCGTCTATCCGAGCCAATTCCCATCTCATACCTTCAAACTCAAAGTCTCCTTTCTTCAAGTTCAGGATCCTAGTCTCTGAATTAACCGTGTCACTCTCCACCCTAATGCAGAATTCCACCATATTATGGTCACTGTTGCCCAAGGGGCTTTGCACAACGAGATTGTTAACTGATCCTTCCTCATTACACAATACCCAGTCTATGATGGCCTGCCCTCTAGTCAGTTCCTCTACATATTGGTTTAGAAAACCATCCGTATACACTCCAGTAAAATCCTCGTCCTCAGCGATGTTACCAATTTGTTACCAAGAAGGGTCTCGACCCGGAACGTCAAAGATTGTTAAAGGCTTGGACACACTAGAGACAGGAAACATGTTCCCGATGTTGGGGGAGTCCAGAACCAGGGGCCACAGTTTAAGAATAAGGAGTAAGCCATTTAGAACTGAGACGAAGAAACACTTTTTCTCACAGAGAGTGGTGAGTCTGTGGAATTCTCTGCCTCAGAGGGCGGTGGAGGCCGGTTCTCTGGATCTTTCAAGAGAGAGCTAGATCGGGCTCTTAAAGATAGCGGAGTCAGGGGATATGGGGAGAAGGCAGGAACGGGGTACTGATTGGGGATGATCAGCCATGATCATATTGAATGGCGGTGCTGGCTTGCAGGGCCAAATGGCCTCCTTCTGCACCTATTGTCTATTGTCACCCATCCCTTCTCTCCAGAGATGCTACCTGACCCGCTGCCCGCTGAGTTACCCCAGCTTTTTGTGTCTGTCTTCGGTTTAAACCAGCACCTGCAGTTCCTCCCTACAACAGAGAGGAAGATGTTGTTGATATTGCTGGGTCGAGAACTGTCTACAGAATCCTCCAGCTGATCTCTACTTGGGACTGAGTTTCATCCTTTGTGAAGATGTTTGGCTCAAATCCCCTGTGGATCTTCTCTCCAGCTTGGTAGAGCGCTGTGCGCAGCGGCCCAGGCTGTCCCTGAAATAACCGCTGATGAGGCAGCGCCTGCAGATATATTAGAAACATGCCTTTGTAAATCTTATTTCTACCACTAATTAAGTTAAAATGTGCCGCGCTGCAAAACGGCCACTGCACGCGCTTACAAATCACAACCATTTCCATATACGTGCGTCAGGCAATTGTACAAGGACTGCTTCACAAGGCAAAGCACTTTGTTCGTTAACCCTTGAAGCAGATGAAAGGAAGAACACTCCAATGGTTCAATGAAGAAACAAAGAACTGCAGATGCTGTTTTACCAAATTCCACACGTTGTTAATGAAACATATAAGATTAGACAATAGATAATAGGTGCAGGAGTAGGCCATTCGGCCCTTCGAGCCAGCACCGCCATTCAATGTGATCATGGCTGATCATCCCCAATCAGTACCCTGTTCCTGCCTTCTCCCCATATCCCCGTGTAGTTATGGGTAGTCGAGGTAGTCGTAGGTAGTTTTAGTTAATCGCCTTTGCTGTCCGGGCATTTTCATTGGCTCATTGGGGAAAAAAACGTAAGCAGTAGTTTTCACAACCAACGATAACCGACCGGTGATGTTAAATGCCCGCCGAGCTTCACAGCCTCTGGCTTACTAAAAGTTGTCTAGCTTCTTAAAAGTGTCTCCACTCCTTCTCCCCACTTCTCCCCCCCTTCTCCCCCCTTCTCCCCTACTCCCCCTCCTTTTAAAGGACTTACCGTACACTGTGCTAGCCGTCTTAACCTTCCTGTTCATCGCGGTGTGTGTCTGTATCAACTTGGCTTTGCACCGTGTGAATTTCACTCAGACACTGCTCCCCCGCTTTCCCTGGCCCCCGCCTGCTCTGTGTGTGTGTGTGTGTGTGTGTGTGTGTGTGTGTGTGTGTGTGTGTGTGTGTGTGTGTGTGTGTGCGTGCGTGTGTGTGTGTGTGCGTGCATCTGTGTGTGCGTGTGTGTGTGCGTCTGTGTGTGCGTCTGTGTGTGTGTGCGTGTGTGTGTGTGCGTGTGTGTTCTACTCTGGCAGTAGCCGTTCCAGTTCCCGGTTTTTCAGGTGAGTGCCGGCAACTTGACAGTCGCTGGCAGTCAGCTGAAAAATCGCGAGAGTGGGACAGGCCCTTAACTGAACTTTGTTGCCTTCCACCACAGTGAAGAATGCTGTGGTGGATGTTTATATTCAATACTATTGTGCATTGTGTCTTCTTTTTTCAATTGTATCGCTGCGTGTCAAATTAAACTCGCCGCACCTTAGTTGGTGCATGTGACCAATCAAATTGAACCTTGAACCTTGCATGACTCTTGCAGAAAAAAGCTTTCTCGCCCGGTTGACTTTCAAAGCTCGTCTGTGGATGAGATCGGTTGAGAGAACCATAATGCCATCAGCTGTTCTTTTCTCTGAGGTGTGCAAGCACTTTTGAACATGGTTTGGATGACACACAGTGTATTCTTTGTAAGTCGCTGCTACAGCCGGTCAACCTCCTCACCCATGTTAATGTGAAGTCAATACTGCAACACCTAATGTGCCGCTGCTGTCAAACCTGACCTACGGACGATCAATGCTAATGGCTTTAAGGTCTGTTTATTCCAGTGCTTTGAGTCTTCAGACATAAATAAAAATCAATAGACTATACCATTAACTCAAAGAGAACTGATATTAAATTCAGTAGCAAGTTGAAGAGGAAAGGCTGAGTGTGTTTGACTGAAAGGATGGAGACACTGAAGGCTTTAGAGTCATAGAGTCGAACAGCTGGGAAACAGGCCCTTCTGCCCAACTTGCCCAACATGTCTCTTCTACACTAGTCCCACCTGCCTGTGTTTGGCCCATATCCCTCCAAACTTGTCCTATCCATGTATCTGTCCAAATGTTTCTTAAACGTTGGGATAGTCCCAGCCTCAACTACCTCCTCTGGCAGCTCATTCCATACACGCACCACACTTTGTGTGAAAAAGTTGCCCCTCAGATTCCTATTAAATCTTTCCCTCCTCTCACCTTAATAATGTCCTCTGGTTCTTGATCCCCTTACCCTGGGCAAGACAGGCAGAGTCTCTTGCACAGAAACAGGCCTTTCAGCCCACTGAGTCCGCGCCGACCAGCGATCCCCCCCCTCACTAGTACTATCTTACACACTGGGGACAAGCTACAATTTTAGTGAAGCCAATTATCTTACAAACCTGCATGCCTTCTCGTCTTCACGTGTTATCAGTGTAGTTTATTGTCACGTGTACCGAGGTACAGTGAAAAGCTTTTGTTGCGTGCTAACCAGTCAGCGGAAAGACAATACATGATTACAATCCAGCCGTCCACAGTGTACAGATACATGATATAGGGAGTAACGTTTAGTGCAAGGTGAAGCCAGCAAAGTCCGATCAAGGATAGTCCGAGTGTCTCCAAGGAGGTAGATGGGATGTCAGCACTGCTCTCTGGTTGTGGTAGGATGGTTCAGTTGCCTGATAACAGCTGGGAGGAAACTGTCCCTGAATCTGGAGGTGTGCGTTTTCACACTTCTGTACCTCTTGCCCGATGGGAGAGGGGAGAAGAGGGAGTGGCCGGGGTGCGACTGGTCCTTGATGATGCTGCTGGCCTTGCCGAGGCAGCGTGAGGTGTAGATGGAGTCAATGGAAGGGAGGTTGGTTTGTGTGACGGTCTGGGCTGCGTCCACAATTCGCTGCAATTTATTGCGGTCTTGGATGGAGCTGTTCCCAAGTGAAGATTGATGGTTGCAGGGGGGAGCGAATTGTAAAGATTTACCAGTCTCCCGTTTGCTCAGCATGTACATTACTTGTGAGCAAATGGACGGGAGTTTCTTGCGGTCCTGGATGGAGCTGTGTTGCCTGATAACTGCATCGTGACATAGGAGTGTGTGTCCGCTGACCGATTGAACTGTGTCGCAGAATGGGCTCTCTGTCAGAATAAGTGGGATGAAACAGAGAGGTGCGACTCCAGATTCTATTACCTGCCACCGTGAGTGACGGAGGAACATAGCTTACTGTCATTTTGTCCAATGGGAAGACAAGAGTGGATGTATTAGTTCACACCTGACTCATGTGCACAATGTGACAGGTTAGAGCTCCTGCAAGAACGCAAGCATTATTGCATCACCCTGTGACAATTGCTCAATTTTATCCTCTGTTCCTGGAGAATATTTTCTCAGGTGAGCATCTTGGAATTGTCACATCTCCCGACTGTTCAACAATTAATCGTGTCAACTTGAAATATAGACAATAGGTGCAGGAGGAGGCCAATCGGCCCTTCGAGCCAGCACCGCCATTCAATGTGATCATGGCTGATCATCCCCAATCAGTACCCCGTTCCTGCCTTCTCCCCTTTATCACTTGAAAGGATCAGGGAAGGACAACAGAAACAGTGATGCTGTGTCATCCAGAGAGTGACTCTTTTTCACACAGAGAGTGGTGAGTCTGTGGAATTCAGAGGGAAACTTTCAAGAGAGAGCTAGATAGGGCTCTTAAAGATAGCGGAGTCAGGGGATATGGGGAGAAGGCAGGAACGGGGTACTGATTGGGGATGATCAGCCATGATCACATTGAATGGCGGTGCTGGCTCGAAGGGCCGATTGGCCTACTCCTGCACCTATTGTCTGTTGTCTATTGAAACATATAAGATTGTTAAGGGTTTGAACATGCTAGAAAGGAAGCAGGCCCTTCAGCCCATCAGGTCCATGCCAACCAGTGATCACCCATTCACACTGAAGGTAGACACAAAATGCGGGAGTAACTCAGCGGGTCTGACAGCATGCCTGGAGATAAGGAATAGATGACGTTTCAGGTCGAGACCCTCCTTCGGATCTATTCCTTTTCACCAGAGATGCTGCCGGACTCGCTGAGTTACTCCAGCACTTTTTGTCTGTCTTTGGTATAAACCAGCATCTGCAGTTCCTTCCTACACTAGTTTCACTGTCCCCCTGATTCTTGTTACTTATCTGCAGTTCCTTCTGAAGAAGGTCTCGACCCGAAACGTCGCTTATCTCCTTCGCTCCTTAGATGCTGCTACACCCGCTGAGTTTCTCCAGCCTTTTGTGTAATCCCCCATCGTAACAACAACATTTTTTCTACTTATCTGTTCAATGTATCGTGAGATAGAGCGCAGCGGGTAGAGCTGCTGCCTCGCAGCGCCAGAGACCTGGGTTCGATCCTGACCACGGGTGCTGTCTGTATGGAGTTTGTACCTTCTCCCCGTGATATTTAAGAATAAGGAGTAAGCCATTTAGAACGGAGACGGGAGAAGGCAGGAACGGGGTACTGATTGGGGATGATCTGCCATGATCACATTGAATGGCGGTGCTGGCTCGAAGGGCCGAATGGCCTACTCCTGCACCTATTGTCTATTGAAACAGGCCCTTCAGCCCAACTTGCCCACGCCGGCCAACATGTCCAATCTACACTAGTCCCACCTGCCAACATTTGGCCCATATCCCTTTAAACCTGTCCTATCCATGTACCTGTCCAATTGTTGCTTAAACCTTCACAAGTTCATAAATTCCTAAGTGATAGGAGCAGAATTAGGCCATTCAGCCCATCAAGTCTACTCTGCAACTCAATCGTGGCTGATCTATTTTTCCCTCTCAACCCCATTCTCCTGCCTTCTCCCCGTAACCATTGATATCCCTGCTAATGAAAAATCTAATTGTAGAGTGGAAAACAATTAATTAGCCTGCGATCCTGTCAGATCACACAACACATGAGTGCAATCAGGCCATATGCATGTGCAACAGGCAGTGCAAATGGATACATTCCAGCGTGGGGAATATAGTGTCACTTACTGTAGTGTTACAGAGAAAAGGTCCAAAGTCCAAAGGTAGGTTGGAAGATCGGGGACGACACCCCATCTTATGGAAGGGCCGTTCAGAAGCCTGATAACAGAGGGGAAGAAGCTGGTCCTGAGCCTGGTGGTGCGCGCTTTCAAGCCTCTGTACCTTCTGCCGGACGGGAGCGGGGAGAAGAAGGAATGACCGGGGTGGGACAGGGACAAGTCTTTGATGATGTCGGCTGCTTTCACCGAGGCAGCGTGAAGTGTAGATGGAGTCGATGGTGGGGAGTGTGGTTGTGTGACGGACTGGGATACATCTACAATGGTGGGGAGTGTGGTGTGTGTGACGGACTGGGATACATCTACAATGGTGGGGAGTGTGGTGTGTGTGGGACTGGGCCACATCTACAATGGTGGGGAGTGTGGTGTGTGACGGACTGGGCCACATCTACAATGGTGGGGAGTGTGGTGTGTGTGACGGACTGGGCCACATCTACAATGGTGGGGAGTGTGGTGTGTGTGGGACTGGGCCACATCTACAATGGTGGGGAGTGTGGTGTGTGTGACGGACTGGGCCACATCTACAATGGTGGGGAGTGTGGTGTGTGTGACGGACTGGGATACATCCACAACTCTGCAGTTTCTCGTGGTCTTGGGCAGAGCTGTCCCTAATCCAAGCTGTGATGCAACCGGACAGTCAGCTGTCTGCGGTACATCTGTAGAGCGTGGGTGTGCTTATTGGCCACAGTTTCAATGCTGCCGTGAGCCATTAAAGGCAAGATTCTTCCTAACAAATACTGCAATTACATTCTTTATTTTTCATGCCTCTTTTAGAAGTGCAAAATAAATTGAGAATTGATCAATGCAGGAAGATCCAGAAATAAATAACACATCTATCAAGAGCTCAAGAGCTGAAAAGAAAGTGGAATCTGGTCTAACAAAGAGTTCATTCCCGTAAATATTCCCTCATTTATTTTCTTGCCCTTCAGAAGCTAACAATGCTCTAGCTCGCATTATTTGTTATTTTCTTTCAGCTCTGACAACTGAAAATACAACATTGTGACATCCACCAACAGCTAACCTAAGTCATTATACTCGCCTTTCCTTTTTTTTTCATGTGTTTATCCTTTGTCTTCCACTATTTCTGTGGCATTTTCTTCCTGCCGTATGTAGAGTCATTGAGCAGTACAGCACGATTTACGAGGATGGTGCCAGGACTAGAGGGTGTGAGCTGCAGGGAGAGGTTGAGCAGGCTGGGACTCTATTCCATGGAGCGCAGGACGATGAGGGGTGATCTTATAGAAGTGTATAAAATCATGAGAGGAATAGATCGGGTAGACGCACAGAGCCTGTTGCCCAGAGTAGGGGAATCGAGGACCAGAGGACATAGGTTCAAGGTGAAGGGGAAAAGATTTCAAAGGAATCTGAGGGGCAACTTTTTCACACAGAGGGTGGTGCGTGTATGGAGCAAGCTGCCAGAGGAGGTAGTTGAGGCTGGGACTATCCCAACATTTAGGAAATTGTTAGACAGGTACATGGATAACAGGTTTGGAGGGTTATGGACCAAGCGCAGCCAAATGGGACTAGGGTAGCTGGGACATTGTTGGCCAGTGTGGGCGAGTTGGGCTGAAGGGTCTGTTTCCACATTGTATTACTCTATGACTCTAAACGGCCCTTCAGCCCAACTCGTCCATGCCGACCAACATGCCACATCCAACTTTGTCCCATTTATCCACATCTGGCCCATTTCATTCTCTATTCATGTACCTGATTTAATAGGAACCTGTGGGACACAGAGTACTGGAGTAACTCAGCGGGTCAGGCAGCATCTGTGGAGAACATGGATAGGTGACGTTTCACAGAGTGCTGGAGTAACTCAGCGGGACAGGCAGCATCTGTGGAGAAACATGGATAGGTGACGTTTCACAGAGTGCTGGAGTAACTCAGCGGGTCAGGCAGCATCTGTGGAGAACATGGATAGGTGACGTTTCACAGAGTGCTGGAGTAACTCAGCGGGTCAGGCAGCATCTGTGGAGAACATGGATAGGTGACGTTTCACAGAGTGTGGAGTAACTCAGCGGGTCGGCAGCATCTGTGGAGAACATGGATAGGTGACGTTTCACAGAGTGCTGGAGTAACTCAGCGGGTCAGGCAGCATTGTGGAGAACATGGATAGGTGACGTTTCACAGAGTGCTGGAGTAACTCAGCGGGTCAGGCAGCATCTGTGGAGAACATGGATAGGTGACGTTTCACAGAGTGCTGGAGTAACTCAGCGGGTCAGGCAGCATCTGTGGAGAACATGGATAGGTGACGTTTCACAGAGGTCTGGACCCGCTGAGTTACTCCAGCACTCTGTGTCTGTGTTTGTAAACCAGTATTTGCAAGTCCTTGCTGTACCTCTTGATCCTGTGCTGTTCTGTGCTGTGTTATATGTTCGCTTTATACATTGTATAGGATGATGAGAATAAATTTAAGATGGATTTCTTGTGGTATTCGCTTAGAACACTGAGCTTTTGAAAACGAGATTTTATTGACCCTGAATCCACATTAATAACAATTGTAAGCAGTTTAGCAATCATCGCAAAGTGAACACCAAGTCCTCGCATTCAGAATTCTTCTGCCTAAGTTTAGTTTAGTTTAGAGATACATCGCAGAAAGAAGCCCTCCAGCCCACCGAGTCTGCACACCAGCGATCCCGCACACTATCACTATCCTATACACACTAGGGACAATTTACAATTTTACCAAAGCCAATTAGGCAACAAGGTTAATTCCCGGGATGGCGGGACTGTCATATGCTGAGAGAATGGAGCAGCTGGGCTTGTACACTTGAAGGATGAGAGGCGATCTCATTGAAACAGATAAGATTATTAAGGGCTTAGACACGCTAGAGGCAGGAATCATGTTCCCGATGTTGGGGGAGTCCAGAACCAGGGGCCACAGTTTAAGAATAAGGAGTAAGCCATTTAGAACAGAGGAAACACTTTTTCTCACTGGGAGTTGTGAGTCTGTGGAATTCTCTGCCTCAGAGGGCGGTGGAGGCAGGTTCTCTGGATGCTTTCAAGAGGGAGCTAGATAGGGCTCTTAAAAATAGTGGAGTCAGGGGATATGGGGAGAAGGCAGGAACGGGGTACTGATTGGGGATGATCAGCCATGATCACATTGAATGGCGGCGCTGGCTCGAAGGGCCGAATGGCCTCCTCCTGCACCTATTGTCCATTGTCTATTATTGTCTATTGTCTAACAAACCTGTACAAACATAGATACAGCACGTATAGAAACAGGCCATTCGGCCCACAGGGCCTGTGCCGATCTGCGATCCCCGCACGCCAGCACTGGGGACAATTTCCAATTTAGTGAAGCCAATTACACTACAAACCTGCACGCGTGGCAGGAAACCGGAGCACCCGGAGAAAGCCCACGCAGGTCACGGGGAGAATGTACAAACTCTGTGCCAGGCACGTGCCGTGAGTAGGCACTCAGGGCAGGCACTCAGTCCGCTATAAAAAATATGAAACCGCGCATGCGCAGATTGTTTGCTCCCGTTAAATAAATAAATAAATAAAAAAACAGTGACATTTCAATTTGCCCAAGGCTTCCTAGTCCTAGACCAATTGGGGGAACAGTTCCTTTCACAGCGTGTGGAGAGTCTGTGTCAGGGGTAAAGTTGTGGGGAGGGCACGAGTGTTGACAAGGAGGGTGTCGGGGGTAATGGCAGAAACATACTCACTCACCGCTGCCGCAGCTCTCCGGGCACGAAGCCCCCGTACTGTAGCTGGGGATAGAAGCAGCTCGGGTAGCTACGAGCGGCCGCCGGTACCCGACAGCAGAACTGGCCGTGCCTTCTGCCGGCCCGCTCACCTCTGGCAGTGCTCTCCGTCGGAACACCTGTCACCTGCCGCTCGCCGACTTCGCTCATGTCAGCGGCTTCCTGCAAATCCTTAAATTCCCACAGTCGAGTAACCTCAATCGTGCCCTCCCCGCAACCTTACCCCAGGCCAGTCTCCCCAAACACTGTGAAAGGAGCTCTCCCCCCCCCCCCCCACCCCCACACCCCGGGAAATACAGTATTTAAAAACATAAACACAAAATGTACTTACCACATTATTGGTACACAAGCTCCATTCTTCTCTCTTGGTTACCTAACATACACTTAAAATATTGACAAACCATATTTGAAACCCCCGCCAAGAAACTTGCTCTGCGCATGCGCAGTAGACCGATGCACATGCGCAGTGCTGCAAAGGCAGAGTTCCTGCTGCCTTCAGCCCCGACTGTCATTGCCGGCTTCAGGCAGCGCTGACGGCACGTGGGCTGCACAGAGCTTCCCGTGTTACAAGCGCTGCGGATGAAAGGCACGGAGAATTATGCCTACCTAAGAGATCGATCTCTTACATTGGCATAATTCTCCCATGCCATATAACCATATAACCATATAACCATATAACAATTACAGCACGGAAACAGGCCCTCTCGGCCCTTCCAGTCCGTGCCGACCATTTGTTTTCCCCTAGTCCCATCTACCTGCACTCAGACCATACCCCTCCATTCCCTTCACGTCCATATACCTATCCACTTTACTTTTAAATGTTAAAATCGATCCTGCCTCCACCCTTCTGCTGGAAGCTCATTCCACACAGCCACCACCCTCTGAGTAAAGAAGTTCCCCCTCACGTTACCCCTAAACGTCTGTCCCTTAATTCTCATGTCATGCCCTCTTGTTTGAATCTTCCCTACCTTCAATGGGAAAAACGTATCCACGTCAACTCTGTCTATCCCTTTCATCATTTTAAAGACCTCAATCAAGTCCCCCCTTAACCTTCTGCGCTCCAAAGAATAAAGACCTAACTTGTTCAACCTTTCTCTGTAACATAGTTGCTGGAACCCTGGCAACATTCTAGTAAATCTCCTCTGCACTCTCTCTATTTTGTTGACATCCTTCCTATAACTAGGCGACCAAATTGTACACCATACCCCAGAATTGGTCTTACCAATGCCTTGTACAATTTTAACATTACTTCCCTACTCCTATATTCAATGCTCTGATTTATAAAGGCCAGCACACCAAAGGCTTTCTTTACCACCCTATCTACATGCGATTCCACCTTCAGGGAACTATGCACAGTTATTCCAAGATCCCTCCTGTTCCACAGCATTCCTCAATTCCCTACCATTTACCATGTACGTCCTATTTTGATTTGTCCTGCCAAGATGTAGCACTTCACACTTAAGAGCATTAAACTCCATCTGCCATCTTTCAGCCCACTTTTCCAAATGGCCCAAATCTCTCTGTAGACTTTGAAAATCTACTTCATTATCCACAACACCACCTATCTTAGTATCATCTGCATACTTACTTATCCAATTTTCCACCTCATCATCCAGATCATTGATGTACATGACAAACAACAGTGGACCCAACACAGATCCCTGAGGCACCCCACTGGTCACCGGCTTCCAACCTGACAAACAGCCATCCACCATTACTCTCTGACATCTCCCATTCAGCCACTGTTGAATCCATCTTGCTACTCTGCCATTAACACCCAAAGATTGAACCTTCTTAACCAACCTTCCATGGGGAACCTTGTCAAAGGCTTTACTGAAATCCATATAGACAACATTCACCGCTTTACTCTCATCAATTTCCCTAGTTACCGCTTCAAAAAATTCAAGAAGGTTTGTCAAACATGACCTTCCAGGCACAAATCCATGTTGACTGTTCCTGATCAGACCCTGTTTATCCAGATGCTTATATATATTATCTCTAAGTATCCTTTCCATTAATTTGCCCACCACTGACGTCAAACTAATAGGTCTATAATTGCTAGGTTTATTCTTTGAACCCTTTTTAAACAATGGAACAACATGCGCAGTACGCCAATCCTCCGGCACTATTCCCGTTTCTAATGACATTTGAAATATTTCTGTCATAGCTCCTGCTATTTCTACACTAACTTCCCTCAATGTCCTAGGGAATATCCTGTTAGGACCTGGAGACTTATCCACTTTTATATTTTTCAAAAGTGTCAGTACTTCCTCCTCTTTGAATCTCATAGTTTCCATAGCTACTCTACTTTTTCCCCTTAACTCACAGAGTTCAATATCCTTCTCCTTGGTGAATACCGAAGAAAATAAATTGTTCAATATCTCCCCCATCTCTTTTGGCTCTGCAGATAGCTGTCCATTCTGGTTCTCTAATGGTCCAATTTTATCCCTCGTTATCCTTTTGCTATTAATATAGCTGTAGAAACCCTTTGGGTTTACTTTCACCTTTCTTGCCAAAGCAACCTCATATCTTCCTATGCCTTTACTATTTATATTTAGTTATTACCATGTTATAATTTTAGTCATTTGCCTGCCCTGACGGTACGTGCCTGAGACTCTGTACCGCCGCTGGATTCGCCGCTGGATTCATTCAGACATCATTGATTCTTGGTGAACTTCAAACATTCACCACTTCTTCTTTGCTGGAAGGGAAGGCAAAATCTGCTTCTCTTAATAATAATTGAGTTTTAATCATCTGCCGTGAGAATTATTGCTGAACCACCTCTTGGACCCTGAGCAACTAATGACACAAGTCTGGACCTTTCTTCTTGTACATGGACATTTAATAAAGCAAAACCATATAACAATAACAATTACAGCACGGAAACAGGCCCTCTCGGCCC
>CM069133.1:2380425-2405425 GCA_035221665.1 Okamejei kenojei
CCCGATGTTGGGGAGGTCCAGAACAAGGGGTCACAGTCTAAGGATAAGGGGATAAGGGGGAATTCCGTTAGGACCGAGATGAGGAAAACATTTTTCACACAGAGAGTGGTGAGTCTCTGGAATTCTCTGCCACAGAAGGTAGTTGAGGCCAGTTCATTGCCTATATTCAAGAGGGAGTTAGATGTGTCCCTTGTGGCTAAAGGGATCAGGAGGTATGGAGAGAAGGCAGGTACGGGATACTGAGTTGGATGATCAGCCATGATCATATTGAATGACTGTTTTTCACACAGAGAGTGGTGAATCTGTGGAATTCTCTGCCACAGAAGGTAGCTGAGGCCAGTTCGTTGGCCATATTTAAGAGGGAGTTGGATGTGGCCCTTGTGGCTGAAGGGATCAGGGGGTATGGAGAGAAGGCAGGTACAGGATACTGAGTTGGATGATCAGCCATGATCATATTAAATGGTGGTGCAGGCTCGAAGGGCTGAATGGCCTACTCCTGCACCTATTTTCTATGTTTCTATGTTTCCCTCTGTCCAATATTACCACCAGGCTCCTATAAACGCTTTCCACTCCCACCTTAAACCTATGTCCTATGTCCTATGATTTCCCTTTCTATTCCTATCAAGATTTTGTACACCTCAATAAGATCATACCTCTTCCTCCTGCTCTCCAATTAATAAAGTCTGGGCCTGGACCAACCTCTCCCTACAAGTCCAACAGATCCTCAAGGCCTGGTAACATCAACGTAAATCCTCTCTGCACCCCTTCCCTCTGATCGGCCAACTTGGGCTTACTGAACATCTCCCAGTCTGTGGAACAGCATCCCTCTTCCCATCAGGACTGTCCCCTCCATCGACTCCTTTAAGTCGAGACTTAAAACTCATCTTTACTCTCAAGCCTTTCTTGACATCCTCTAAGGGAGGGCTATATATATGTATTTATGTATGTACTTAATCTATGAACCACTGTTGTATAACGTTAGTACCTCCACCAATGTAAAGCACTTTGACCAACGAGAGTTGTTTTTAAATGTGCTTTAGAAATAAAAGTGTTTGACTTGCAGCTTGACAACAGCAGAGTGACAAAAGCCTGACGGTGACACTCCTTGTGCTGCTTCACCTTCTATAACTCTTCTATAACGGTAACATCACCTCCCAACTTCTATACGCATGCTTCTTGACTCCACCACTCTGTGGCACAGGACCCTAGTGAGACCGCACCTGGACTCCAAGGGGGTCTCCACCTGAAACTTGAAAACTGAAGATTGGAAAGACTAGGCTTGTATTCACTGGAGTTTAGAAGGATGAGGGGGCGATGCAGGAAAAATGTTCCCAATGTTGGGCGAGTCCAGAACCAGGGGCCACCGTCTTAGAATAAAGGGGAGGCCATTTAAGACTGAGGTGAGAAAAAACCTTTTCACCCAGAGAGTTGTGAATTTGTGAAATTCCCTGCCACAGAGGGCAGTGGAGGCTAAATCACTGGTGGATTTAAGAGAGAGTTAGATAGAGCTCTAGGGGCTGGTGGAATCAAGGGATATGGGGTGAAGGCAGGCACGGGTTATTGATTGGGGACAACGCGGTGCTGGCTCGAAGGGCCGAATGGCCTCCTCCTGCACCTATTTTCTATGTTTCTATGAAACGCCGCCTATTTCCTTCGCTCCGTAGATGCTGCCTCACCCGCTGAGTTTCTCCAGCTTTTTTTGTCTACCTTCGATTTTTCTAGCACCTGCAGTTCTTTCTTAAACTAAATGAGAGGTATTAGCCACAGGGAGAGGGTGGGCCAAAGATGAAAATTAAAAGTTGTAAAATATTATACCTCTTGTGAAGCGGCTGCTTATAATTCATGACAAGGATGTTCATGATTTATAAATTAATTTCAGACTAATTACATGTGACAGAGAAAAAATAGCTATGATTGAGATATTTACACATTACACTAAATAGAACAAAGGAGCAATTAGTTTTGGGAAAGTAAATTTTATATCATTCATTACATATCATTAAATATTCATGGCTCTTGCAGTAAATCTCACTAATGCAGTTCCTTTCAACTAAAAAGTTGCTGAATTAATATTTTAATGATTCGCAAAGAGAGTGCGGTGTTATTTTCCTTCCTGACGATTCAGTCAGTAAATGCAAAGCCCTGGGTAAAAGAGTGTCGGAACCAGGTACTTATGAGCATTTGTCCCTCCTCTTCCCACTCCCACATGCATGCCTTACAATTCACACATCAGACTGGCCAACCTTTTCATAAGGGTATAAGTGATAGGAGCAGAATTAGGCCATTCGGTCCATCAAGACTACTCCACCATTCAATCGTGGCCAATCTATATTCCCCTTACAACACCATTAGACAACAGGTGCAGGAGAAGGCCATTCGGCCCTTCGAGCCAGCACCGCCATTCAATGTGATCATGGCTGATCATCCAGAATCTGTACCCCGTTCCTGCTTTTTCCCCATATCCCTTGATTCAGTTAGCCCTAAGAGCTAAAACTGTTAAGGGCATGTCCCACTTAGGCGATTGTTTAGTCGACTGCCGGCGACTGCGACCATGGAATTCACCGAGGCCCGCACCTGGCGACAACCTACGTCACCTGGCGACAACCTACGTCACCTGGCGACAACCTACGTCACCTGGCGACAACCTACGTCACCTGGCGACAACCTACGACTGTTTGGGCGACTGAGGAGACGACTCACGGCCATACAGGCGACACCCCGGCAACCATGTGGCAACAGCCTAGTCGCCTGTAGTCGCCTAAATAACTGCCTAAGTGGGACAGGCCCTTAACTCTCTCTTGAAAACATCCAGTGATTTGGCCTCCACTGCCCTCTGTGGCAGGGAATTCCACAAATTCACAACTCTCTGGGTGAAAAAGGTTTTCCTCATCTCCGTTCTAAATGGGCGACCCCTTATTCTTAAACTGTGGCCCCTGGTTCTGGACTCCATCAACATCGGGAACATGTTTCCTGCCTCCAGCGTGTCCAAACCGTTACTAATCTTATAAGTTTCAATAAGATATTCCCTCATCCTTCTAAATTCCAGAGTGTACAAGCCCAGTCGACCCATTCTTTCACCATTCTCCTACCTTCTCCCCATAACCCCTGACTCCCAAACTAATCAAAAACCTGCCAATCTACACCTTAAAAATACCCAATGCCTTGGCCTTCACCAACGTCTGTGGCAATGAATTCCACAGATTCATCAGTCTTTTAGGGGCCTGTCCCACTTACGCGACTTTTTAGGCGACTAGCCGGCACCCGTCATAGTCGCAGCAAGTCGCCGAAAATGTTAAAAATGTTGAAAATCCAGTGGTGACCAGAAAAAGTCACGTAAGTGGGACAGGCCCGTTAGCGGCTGTGAACTAATTGCCCACAAACAGCAGAGAACAACGGCAGCATCGTGGTGACACCAGTAACGATGGTCTCACAGAGGAAATTTGACATTTAATTAAAGAATAATAAATGGTTTTATTAATTTTTTCTTCATTCATCACGCTAATCGGTTTCTGTAGTCTTGGTGATCTAACTCTGCTTGAATAGCAAGGGATATAATTACATCTCTCAGAGGTTCTTTATCTGTTGTGTGTCAAATTCCTACCGTCGCGTGGAGATGTTTGTTTTCTCCTGTGGTTCTTCGACATGAAATACACCCAGATTTGAGGATTGGAGACCCAAGGTTCCAAATATGTTCAAGAAGGAACTGCAGATGCTGGAGAATCGAAGGTAGACAAAATTGCTGGAGAAACTCAGCAGGTGCGGCAGCATCTATGGAGCCAAGGAAATAGGCAACGTGAAGGGTTTTGGACCGAAACGTTGCCTATTTCCTTCGCTCCATAGATGCTGCCGCACCCGCTGAGTTTCTCCAGCAATTTTCTCTGCCAAGCGTCCTAATAAATCTCTCCCCTCGCACCTTAAACCAAGAACATGGATAGGACAGGTTTGGAGAGGACAGATATGGGTAAAACGTGAGTTGGTTGGTGGGGCATCTTCTCGACATGGGCAAGTTGGACTCAAGGACCTGCTATGGCTCTATAAATCTGTCACGCTAACCAATTCTATCTCCATTATTTGAATATAGAACATAAAACAGTCCAGCACAGGAACAGACCCTTTGGCCCACAATGTCCATGCCCAACATGATATAAGATTAAACTAGTTTAAGAATAGTTAAACAGTTTAGGAATAAGGGGTAAGCCATTTAGAACGGAGATGAGGAAACACTTTTTCTCACAGAGAGTGGTGAGTCTGTGGAATTCTCTGCCTCACAGGGCGGTGGAGGCCGGTTCTCTGGATACTTTCAAGGGAGAGCTAGATAGGGCTCTTAAAGATAGCGGAGTCAGGGGATATGGGGAGAAGGCAGGAACGGGGTACTGATTGGGGATGATCAGCCATGATCACATTGAATGGCGGTGCTGGCTCGAAGGGCCGAATGGCCTCCTCCTGCACCTATTGTCTATTGTCTAGTCTCCTCTGCCTGCTCGTGATCCATATAACTCCATTCCCTGCATATCCATGTGCCTGTCTAAAAGCCCTTTTAAACACCACTATCGTATCTGCCTCCACCACCATCCCTGGCAGCACGTTCTAGGCACCCACCACCCTCTTTGTAAAATAATTACCCTGCACACATCCTTTAACCTGCCCCTCTCACCATAAAACTATGCCCTCTAGTTCAGTTTAGTTTATTGTCCCATGTACCGAGGTACAGTGAACAGCTTTTGTTGTGGACTAACCAGTCAGCGGAAAGACAATACATGATTACAATCGAGACACCCACAATGTACAGATACATGGAATAATGTTTAGTGCAAGATAAAATCCGATTAAAGATAGTCCGAGGGTCACCAGTGAGGTAGATAGTAGTTCAGCACTGCTCTCTGGTTGTGGTAGGATGGTTCAGTTGCCTGATAACAGCTGGGAAGAAACGGGATCTGGAGGTGTGCGCTTGTTTTCACACTTCTGTACCTCTTGCCTGATGGGAGAGGGGAGAAGAGGGAGTGGCCGGGGAGACTGCAGTCCCGATCTCAACCGACCTCATTGCAAACATTGGACATTTTAATTGGAATGATCATGCTGCAATGATGTAACACTATATTCCACTCTCCGGGATCTTTCTCTTTGCACTACCTGGTGTACTTGTGTGAGACGTGATTATGACATTGAAAAGGACCAGGACTACACTGGAGTTTACACTGAAACATAAAATCATGGACAATTAGTGCAGGAGTATGATCATGGCTGATCATCCCCAATCAGTACCCCATTCCTGTTTTTTCCCCAAATCCTTTGATTCTGTTAGTCCGAAGAGCTAAATCTAACTCTCTCTTGAAAACATCCAGTGAACTGGCCTCCACTGCCTCCTGTGGCAGAGAATTCCACTGATTCACAACTCTCTGGGTGAAGAAGTTTTCCCTCAATTCAGTCCTAATTGGCCGACCCCTTATTCTTAAACTGTGACCCCTGGTTCTGGACTCCCCCCAACATCGGGAACATTTTTCCTGTACCTAGCCTGTCCAATACTTTAAGAATTTTATAAATTTCCATAAGATATCCTCTCATCCTCCTAAATTCCAGTGAATACAAGCCCAGCCGCTCCGTTCTTTCATCATATGTCAGTCCCGCCATCCCGGGAATTAACCTGGTGAACCTACGCTGCACTCCCTCAATAGCAAGAATGTCCTTCCTTAAATCAGGGACCAAAATTGCACACAGATGCGGTCTCACCATGGTCCTGCACAACTGCAATAGAACCTCCTTGCTCCTAAACTCAAATCCTCTCGCAATGATGGCCAACATGCCATTGGCTTTCTTCACTGCCTGCTGCACCTGCATGCTTAGTGTCTGGTGTAGTTTTTAAACTGTTTATTGTTGCATCCTTTGCATTGTAGTGAACAGTGTCAGAGATGAAACTTGCTGCAGAAGGGAAGTTGCCAAAAAGGCTCTCTTAGCCTGAGGGGAAAGCGGGTAAAAGTGAGAAAAATTGTGGCTTCTAACGTGGCGATTTGCACTTTACTAGCTGACTATGGATAATAATAGTTGACACGAAACAAGAACACTTTGGTAAGCGTTTCCCCTGAGGCAGAATGAATTAATCTGATCATAAATTTATACAAGGCTAGGTAACGCTTAGAGTGCAGCGTGGATCTTTAAGTGCTGTACGATAAAAAAGCCTCTGAAGTCATTGAATGGATGATAGGAATGATGGGAAAATATTGTTATAAATGCGAGGCCTGAGATACTGGGACTATTTTCATCGAAGCAGGAGAATTTAGTTTAGTTTAGAGGTACAGGCCATTCGGCCCCTTATTTTAATACTCTCCGACACACACTGGGGACTATTTACATTTATACCAAGCCAATTCACCTACAAAACTGTACGTCTTTGAAGCGTGAGAGGAAACTGAAGATCTCGGAGCAATCCCACGCAGGTCACGGGGAGCTCGTACAAACCCCGTACTGACAGCACCCGTAGTCGGGATCGAACTCGGGTCTCCGACGCTGAAAGCACTGTAGGGCACCGACTCTACCACTGCACCACCGTGCCACCCTATCCATCACAAATTCTAAAACACATTTTGACAGATATATGAAGACACAAGGAAACTGCAGATGCTGGAATTTCGAGTGAAACGCAAAGTGCTGGAGGAACTCGGTGAGTCAGGCGACATCCGTAGTGGGAAAGGACAGATGATGTTTCGGGTCCTGACCTTTTTTGGCTTGGGTGCCTTCTGAAGAAGAGTCCCAACCCATCACGTTACCTGCCCATTCTGAAGCCCCTGGTTCTGGACTCCCCCACATCGAGAACATGTTTCCTGTCTCTAGCATATCCAAACCCTTAACAATCTTATATGTTTCAATAGACAATAGACAATAGAACTAGGTGCAGGAGTAGGCCATTCATCCCTTCGAACCAGCACCGCCATTCAATGTGATCATGGCTGATCATCCCCAATCAGTACCCCGTTCCTGCCTTCTCCCCCATATCCCTGACTATGCTATCTTTTAGAGCCCTATCCAGTCTCTCTTGAAAGCATCCAGAGAAACTGCCTCTAGCGTGTTCAAACCCTTAACAAGCGTATATGTTTCAATAAGATTCCCTCTCATCCTTCTAAACTCCAGAGTGTACAAGCCCAGTCGCTCCATTCTCTCAGCATATGACAGTCCCGCCATCCTGGAAATTAACCTTGTAAACCTACGCTGCACTCACTCAATATAGCAAGAATGTCCTTCCTCAAATTAGGGGCCAAACTGCACACATTTACTCCAGGTGTGGTCTCACTAGGGTTCTGTACAACTGCAGAAGGACCCCTTTGCTCCTATATTCGACACCTGTAAGTGAAAAGGCCAACATGCCATTCGCTTTATTCACTGCCTGCTGTACCTGCATGCTTTACTTTTCAGTGACTGATGTACAAGGACCCCCCCAGACCCCGTTGTACTTCCCCTTTTCCAACTTGGAACCATTTAGATAGTAATCTGCCTTCCTGTTTTTGATACCAAAGTGAATAACCTCACATTTATTCACATTAAACTTCACCTGCCATGAATTCTGCCCATTTACCCAACCTGTCCAAGTCACCCTGCATTCTCTCATAGCATCCTCCTCACAGGTTCACACTGCCACCCAGCTTTGTGTCATCTGTAAAGTTTGCTAATGTTACTTTGAATCCCTTCATCCAAATCATTAATATATATGGATATTTTGTCAGTGGCTATTTCATTAATGTCCGTGGGTATTTTTAAGGCAGAGATTGACAGATTCTTGATTAGTACGGGTGCCAGAGGTTAGAAACATAGAAACATAGACAATAGGTGCAGGAGCAGGCCATTCGGCCCTTCGAGCCTGCACCGCCATTCAATATGATCATGGCTGATCATCCAACTCAGTATCCTGTACCTGCCTTCTCTCCATACCCCCTGATCCCTTTAGCCACAAGGGCCACATCCAACTCCCTCTTAAATATGGCCAATGAACTGGCCTCAACTACCTTCTGTGGCAGAGAATTCCAGAGACTCACCACTCTCTGTGTGAAAAATGTTTTCCTCATCTCGGTCTTAAAGGAATTCCCCCTTATCCTTAGACTGTGACCCTTGTTCTGGACGTCCCCAACATAGAGAACAATCTTCCTGCATCTAGCCTATTCAACCCTTAAGAATTTTGTAAGTTTCTATAAGATCCCCCCTCAGTCTTCTAAATTCTAGTGGAGTACAAAGCAAGTCTATCCAGTCTTTCCTCATATTAAAGTCCTGACATCCCAGGAATCAGTCTGGTGAACCTTCTCTGTACCCCCTCTATGGCAAGAATGTCTTTTCTCAGATTTGGAGACCAAAACTGTACGCATCAATACTCCAGGTGTGGCCTCACCAAAACCCTGTACAACTGCACAGTAGAACCTCCCTGCTCTTGTACTCAAATCCTTTCAGCTATGAATGCCAACATACCATTTGCTTTCTTCACAGCCTGCTGCACCTGCATGCCTACTTTCAATGACTGGTGTACCATGACACCCAGGTCTCGTTGCATCTCCCCTTTTCCTAATTTGCCACCATTCAGATAATAGTCTACCCTCCTGTTTTTGCCACCAAAGTGGATAACCTCACATTTATCCACATTATACTGCATCTGCCATGCAATTTTCCCAATCACCCAGCCTATCCAAGTCACCTTGCAGCCTCCTATCATCCTCCTCACACCTAACACTGCCCCCCAGCTTTGTGTCATCGCCAAACTTGGAGATGTTGCATTCAATTCCCTCTCCAGATCATTAATATATATTGCAAATCGCTGGGGTCCCAGCACTGAGCCTTGCGGTAACCCCACTAGTCATTGCCTGCCATTCTGAAAAGGACCCGTTTACTCCTTACCCTTTGCTTCCTGTCTGCCAGCCAGTTCTCTATCCTACATCAATACTGAACCCCCAATACCATGTTTGCTTTGAGTTTTTATACTAATCTCTTATGTGGGACCTTGTTCGAAAGCCTTTTGAAAGTCCTAAGATATAACACATCCACTGTTCTCCCTTATGCCCACTCTGCTAGTTACATCCTCGAAAAATTCTATAAGATTCGTCAGAACATGATTTACCTTTCATAAATCCATGCTGATTTTGTCTAATGATTTCACCACTTTCCAAATGTACTGCTATCCCATCTTTAATAACTGACTCTAGCAGTTTTCCCCACTACTGATGTTAGACTAACTGGTCTGTAATTCCCCGTTTTCTCTCTCCCTCCTTGCTTTTTTTAAAAATGTGGAATTACATTAGCTACCCTCCAATCCTCAGGAACTACTCTCAGAATCTAAGGAGTTTTGAAAAATTATCACTGAATGTATCCACTATTTCTGTGGCTACTTCCTTAAGTATTCTGGGATGCAGACTATCTGGCCCTGGGAATTTATCGGCCTTTAATCCATTCAATTTACCCAACACCACTTCTCAGCTAACCTGGATTTCACTCAGTTCCTCCACTTTCATTTGACCCCCGGTCCCCTGCTATTTCCGGAGCAGATTATTTATGTCTTCCTTAGTGAAGACAAGAACCAAAGTAGTTATTCAATTGGTCTGCCATGTCCTTGTTCCCCATGATCAATTCACCTGTTTCTGACTGCAAGTGACCTACATTTGTTTTAATAATCTCTTACTCTTACATCTATAAAAAACTTTTGCAGTCAGATTTTTTATGTTCCCTGCCAGTTTTCTTTCATAATGTATTTTCCCTTTCCTAATTAAGCCCTTTGTTCTCCTCTGCTGGACTTTGATTTCTCCCCGTCCTCTGGTAGGCTGCTTTTTCTGACTAATTTGTACGCTTCATCTTTTGTTTTTATACTATCCCTGATTTCCTTTGTTATCCACGGATGCACTACTTTCCCTGATTTATTCTTTTGCCAAACTGGGGATGAACAATTGTTGTAGTTCATCCATGCAGTCTTTAAATACCTTCCATTGCACATCCATTGTCAACCCTTTAAGAATCACTTGCCAGTCTATCTTGGTCAATTCACATCTCATACCTTCAAAAGTTACCTTTGTTTAAGTTCAGAACCTTGTTTCTGACTTAATTATGTCACTCTCCATCCTAATGAAGAACTCAACCATATTATGGTCACTCTTGCCCAAGGGGCCACGCACAACAAGACTGCTAACTAACCCTTTCACATTACTCAATACCCAGTCTAGAATAGTCTGCTCTCTCGTTGGTTCCTCTACATGTTGGTTTAGAAATCTATCCCGCATACATTCCAAGAAATCCTCTTCCTCAGCACCCCTGCCCATTTGATTCACCCAATCTATATGTAGATTGAAGTCACCCATTATAACTGTTTTACCCTTGTTGCACACATTTCTAATTTCCTGTTTGATGCCATCCCAACTCCACTAATACTGTTAGGTGGCCTGTACACAAATCCCACTAGCGTTTTCTGCCCGTTAGAGTTTTTACAGCTTCTACGCATATCGATTCCACATCCTCCAAGCTAATGTCCTTCCTTTCTATTGCATTAATCTCCTCTCTCAACCAGCAACGCTACCCCACCTTCCTTATCCTTTCTGTCTATCCCTCCTAAATATTGAATATCCCTGGATGTTCAGCTCCCAGCCTTGGTCCCCTGGAGCCATGTCTCCGTGATCCCAACTATAGCATAGTCATTAATAGCTATCTGCACATTCAACTCATCCACCTTATTACGAATGCTCCTTGCATTGAGACACAAAGCCTTCAGGCTTGTTTTTACAACACTCTTACTCCTTATACACTTATGTTGACAAGTGGCCCCTTTTGATTTTTGCCCTGGAAACCCACCACCTCTTATTCTCTGTTTATTATTTTTTTCTTCTTTCCCCCTTACATGTTGGGTCTGAGTGCTTCCCTTCTCTGCCTCCTGCCTCCTCTTCAGACCCTGTCTACTGAGGAAATTTGAGGAAGGACATTATTGCCATAGAGGAATGCAGAGAAGGTTCACCAGACATGATTCCTGGGATGTCAGGGTCACAGTGTCTTATGAAGAAAGACTGGATAGACTCGGTTTATACTCTCTGGAATTTAGGAGATTGTGAGAGGGATCTTATAGAAACTTACAAAATTCTTAAGGGGTTTGGACAGGCTAGATGCAGGAAGATTGTTCCCGAAGTTGGGGAAGTCCAGGACAAGGGGTCACAGCTTAAGATAAGGGGGAAATCCTTTAAGACCGAGATGAGAAAGACTTTTTTCACACAGAGAGTGGTGAGTCTCTGGAACTCTCTGCCACAGAGGGTAGTTGAGGCCAGTTCATTGGCTATATTTAAGAGGGAGTTAGATGTGGCCCTTGTGGCTAAGGGGATCAGAGGGTAAGGTGAGAAGGCAGGTACGGGATACTGAGTTGGATGATCAGCCATGATCATATTGAATGGCGGTGCAGGCTCGAAGGGCCGATGGCCTACTCCTGCACCTAGTTTCTATGTTTCCATGTTTCTACTGGCTTTCAAAAATTTGAGTCCCTCCCCCCACCCGTTCTAGGTTATGGGGAGAAGGCAGGAGAATGGTGTTAGGAGTGAGAGATAGATCAACCGTGATTGAGAAACTCAGCGGGTGAGGCAGCATCTCCTTCCCCTCCCCTTCCCAGCTCTCCCACAGCCTACTGTCTCCGCCTCTTCCTTTCTTCTTCCCACCCCCCCACCCCCACTTCAGTCTGAAGAAGGGTCTTGACCCGAAACGTCGCCTGTTCGTTTGCTCCGTAGATGCTGCCTCACCCGCTGAGTTTCTCCAGCATTTTTTGTCTACCTTCGATTTTTCCAGCATCTGCAGTTCTTTCTTAAACGATCAGCCGTGATTGAATGGCAGAGTAGACTTGATGGGTCGAATGGCCTAATTCTGTTGCTATTCCGTATGACCTCAGTGGAAATGTCCACATCCAGTCTACCCAAGGCTTTCAGTGCCATTGTCATTCTGCAAAAATGACCCTTTCCCATCGAAGTGATGCATGCATCCACGCATCAAATGTGCAGATTATGAGCGCTCTCTATTAAACATCATTAACCAGCCCATCTGCTCTCCGAACATGTATTTCAATGAGAAAAATATTCATTGTGGATTGTGGCAGAACATTATCCTGATGAAAGTTTAATGGCAGATCTGAGCTGACTACACGCCCGGCACATGCCAACACCAAAATCAATTTCAAAATCCCTCTTGGCAGCAAAACAATGATATTTATCAATTGAACTTGAATAAATACATATGTTCGCAAGCTGTTGTCATTTTCTGGAGCTGCACCTATCCAGCTATAAGCTTGAAATATCAATTAAATCCTGCAATATTTGATGGAAAATTAAAGTTATCGAGTCAGAGGTTCATAAGTGATAGGAGAATTAGGCCATTCAGTCCACATGTCTACAACTGCAACTGCTGAAGGTTAACTCCCGGGATGGCGGGACTGAGAGAATGGCGCGGCTGGGCTTGTACACTCTGGAGTTTAGAAGGATGAGAGGTTATCTTATTGAAACATATAAGATTGTTAAGGGTCTCGACCCGAAACGTCGCCTATCTCCTTCGCTCCTTAGATGCTGCTACACCCGCTGAGTTTCTCCAGCTTTTTGTGTACCCAATATTGGAAAAACACGCTGTTCCCGATGTTGGGGGAGTCCAGAACAAGGGGCCACAGTTTAAGAATAAGGGGTAAGCCATTTAGGAGAGAGACGAGGAAACACTTTTTCTCACAGAGAGTGGTGGGTCTGTGGAATTCTCTGCCTCAGAGGGCGGTGGAGGCCGGTTCTCTGGAGTGCAGGTAGATGGGACTAGGGGAAAACAAATGGTCAGCACGGACTGGAAGGGCCGAGAGGGCCTGTTTCCGTGCTGTAATCGTTATAAGGTTATATGGTTATTCCTCCAAACCCACTGTCAGCTATTTTTGGTACTCCTCCCAACACCAACCTCTCTGTTGCGTTGAAGTAGGTTCCTCCTGGCTTTACAAACCTAGTTAGCCCCGGAGACTGATCTTGCTTAGCATGGAGGTTTTTACCTGTCCCCCGACACATCACCCGCTGATCAAAGAGGTGCTCTACAATTTAAAGCTTGAAAAACTTAATTTTTACTCAAAGGCTCTACGAAGACATTCACTAGATACATGGACCCTTTCCTGAACTTGTTAACTCTGTCAACAGTTGTTTCCGGGCTCGGAAGAGGACTGAGTGCCTTCAATCACTCTCTCTGTCCATATTGCAGCAGCTCTCAACCCTCAAACCCCCCCCACCACAGCATAAGTGGAGATGCAGGATCGAATTTAAACATTTAAAAGTAAAGTTGGATGATGTATATGGACGGAGGGAATGGAGGGGTCCTGAAGTGGTCTGTGTGCAGGTAAATGGGACTAGGGGGAAACAAATAGTGTTCGGCACGGAACTGTAGAGCCGAGAGGCCTGTTTTTCCCGTGCTGTAATTGTATATGGTTTATATGGTTAAATGGTTATATAGTTGATATCCAGCAAGATAGAAGGGAAACTTTAAGCCTGTTCGTCCAAGTGTTTGATGAATAACATCACCTCTCTCTAACTCATCACCCTGAGTGTATAGTGAGTCACTAATGGGAGAGAGTGTGCGGGCATTAGTTTTATCAGTCACCAAGCACTTGTCCTGATGTCACCCATGTGAAGTCAATTATCTGTTTGTCTCTCCCAACTTTATATAACGATGTATAATACTATTAAAAGTCTTGACTTGTTTGTCTGTCTGTCTGGTATCTCTCAGAGCTACGCCAAAACGGTAACAGAATACTCAAAATTGTTTGTAAATTTTACTCAGCTTTCCCGTGCTCGTCAAGTTACTTCATTTTGATGCACGTTATTGATATATAAAGTTTATAAAGCCAACTTTGAGAATAATAACTGACTGTGGAGTAGACTTTTCTAGCAGCTTCCAGTGATGATGTCCTCTCCCAATCACAATGGGATTTCATTTACCCAAGCTGCCATGACCGTTCCGACAGCCGAAAATTCTTCACAATGTATATACCCGTGTTGTGTGTGTGATGGTGTGTGTGTGTGTGTGTACTGTGACGTTGTGTGTGTTGTGTGTGTGTGTGTGTGTTGGTTTGTACAGTGTGTGTGTACGTGTTGTACGAGATGGTGTGTGTGTGTACGTGTTGTGTGTGTGTACGGTGTTGTGTGTATTGTGTATGTGTGTGTGTGTGTGTGTGTATGTGTGTACGTGTGTGTTGGTTGTGTGGTGTGTGTGTGTGTGTGTGTGTTTGGGTTTTTTTGTGTGTGTTTGTACGTGTGTGTGTTGTGTGTGTGTGTGTGTTTTTGTTACGAGTTTGTGTGTGTGTGTTATGAGTACGTGTGTTGTGTGTGTGTACTGGTGTGTGTGTGTTAATTTGTGTTGTACTGTGTAACTTGGGTGTGTGTGTGTTATGTGTGTGTGTGGGGGGGTGTGGGAGTGTTGTGTTTTGTGTGTGTGTGGGGGGAAGTGTTGTATGTGTGTGTTTTGTGTGTGTGTGTGTGTGTTGTGTGTGTGTGTATGTTACTGGGTACGTGTGTGCGGTTGTGTGTGTGGTTTGTGTGTACGTGAGTACGTGTGTGCGTGTGTGCATGTGTGTAAGTGTGTTTGTCAACACTTGCATTTGGTTTGTGATTGATTTGTATAATTTTTTTGACAGTCTGCTTCCTGAATGATATCCGGTTTAAGGCCCTGTCCCACTTACTTCCTTGGCACACAAAAAAACGCAACCTCGTGGTTGCGTTGAGGCGCACGGGCATCGCATGGCCACCAGGGGGCTGGTCCCACTTTAGAAATCGCGGAGAGGTATGTAGTTGTGGCGCGACATCGCGCGGGCTCTGAATCTTTGTAGTGAATGAAATCTTCGCATGCCAACAACCTGTCGCGGAACTGACGGCCAAGGTGGGACAGGCCCAAGACCCTGGCGCGACGCAAGACGTCTCACCCTCCAACAGCAGCTGAAGAAGGTAATCGATTGCCGAGCTCGCCTGGGCTCACGGCCGTTGTGGTCTGGATTCGCCCCCACTTCTACTCCCAGCCTTCAGCCCCACGCACCATGAGCCGCCTTCCGAGATGCCCACGAGCCGTTCCTGATGCGGAGGGCCGGTGTTGTACAGGCTGCTCTCTTGCACACTCTCCACTTCCTCGCCCTCGTGTCTTCCGTCCAGACACGCCCTGGCGGTCCGTGTTACCACCTGACGAGGGGAGAAGGTCCTCAGTGGAGGTCTCTCTATAAGGAGTCCTCCCCCTTTACAGTCGGGACCTGGGGTGGAGATGTTGCACAAAGAGCGTGGCCTGGAACAGTACTTGAGCCGGTTCACGACTCGTCCGCCGCCTTGTCACTTTTGCAGCGAGGAGGAGAACCGTGTTCCAATGTCTACAATGGAGTGGAGAGGTTGCAGCCCCTGTTCGGGGGGGTGTAGGGGACATATAAGGAAGGCTGAGAGAACAGGCAGTTCCTGCTCACTCAGGCAAAGAGTTTTGGCTCCAATTTAGTCCGACACTATTTATAATTGGGCACCCGGTGCAGAGGGGGGGAGGGTCGGGAGGGAGTAGGGGGTCTCCCTGTCGGTCTGCTCCTGGGCCTGGCCAAGATGGCCATTCGCGGGTCCAGGCAGCGGGCAGTCGACGCCCACAGCATCGGCTGCCTGCCCCTCTTCCGGGTTACATCCGTGCCGCGTGTCCCTAGAAGAGGAACACGCGTGTCCACGGGACTGTGTGGAGGCTTTTCCGTGTAACGCTGGTCACACGCAGAGGTCGAATGCATTATTGATGGAAATGATAATATTTTAATTTGAGAACTTTCTTTGTAAATGCCAATATAGGCATCCTCTGATCGTGTTACTGTTTTGTATTTGTTGGTTTGAATAAAAGCATTTGTAAAACAAAAAAAAAAGAGCGGGGACATAAAACAAAAAAAAAAGAGCGGGGCCAAGAAAATTGAAGATAGACACAAAATGCTGGAGTAACTCAGTGGGGCCGGCAGCATCTCTGGAGAGAAGCAATGGGTGACGTTTCAGGTCAAGACCCTTCTTTCAGACTGAAGAAGAGTCTCGACACGAAACACCACCCATTGCTTCTCTCCCCGCTGAGTTACTCCAGCTTTGTGTCCATGTTCAAATGACGTCACACGCTCCAGACGGCTGTGCGTATGCACGAAATCGCGCACGACCTTTGCGGGACCGTCGCTCCTCAACGTGACCACGAGGTTGTGTAATTTGCGTGCCAAGGACACGGGGCTTTAAAAACTAACTGCTTCCCTCCATTGTGTACATGAGGTGTACTGCGACCAGAGTGCAACATCAATAATCGACACAAGATTCTGGAGTAACTCAGCGGGACAGGCAGCATCTCTGGAGAGAAGCAATGGGTGACGTTTCGGGTCGAGACCCTTCTTCAGACTGATGTCAGGGGGGTGGGTGGGACAGAGATAGAATGTAGTCGGAGACAGTAAGACTGGTTAGAGAACTGTGAAGGGGGGGGGGGGCACGGAGAGAGAGGGATAGCAAGGGCTTACATGTTCTTCCTTCAACAGCACCTCATATTTCGCTTGGGAACCTCACACGGCAGCGGTATGAACATTGACTGCTCTAACTTCAAATAGCCCTTGCTTTCCCTCTCAGCATCTCTGGAGAGAAGGAATGGGTGACATTTCGGGACGGACGGGACCCTTCTTCAGGCCGTCAGTGGAGAGGAGGTCTAGATATATGAAAGGGCAAGGTGTGAAAATGACGGATCAAAGAATTTAGACACAAAAAGCTGGATTAACTCAGCGGGACAGGCAGCATCTCTGGAGGGAAGGAACGGAGTGATGTTTCGGGTCGAGACCCTTCTTCCCACAGAGGGGGAGCAGCGAGAGAGGAAGTTGCAGAACTCTCGTCGGGGAGAGGTGGAGAACCTCTTCCAAGCCGACATCAAAACAGATGTTGACAGGGAAATGTAGACGGTTCATCATGAGCTGAGGGGAAGGTGACAACGAGGCTTACAATCAGTAATATTAATCTGCAGGACAGTGGAAGCAGTACGTTCTAGTAACTAGTTAGACCCCTGTCCATGTTCTCCACAGATGCTGCCTGACCCGCTGAGTTACTCCAGCACTTTGCATTGATCTTCAGTGTGAACCAGCAGCTGCACGTCCTTCCGACACAATGAAAAATCAATAGGAGCTTAAAAAATCGGGCAAAGCCCTGATCACTAAACCTTAATTATTTATATGAAAGAAGCCGCTAAGTAAGTTTAATCTGCTCCCTGGTGCACATTAGGTAAGTGTGGGAGGGTGAGGGAGCTGGGAAAGGGAGGGGGTGAGGATAAGAGGAAATCAATACGAAGCAACAGGAGGGTCGGAAATGTGTTCATAAAACATTGAGTAAGTGGCTGGGATTGCTGAGTTAGTGTTCACTCGCGGAAATAGTTCTGAAGAGAGGTCGCCTGCCTTTCTTCTCAATCTGCAGAGCAAGTCACCCTGCGGTTCCAGCGCCTGCTTCCTTATTCTGGACTCACACTGAAGGTAGACACAAAATGCTGGAGTATCTCAGCGTGTCTGACAGCATGCCTGGAGATAAGGAATAGGTGACGTTTCAAGTCGAGACCCTCCTTCTGATCTATTCCTTTTCCCCAGAGATGTTGCCGGACTCGCTGAGTTACACCAGCACTTTTTGTCTGTCTTTGGTATAAACCAGCATCTGCAGTTCCTTCCTAAGCATCTTCCCAGCTGTTATTAGGCAACTGAACCATTCTAACAACAACTTTTTTTCTACTGATCTGTTCAATGTTTCGTGAGATAGAGCGCAGCGGGTAGAGCTGCTGCCTCACAGCGCCAGAGACCTGGGTTCGATCCTGACCACGGGTGCTGTCTGTACGGAGTTTGTACGTTCTCCCCGTGACCTTTAAGAATAAGGAGACGAGGAAACTCTGTTTTCCTCACAGAGAGTGGGGAGCCTGTTGAATTCTCTGCCTCAGAGGGCGGTGGAGGCCGGTTCTTTCAAGAGTCAGGGGATATGGGGAGAAGGCAGGAACGGGGTACTGATTGGGGATGATCAGCCATGATCACATTGAATGGCGGTGCTGGCTCGAAGGGCCGAATGGCTTACTCCTGCACCTATTGTCTATTGTCTATTGACCTGTGTGGGTTTTCTCTGGGTGCTCCGGTTTCCTCCCACCTTCCAAAGACGTGCGGGTTTGTAGGTTAATTGGCTTTGCTATAAATGTCAAATGTCCGTAGTGTGTATAGGATAGTGTCAGTGTGCGGGGATCGCTGGTCGGAGCGGACCCGGTGAGCTGAAGGGCCAGTTTCTGTGATGTATCTCTAAACTAAAAGGACAAATAAGTGATTAGAAGAATTAATGGTCTGTTGGCCTTCATTCAAGAGGATCCGTGTTCAGGAGCAGAGGTGCCATATTAGGAATCACCATGGGCCTGTATGATTGGTGTCCTGTGACAGATCTGACCCGTAACTTAGTCGTGGATGATCACGCTGAGAGAATGCGACCACTCAACCATGTGCTGTTTTCCTGATGAGCAGAGATATTACGCGCACCATCGGGTACGTTTTCTCATTGACCGCGAGTCTGCTCATCAGGTTGTGACGGGATTGTATCCAACGTATGTTGTGCCATGTCGAGTGTGTTTAATTGTCTCATGAATGACCCATTGAAGGTTACTGGAGTAACACGCAGGGTCAGGAAGCATCTTTACAGTTTACATTAGAATGCCATTTTATTGTCATTCAAACAACTTGAATGAAATGAATGAAATTGCATTTTCTACAATCTTAACATTACAAAATAAACCAAGACCCACACTTAACACAGTTTACACAAACGTCCATCGCAGTGAGTCTCCAACACCTCCTCACTGATGGAAGGCAAAAGTCTTATCTCTTCCCTTTGTTCTTCTCCCGTGGTCCAGCAGTCCAACTGCAGTGTCGAAGCGACCTGAGCTCCGATGTTAAAGCCCCCGGCGGGCGATGGTAAGTCCCGCGGCCATTTAAGCTGCTCCGGGCGATGTACGGCCCCGCTCCGAGTCCTTTAAACCCCGCGATTCCGGTGGGAGAAGTTGCCGTAGCGGGAGCTCCGAAAAGCGGTCTCCCACCAGGGACCTGCGAGCTCCCGATGTTCCTGTCCACCGGGCCTGCGGCCGGAGCCTCCGAAGCTCCGAAGTCCGGTCGCAGCCGCGCGCCACCACAGCTCTTCCCGCTCCGAAGTCGGCCAGCTCCGCGATGGCGAGTCCGCAGGCTCCGCGACTGGAGCCCACAGGTTGGTCCCGGCCGGAGGCCCCCGCCGGCTCCACGATGTTAGGCCCAATGACACCGGGAAATAGTCGGGTCCCCGTACAGGGAAGAGATCAAACGGTTTCCCTCACCCCCAACATATACACAGCCAAAAAATAATAATAATTAAAACCAAAACATACATTTAAAAAAGACAGACGGACTGCAATTGAGCCGCTGCCGTTAGGAGCCGCCACACTCCATTAGCCATTAGAGTTTAGAGATACAGCATAGAAACAGGCCCTTCAACCCAGCTGACCAATGATCATCGCGAACATTAACACTACTCCACACACCCTCGGGACAAATTACAATCTTTACCAAAGCCAATTAATCTACAAACCTGTACGTCTTTCGAGTCTGTAGTCTGTTAGGAAACCGGAGGACCCGGAGAAAACCCACACAGGTCACGGGAAGAACGTTCAAACTCCGTACAGACAGCTCCCGTGGTCAGGATCGAACCTGGGTCTCTGGCGCTGTGAGGCAGCAACTCGACCGCTGCACCACCGTGGAGGTTCTGGGGAGGGTGCAGAGGAGGATTACCAGAATGATGCCTGGATTGGAGGTTCAAGAAGGAACTGCAGATGCTGGAAAATCGAAGGTAGACAAAAGTGCTGGAGAAACTCAGTGGGTTCGGCAGCATCTATGGACAATAGACAATAGGTGCAGGAGTAGGACATTTGACCCTTTGGACCAGCACCGCCATGCAATGTGATCATGGCTGATCATCCACAATCAGTACCCCGTTCCTGCCTTCTCCCCACATCCCCTGACTCCGCTATCTTTAAGAGCCAAATCTAGCTCACTCTTGAAAGCATCCAGAGAACCTGCCTCCACTGCCCTCTGAGGCAGAGAATTCCACAAGACAGGTTGGACAGACTAGCATTGGTTTCTCTGGATCAGCAGAGGTTGATATGAATATATAAAATTATAAGAGGCATAGTTAGATAGGCCATCATTATTTATTATTAATGTTTAATGTTTTACGTGTCATTCCTAACTGTCACTGTATGTCATGTTGTCACTTGTGGGCGGAGCACCAAGGCAAATTCCTTGTATGTGAATACTTGGCCAATAAACTTCATTCATTCATTCATCAGTATGTTTTTCCCAAGTTGGAAATATCAAATACTGGAGGGCGCGGCTTTAAGGTGAAAGGGTGGAAGTTTAAAGGAGATGTGTCTGGGGCAAGTTTTTTACACGGAGGGTGGTGGGGGCCTGGGACGCGCTGCCAGGGGTGGTGGTGAAGGCAGATACGATAGTGGTGTTTCAGAGACTTTTGGACAGGCACTTGGGTGGGATGCTAACAGCATTTCCTTGTCTCTGTACTTGTACACCGCACAATGGCAATAACGTTTGAATCTGAATCTGTATCTGAATGGATGTGCAGGGAATGGAGGGTCATGGTTCATGTGCAGGTAGACAAGGCTTGGTTTTGGCATCATGTTAGGCATAGACATTGTGGGCAGAGGCCACGTCCCCAGAGATTCATGGTATCATAGAACAGACAACCTGTCTGATGCCCAGCCCAGATGCCTGAGTATGCCCAGGGCCCGATGTCTCCATGGAGGTGTAATATTGATGTTCATATTAAGGGTCTTGACCCGAAACGTCGCCCACTCCTTCTCACCAGAGATGCTGCCTGTCCAGCTTTTTGTGTCTATCTTCATATTACTAATGTTTAAGAAAGAACTGCAGATGCTGGAAAAATCGAAGGTAGACAAAAATGCTGGAGAAACTCAGCGGGTGAGGCAGCATCTATGGAGCGAAGGAATAGGTGACGTTTCGGGTCGAGATGGGTCTATTCCTTTTCACCAGAGATGCTGCCTGTCCCGCTGAATTACTCCAGGTTTTTGTGTCTGTCTTCGGTTTAAACCAGCATCTGCAGTTCCTTCCTACAAACCACATTGATATGACAGCCAAGAAGGGCAACCAACGCCTCTACTTCTCACTGAGGAAAGTAAGCGTGTCTCCAGTGATGTACAAACTTCTACAGATGCACCATGGTGGTATCACAGCTTGGTCGGGAACAGGCAAGACCGCAAGAGTTGTAGATCCATCACACACACCACACCCCACCATTGTAGATGTGGCCCAGTCTGTCACACACACACCACACTCCCCACCACCGACTCCATCTACACTTCACGCTGCCTTGGGAAAGCAGCCGACATCATCAAAGACTTGTCCCTGTCCCACCCCGGTCATTCCTTCTTCTCCCCGCTCCCGTCCGGCAGAAGGTACAGAAGCTTGAAAGCGCGCACCACCAGACTCAGGAACAGCTTCTTCCCCTCTGTTATCAGGCTTCTGAACGGCCCTTCCATAAGCTAGGGTACTGTCCGATTCACCTCTACCCCATTGCGGACATTGGACTTTGTCTGTGGAACTGATGCGCTACAATGCTGAGAACTATATTCTGCACTCTGTATCTTCCCCTTTGCTCCACCTATTGGACTGGAGTTTGACTGGGTTGTATTTATGTATATTATCTAATCTGATTGGATAACATACAAAACAAATCTTTCCAATGTACCTCAGTCACGTGACAATAATAAACTTAAACCAAAACCTCTGTAGCCATGGTAACAGTGCATGGATAAACCTATTAGCTATTAAAGAGAGTTATGGACGCAGCCCAGACCATCACACAAACCAACCTCCCTTCCATTGACTCCATCTACACCTCACGCTGCCTCGGCAAGGCCAGCAGCATCATCAAGGACCAGTCGCACCCCGGCCACTCCCTCTTCTCCCCTCTTCCATCGGGCAAGAGGTACAGAAGTGTGAAAACAAACGCACACCTCCAGATTCAGGGACAGTTTCTTCCCAGCTGTTATCAGGCAACTGAACCATCCTACCACAACCAGAGAGCGGTGCTGAACTACTATCTACCTCATTGGTGACCCTCGGACTATCCTTGATCGGACTTTGCTGGCTTTACCTTGCACTAAACGTTATTCCCTTCTCATGTATCTGTACACTGTGAACGGCTCGATTGTAATCCTGTATTTTCTTACCGCTGACTGGACAGCACTCAACAAAAGCTTTTCGCTGTACCTTGGTACACGTGGCAATTATACTATTAAACTACAGACTGTAAGCTAGCCTCCAGCCGTACATACAGAACTCTGAACAGGTTGGTCTGCTCAGTGCTAATGGCTTTGTGTTTTAATTGTTTGGAATTATAACTGACGTGGGCCAAGGAAGATGATGGTCGATAATGATCCAGGAGCAAACCATGGGGGGATAATTACTGCTAATGTACCACAGAGCAAGATGCTGTTGATGTATTATAATTAGTGCTGCCTTAACATTCATGTTTTATGATTGAGATGGAGAAATTAAAACAGAAGCAACCTGACTGTTGTATATATATTAGTTTATAGACAATAGACAATAGGTGCAGGAGTAGACCATTCGGCCCTTCGAGCCAGCACCGCCATTCAATGTGATCATGTCTGATCATCCCCAATCAGTACCCCGTTCCTTCCTTCTCCCCATATCCCCTGACTCTGCTATTTTTTAAGAGCCCTATCTAGCTCTCTCTTGAAAGTATCCAGAGAACCGGCCTCCACCGCCCTCTGAGGCAGAGAATTCCACAGACTCACAACTCTATGCGAGATAAAGTGTTTCCTCATCTCCGTTCTGTTAGTTTAGTTCAGAGATACAGCGTGGAAACAGGCTCTTCGTTCCACCGGGTCCGCGCCGAAAAGCGATCCCCGCACGTTAGCAGCATCCGACACACACTAAGGACAATGTTTACATTGATACCAAGCCAATTAACCTACAAACCTGTACGTCTTTTGGAGTGTGGGAGGAAACCGAAGGTCTTGGGGAAAACCCACGCGGTCACGGGGAGAGCGTGCAAAGCCTGTACAGACAGCGCCCGCAGTCGGGATGGAACACGGGTGTCCGGCGCTGCATTCGCTGTACGGCTGCAACTCTACCGCTGCGCCCCCGTGACCACCCATACTATGATATATCCACCACATTCCAACATATTGTCGTATTTAGAGGCTGGGAGATCCTGCCGCTATTATATAAGACTTTGGTGAGGCCACATTTAGAATATTTATGTTCAGTTTTGGGCACATTGTTATCGGAAACAAATCAAGCTGGAAAGGGTGCAGGGAAGATTCACAAGGATGTTGCCAGGACTCGAGGGTGTGAGCTACAGGGAGAGGTTGAGCAGGCTGGGTCTCTATTCCTTGGAGCACAGGAGGACGAGGAGAGATCTTATAGAGGTGTATAAAATCATGAGAGGAATAGATCGGGTAGATGCACAGAGTCCCTTGCCCAGAGTAGGGGAATCAAGGACCAGAGGACATAGGTTTAAGGTGAGGGGGGAAAGATTTAATAAGAATATGAGGGGTAGCTTTTTCACACAAAGGGTGGTGGGTGTATGGAAACGAGCTGCCAGAGGTAGTTGAGGCTGGGACTTTCCCAACGTTTAAGAAACAGTAAAGACAGGTGCATGGAAAGGACAGGTTTGGAGGGATATGGACCAAACGCAGGCACGTGGGACCAGTGTAGATGGGGCATGTCGGTCGGTGTGGGCAAGTTGGGCTGAAGGGCCTGTTTCCCCGCTGTATCACTCTATGCCTCTGTGTCTCTATGATATGTTTTCTATGTTGCGTCTGTAGAAGTTTGTGAGGGCCATTGGAGACATGCTGAATTTCCTCTGTGCAAGAAAGAACTGCAGATGCTGGTTTAAATCGAAAGTAGACACAAAATGCTGGAGTAACTCAGCGGGTCAGGCAGCATCTCTGGAGAGAAGGAGTGGGTGATGTTTCGGGTCGAGACCCTTCTTCAGACTGAGTGGGCGGGACAGAGGTAGAATGTAGTCAGAGACAGTAGGTCTAGTGGGAGAACTGGGAAGGGAAGGGGAATCTCTTGAGGAAGAGAGGCATTGTCAAGAGTCCAGAGAGTTTATTGTCGAGTGTCCCAGATAGGACAATGACATTCCTGCTTGCTGCAGCACAACAGAGTATTGTAAACAAAAATACAGAACAGTTCAGTTCAATATACACATAAATAAACAGATAAAGTGCAATAGGCTGTTACAGTTCAGACTCTGTTTGTTGGCGAGTTTAATAGCCTGATGGCTGTGGGGAAGAAGCTGTTCCTGAACCAGGATGTATCAGATTTCAGGCTCCTGTACCTTCTGCCCGCTGGTAGCAGGGAGATGAGTGTGTGGCCAGGGTGGTGTGGGTCCTTGATGATGCTGACCGCCTTTTTGAGGCAGCGACTGCGATAGATCCCCTCGATGGTGGGGAGGTCAGAGCCGATGATGGACTGGGCAGTGTTTACTACTTCCTGCATTCCTTTTCCGCTCCTGGACGTTCAAGTTGCCGAACCAAGCCACGATGCAACCGGTCAGCAAGCTCTCTACTGTAGAGGTTCGAGAGAGCCTTCTTTGACTTGCCGACACTCCGTGATCTTGTTAGGTGTCCTTGTTGGGTGTCACATCAATGTGTCTGCTCCACGACAGATCACCGGTAATAGGAACACCAATATTACACCTCCACTGACTCATGGTGTCCTGGGCAGACTCAGAGTGCTGGGCATCAGAAAGGTTGTCTGCCAGATGTATTAAAGGTCAGTTCCCCCCGCCACGGGTACCATGTCATCCCGTGCTACCCGCTCCATGGTCGGATAGTCGGCGACTAAACCGTCTCCCCCACCTGGTTTGCCGGGTGAGGAGGGGGCTGTGGACCCCCAGCAGGACCAAAAACAAGACCTGTCAAAGGGCAATGAGCTTCT
>CM069133.1:2410425-2435425 GCA_035221665.1 Okamejei kenojei
GTGGTGGTAGTGTGTGAGGTGTGTGTGTGGGGTGGTGTGTGTGTGTGGGATAGTGTGTGTGGTGTGGTGTGTGTGTGGGGGGGGTTGTGTGTTTTGTGTTTGTGTATGTTTCGGTGTGGGTATTGTGTGTGTGGGATGTGTGTGTGTGTGTGTGTAGTGTGGTGTGTGTGTGGTGTGGGCGTGTGTGGTGTGTGTGGGGGGGGGTGTGTGGGGTGTGGGGGGTGGTGTGTGTGTGTGTGTGTGTGTGTGAGTGTGTTTGAGGGTGGTGGTGTGTGTGTGTGTGTGGTGTGTGTGTGGCGGGTTGTGTGTGTGGATGTGTGGTGATGTGTGGGGTGGGGGTGGGGGTGTGTGTGGGTGTGTGGTGTGGTGTGTGTGTGTGTGTGTGGTGTTGTGTGTGTGTTGTGTGTGATGTGTGTTGTTTGTGTGTGTTGTGTGTGTGTGTGAGTGGGGAAGTGGGGGGGTGTGTGTTTTGGTGTGTGGGGTGTGTGTGGGGTGTGTGTGTGTGAGTGGGGGGTGTGGGGTGAGAGTGTGTGGGGGTGTGGGGGGTGTGTGAGGGGTGTTGGGTGTGTGAGCGTGGTGTGGTGGTGTGGGGTGTGTGGGGTGGGGTGTGTGGGGTGTGGGGTGGGGATGTGTGGGTGGGTTAGGGGGGTGTGGGGTGGGGTGGGGGGTGTGTGGTGTGGGGTGTGTGGGGTGGGGTGGGGGGGGTGTGTGGGGTGTGTGTGGGGTGTGGGGTGTGTGTGTTGTGTGTGTTGTGCGTGTGTGTGATGTAGCTGCAGATGCTGGTCTATCTTCATTCTACCCCCGCATGTAGGATGTAGCGTGTGATGGGCGGTGAATGTTGGCAGCCTGCCTGCTGCCTGTGAGTCGCGTTCTTGCTACTGTGGTGTAACTCTAACTCTGTTGCTCACCTCTGTCCGTGTACGGGTAGATATACAGTATTGTTGTTGGACAGATGAAACATGGGTTTGCCCGTATCGTCACCACAGCTGTGACCGGATTATATAACCTGTGACAAGAGCTTGAAGACTTGACGTGAATTTAAACTAATTGTCCTTTCTCACATGTGGACCAACCTCAATGCCGATGTATTTAACCTACAGGAGGTCTGGTCACACACACACACCAACATCTGCAGTTCCTTCCAACACATACTGTCTTCTCGTGTGTGGAATCACCTGAGGGGTTATGCTGACCTGGAAGATGACCTCCTGTCTGCGACCAGGGTTCTGATACCGCTCGTTCCCTCTTCCCTGACTCTCCGTGTGACTCTCGACAAACAGGGGTGTCACGGTGGCCTAGTGCTGGAGCTGCTGCCTCACAGCACCAGAGACGCAGGTTCGATCCTGACTGCGGGTGCTAGTCTGTACACAGTTCATACGTTCTCCCCGTGACCGGCGCGGGTTTTCTGCGAGATCGTCGGTTTCCTCCCACACTCTAAATATATACAGATGTGTAGGTTCATTGGCTTGGTGTAAATGTAACATTGTCCCTAGTGTGTGTGGGATAGTGTTAAGGGCCTGTCCCACTTGGCGATGTTTTCGGCGACTGCCAGCATCATTCACTGACGTGTTAAAGAAGGAACTGCAGATGCTGGAGAATCGAGGGTACACAAAAGGCTGGAGAAACTCAGCGGGTGCAGCAGCATCTAATGAGCGAAGGGGATAGGCGACGTTTCGGGTCGAGACCCTTCTTCAGCTTCCCTGACGTGACCTCGACTGACGTGTCAGGTCACCGAAAAAAACGTGGCGCGATGACGTATGACGCGGCAGAGACGCGGCGTGATGACGTATTGACGCGCGGAGTTTTTTCAAGTGTCTCAACATTTTTTTGTCGCCGCTGGATTTTGAAATGTTCGAAATCTTTTGGCGACCCTGATATGACGTCGGCAGTCCCTGAAAAACTCGCCAAGTGGGACAGGCCTGTTAGTGTGCAGCGATCTCTGGTCGGCACAGACTCGGTGGGCCGAGGACAATTGACAATAGACAATAGGTGCAGGAGTAGGCCATTCGGCCCTTTGAGCCAGCACCGCCATTCAATGCGATCATGGCTGATCATCTCCCAATCAGTACCCCGTTCCTGCCTTCTCCCCATATCCCCCGACTCCGCTATCTTTAAGAGCCCTATCTAGCTCTCTCTTGAAAGCATCCAGAGAACCGGCCTCCACCGTCCTCTGAGGCAGAGAATTCCACAGACTCACCACTCTCTGTGAGAAAAAGTGTTTCCTCGTTTCCGTTCTAAATGGCTTACTCCTTATTCTTAAACTGTGGCCCCTGGCTCTGGACTCCCAAGCCCTTAACAATCTTATATGTTTCAATGAGATCCCCTCTCATCCTTCTAAACTCCAGTGTACAAGCCCAGCTGCTCCATTCTCTCAGCAGATGACAGTCCTGCCATCCCGGGAATTAACCTCGTAAACCTACACTGCACTCCCTCAAAAGCAAGAATGTCCTTCCTCAAATTAGGGGACCAAAACTACACACAATACTCCAGGTGTGGTCCCACTAGGGCTCTACTGCAGAAGGACCTGTATTCGATTCCTCTTGTTATAAAGGCCAACATGCCATTCGCTTTCTTCACTCTGCTGTACCTGCATGCTTACTTTCATAGACTGATGAACAAGGACCCCCAGATCCCGTTGTACTTCCCCTTTTCCCAACTTGACGCCATTTAGATAGTAATCTGCCTTCCTGTTTTTGGTACCAAAGTGGATAACCTCACATTTATCCGCATTAAACTGCATCTGCCATGCATCTGCCCACTCCCCCAACCTGTCCAAGTCACCCTGCTGCGGAAGGGCCAGTTTCCGTGCTGTATCTCTAAACTAAAAATGAAAGTTCCTACCCTAAACTCTTCCACCTAATCACCTACAAATGCTCTAACAAGCCCGCATAATTGGACATGTACATAAATGAACACCACAGTGTTTGTTTTCTCCCCATTAAAACATTCCTCGCTGTATTAAAATCTATTGACATGTTTTATTAATGCAGTTGAAAATATGTTTATCAACACACATCCGTGTTTTTAATAAGCTTACCCAACGCACCACTGGGAAATAAACTGACAAATTGACCTATTAAATAAAAAATGCAGAACCATTTCGTAGCTACATTGGTCAACACCATTTCCTTGTTAAAATTTATCAGGTTTATCGGTTTAGTTGTGTAGGAAGGAACTGCAGATGCAGGTTTACACCGAAGATAGACACAAAATGCTGGAGTAACAGGCAGCATCTCTAGAGGACAGCATCAGGCAGTTTAGTTTATTGTCCCGTGTACCGAGGTACAGTGAAAAGCTTTTGTTGCGTGCTAACCAGTCAGCGGAAGACAATACATGATTACAATCGAGCCATTTACAGTATACAGATAAATGATAAGGGAATAACGTTTAGTGCAAGGTAAAGCCAGCAAAGTCCGATCAAGGATAGTCCGAGGGTCACCAATGAGGTAGATAGTAGTTCAGCACTGGTCTCTGGTTGTAGTAGGATAGTTCAGTTGCCTGAAAACAGCTGGGAAGAAACTGTCCCTGAATCTGGAGGTGTGCGTTTTCACACTTCTGTACCTCTTGCCCGATGGGAGAGGGGAGAAGAGGGAGTGGCCGGGGTGAGACTGGTCCTTGATGATGCTGCTGGCCTTGCCGAGGCAGCGTGAGGTGTAGATGGAGTCGATGGAAGGGAGGTTGGTTTGTGTGACGGTCTGGGCTGCGTCCACAATTCGCTGCAATTTCTTGCGGTCTTGGATGGAGCTGTTCCCAAACCGTGCCATGATGCATCCCGATAAAATGCTTCCTTATGTGTCCAGTGAAGTTAGCGTATTTCACACCTAAAGACAAAGTGCTGGAGGAACTCAATGGGTCAGACGGTATCTGTGGAAACCAATTGACAGGCGATATTTTGGGTCGGGACCTTGTTTTAGATTTCCTCCTCTCCGCTTTCCCCCTATCCCACCCCAAATATCATGTGGGCCCATTAAATCATCTCCTCTCTGGAACATCATTGAGATAGTCAAGATTATTTAATTGTTGTATGTACCGACGAGGCAGGAGAAGACAGGATAATGGGGTTGAGAGGGAAGGGTACGTCAGGCATGATTGAATGCTGGACTAGACTGGATGGGCCGAATGGCCTAATTCTGCTCCTGTCAATTATGAACGCGAGGTTTATTAATTTATGCCGCTGCTTCGGCAAGGCCAGCAGCCCAGACCGTCACACAAACCGACCTCCCTTCCATCGACTCCATCTACACCTCACGCTGCCTCGGCAAGGCCAGCAGCATCATCAAGGACCAGTCTCACCCCGGCCACTCCCTCTTCTCCCCTCTCCCATCGGGCAAGCGGTACAGAAGTGTGAAAACAAGCGCACACCTCCAGATTCAGGGACAGTTTCTTCCCAGCTCCCCTCAGGCAACTGAACCATCCTACCACAACCAGAGAGCAGCGCTGAACTACTATCTACCTCATTGGTGACCCTCGGACTATCTTGGATCGGACTTTGCTGGCTTTACCTTGCACTAAACGTTATTCCCTTATCATGCATCTGTACACTGTAAATGGATGGATTGTAATCATGTGTCGGAAGGAACTGCAGATGCTGGTTTAAATTGGTTAGGCACAAAATGCTGGAGTAACTCAGCCGGACAGGCAGCATCTCGAAGGGTGCTGGCTCGAAGGGCCAAATGGCCTACCCCTGCACCTATTGTCTATTATCTCTGGAGAGAAAGAATGGGTGGCGTTTCGGTTCCAGACCCTTCTTCAGACTTAAGAATAAGGCGTAAGCCATTTAGAACGGAGACGAGGGCACAATTTTTCACAAAGAGTTGTGAGTCTGTGGAATTCTCTGCCTCAGAGGGCGGTGGAGCTGGTTCTCTGGATGCTTTCAAGAGAGAGCTAGATAGGGCTCTTAAAGATAGCGGTCAGGGGATATGGGGAGAAGGCAGGAACGGGGTACTGATTGGGGATGATCAGCCATGATCACATTGAATGGCGGTGCTGGCTCGAAGGGCTGAATGGCCTACTGCTGCACCTATTGTCTATTGTCTATAATTGTAATCATGTATTGTCTTTCCGCTGACTGGTTAGCACGTAACAAAAGCTTTTCACTGTACCTCGGTACACGGGACAATAAGCTACAGTAAATGCAATAATGGAATTCCCAGCTTTGTAAATCCCAAGTTCATCACGACAACTATTTTCCCTCCTCATCTATTCATCTTGATCCACGATCAATAGATTTGAAATGTTAAAACGATAACAGAATTAACTCACCCTACAGGTGCTAATTAATGAGGTAACCTCTTCCAATCATCATTAAAGTGCCATAAATCATGTATGATTAACTTTGCGAAGGATGGTGAAAAATTACAGTGTGCCTTTTAAATAACTTGCCCTGGGATATCACAGATAGTTGAAAAATGATAGTTTTGAAAATGAATATTCCTATCTATTTATATGGCAGGCTCATTAGAATGCGAGGTTAATAAATCAGTTTAGATAATGTACATACTATAGATCAACCCACACTGTGATAGAAAAAAATATTTGACTGAGGCAAAATAAAATCGAAGATAAATTATTGTCAGCAGTCCAATCAATTTAAAATTTTATGTTCTTAAATTCTAGGAACAGAATTAGGCCATTTGGCCCATCGAGTCTACTCCGCCATTCAATCAAGGCTGATCTATCTCTCCCTCCTAACCCCATTCTCCTGCCTTCTCCCCGTAACCTTTGACACTGTTTCTACTCAAGATTCAGTCAATCTCCACCTTAAAAATGTCCACTGACTTGGCCTCCACAGCCATCTGTGACAAAGAATTCCACAGATTCACCACCCTCTGAGTAAAGAAATTCCTCCTCATAAAGGAACGTCCTTTTATTCCGAGGCTGTGCCCTCTGGTCCTAGACTCTCCCATTAGTGGAAACATCCTCCCAACATCCACTCTATCCAGGCCTTTCACTATTGATAAGTTTCAATGAGGTTGCCCTCATTCTTCTAAACTCCAGCGAGTACAGGCCCAGTGCTGTTGAACGCTCATCATAAGTTAATCGACTGATTCCTGGGATCATCTTTCTAAACCTCCTCTGGACCCTCTCCCGAGCCAGCACATCCTTCCTCAGATATGGTGCCCAAAATTGCTCACAATATTTCAGAAGATAAGAGTTAAAGTTATCACCAGCAAGCTTTTTATTTGCTTTTTATCTCGATCCGGGTATGGATCTTACAAATCAATTGTATTCAGTTTAGTTTATTGTCCCGTGTACCGAGGTACAGGGAAAAGCTTTTGTTGCGTGCTAACCAGTCAGCGGAAAGACAATACATGATTACAATCCAGCTGCCCACAGTGTACAGATACAGGATAAGGGAATAACGTTTAGTGCAAGGTAATGCCAGTAAAGTCGATCAGGTATGATGTGGTAGGGTGGTTCTGTTGCCTGATAACAGCTGGGAAGAAACTGTCCCTGAAACTGGAGGTTGTGCGTGCACACATTTTTTGGAGTAAGCCAGTTAATATTTAAACTCTGTAGCCTTTCGTAAACTTTACCAAAAGCGATGGACATGCAAGAGGGTGGAGCAGGAAGCAAGTTGCTGGAGGAACTCAGAGAGTTTAGTTTAGTTTAGGTTAGTTTAGTTTAAAGATACAGCAAATAAACAGGCCCCTCGACCCATCGAGTCCTCGCTGACCAGTGATCACCCATACATTATTCCCGGCATTCCCTGTCTCTATCCCTACCCCACCCAAGTCGCACCAGCTTCACATTTTCACCCTACAAACTGCCAACAATGGCCTGTTTCCTTTATCATCATTGCTTTTTTTGCATATCTTTCATTCCTTGTACTTTATCTTTCTACATCACCATCTATATCTTTCGTTCCCCTTATCCCTAACCAGTTTGAAGAAGGGTCATGACCTGAAACATCACCCATTCCTTCCCTCCAGAGGTGCTGCCTGTCCTGCTGAGTTACTCCAGTTTTTTGTGTCTGTCTTCAGTTTTAACCAGCGTGTGCAGTTCCTTCCTACACCTATACACTATTCACTGACATTGAACACAACTCTTCTGCATTTATTATATGGTGTACAGAGTATTATTTTTACGCTGTGTAGTATAAGTAAGAATTTCAACGTTCTGTCAGGGACATATGATAATAAAACACTCTTGACTCTTGACACTAACACTATCCTACACATACTAGGGACAATTTACAATTTTACACCAAGCCAATTAACCTACAAACCTGCACGTCTTTCAAGTGTGGGAGGAAACCGGAGCGTCCCGAGAAAACCCGCGCAGATCACGGGGAGAGCGTACAAACTCCGTACAGACAGCACCCGTAGTCAGGATGGAACCCGGCTCTCTGGCGCTGTGAGACAGCCACTCTACCGCTGCGCCACCGTGACGCCCACAGATGAGCAGGGTCTGTGCACGTAAAGTGACAGTCAAAGATTTCCCTCGAAATTTTGCATCAAAATTATCTTTATACCCCTCGAGGAAAACAAAAAATGTTGGAGGGTGGCCCGGCGGTGCAGCGGTAGAGTTGCTGTCTCACAGCGCCAGACACCCGGGTTCCATCCTGACTGCGGGTGCTGTCTGGCACTTGGCAGTTTGTAGCTTCATTAGAGTTGTGTAGTGTTCAATAGCTTGATGGTTTCTGGGAAGAAGGTGTTCTTGAACCTGGAGGTCACGGTTTTCAGGCTCCTGTACATCCTTCCCGATGGTAGCAGTGAGATGAGAGCGTGGCCAGGGTGGTGTGGGTCTCTGATGATGCTGGCTGCCTTGTTGAGGCAGCGACTCCTGTAGATCCCTTCGATGGTGGGGAGGTCAGTCCCTGTGATGGACCGGCCAGTGTCCACCACTCTCTATAGATCCCTCCGTTCCTGGGTGTTTGAGTCGCTGAACCGGGCCGTGATGCGACCGGACAATATGTTGCGCGGATACTGCTTCACGGCGCCAGAGAACCAGGTTCGATCCCGACTACGGGCGCTGTCTGTACCGTCTCCCCGTGACCTGCGTGGGTTTTCTCCGAGATCTTCGGTTTCCTTCCACTCTCCAAAGACGTACAGGTTTGTAGGTTCATTGGCTTGGTGTATGTGTAAATTGTCCCTAGTGTGTGTAGGATAGTGTTAATGTGCAGGGATCGCTGGTCGGCGTGGACACCGGTAGGCCGAAGGGCCTGTTTCCGTGCTGTGTCTCTAAACTAAACTAAACTGAACTAAACATGATCACCAAACCATTCTTTAAGAAATAAAAAATAACAAATCTTTTAACCATCGTACAATGAACAGAGTAACTTTGGTGCCTTCTCATGCAACCGCGACATGTTAACGTGTCTGTGATGAAGAACCGAATATTGACGGGGTAATGTGCGGGGAATTTGGCGCAGGGAGCAGTGTTCATGTCGCAATCAGGTGATCGTTTGTGAGTAGCTGTGCTGAGAAAACAATTATACAGTGGGAATGCTACAAAGTGTTGAGCTTTAAAAAATCAAGCCTGAAATTTATCACATCAGATAAAGCATAAAAATAACTTTAATTTGATACCTAATTCACTTTCATATCTTCAGTATTAAAAAAGTTATGGTCATTTTCACACTCAGAAATTAGCATCTTGTTCCCTATTGCTTTGCCATTGATTTAACTCAAAAGCTGTGATCGAGAACAGTCAATTAACATAAAAGCCCATAACTTTCTTAAAAATTGAGAGAATTGAATGAAATTTTCAGTTATTATAGATTGAAGCCATCTGAAACAAATATGGTACATTTAACTTGGATGACCTGAAATTAAAGTATATAATTAGTTAATAGCTAAATAATTAGCTAATTACAAAATTAACCGTTGTGACGGAAATAGTAATAAACACCCAGACTGCCTTGAGAATTCAAAAATATGATATTCTCAAGAATAGAACTTTAATATTATTGTAACGTTAAAACAAATAGTAAATACCCAACAGAAAATTCATATTCATCAGTGTCATCAGAGAGGCCCACAGGAGCCGTTGGAAGTGAAGGAGGGGGAGGAGCGACACCCGACCGGTAAGGTTTAAAATCAAGCGCGGGGCTTGTTTTTGCCTAAATCCATAACATTCCATTCGGAGAAGTGTGTTTTTTTTGAGGAAGCCGCTGATTGGTGGGAAGTGGACTAGGGTAAGCAGCTGATTTACAGTCAGATCCCAGCAGTTTGTAGTGATTTTATATTGTGTTGATATTGTATCCTGTGTAAGGGGGGGGGTATGAAGGCCAGGGTAGTGTACTGTTCTGGATGTCAGATGTGGGAGGTCAGGGAATCTGATAGCCCTCCAGACGTCCATATCTGCGCCAGGTGTGTCGAGATGGGGCTCCTAAAGGACTGTGTTAGGAACCTGGAGCAGCAGCTCGATGACCTCCGTCTGGTCAGGGAGAATGAGGAGGTCATAGAGAGGAGCTACAGAGAGGTAGTCACTCCCAGACCACAGGAGGCAGACAAGTGGTTAGGAAGGGCAAGGGGCAGAGGCAGGGGCTAGAGAGTACCCCTGTGACTGTACACCTGGAAAATAGGTACTCGGGTTTGAGTACGATTGGAGGGGACAGCCTAGCTGGGGGCACCAACAGCGGCCGGGCCTCCGGCACAGAGACCGGCCCTGATGCTCAGAAGGGTAGCAAAAAGAGGAGGGCAATTGTAATAGGGGACTCTATAGTTAGGGGGTCGGATAGGCGATTCTGTGGATACAGTCGGGAGACCCGGATGGTAGTTTGCCTCCCTGGTGCCAGGGTCTCGCATGTGTCAGAACGTGTACAAAGGATTCTGAAAAGGGAGGGAGAGGAGCCTGATGTTGTGGTACACATAGGTACCAATGACATAGGCAGAAAAAGTGACGAGGTCCTGAAGGGAGAATTTAGGTAGTTGGGGGGAAAGTTAAGGAGAAGGACCAAAAGGGTAACAATTTCAGGATTACTGCCTGTGTCGCATGACAGTGAGAGTAGGAATGAAATGCATGGCTGAGGGACTGGTGCAGTGGGCAGGGATTCAAGTTTCTTGATCACTGGGACCTCTTTTGGGGAAGGCATGATCTATACACAAAGGACGGGTTGCACTTGAACCCGAGGGGGACCAATATCCTGGCAGGGAGATTTGCAAAGGCTACTGGGGAGACTTTAAACTAGAAAGGCTGGGGGGAGGGACTCGGGTAGAGGGGGCTAGGGGACAGGGTGTGGGGCAAGAGGCAGAGAAGAGAAGCACTCGGACCCAAAACGTAGGCGAGAAAGAGGAAAAAGATAATAGACAGAGAATAAGGGATGGTGGGTTTATAAAATGTGTATATTTTAATGCTAGGAGTATTGTAAGAAAGGTGGATGAACTTAGAGCCTGGATTGACACCTGGAAATATGATGTTGTGGCAATCAGTGAAACATGGTTGCAGGACGGCTGTGATTGGAAACTAAATATTCCAGGATTTTGTTGCTTCAGGTGTGATAGAATTGGAGGGACCAGAGGTGGAGGTGTTGCATTGCATGTCAGAGAGCAGTGCTTTGGCAGGATAGATTAGAGGGCTCGTCTAGGGAGGCTATTTGGGTGGAACTGAGAAGTGGGAATGGTGTAGCAACACTTTTAGGGGTGTATTATAGACCGCCAAATGGGGAGCGAGAATTGGAAGAGCAAATATGTAAGGAGATAGCAGATATTAGTAGTAAGCACAAGGTAGTGATTGTGGGAGATTTCAATTTTCCAAAAATAGACTGGGAAACACATTCTGTAAATGGGCTGGATGGTTTGGAGTTTGTAAAATGTGTGCAGGATAGTTTTTTGCAGCAGTATATAGAGGTATCGACCAGAGAAGGGGCAGTGCTGTTAGGAAATGAGGCAGGTCAGGTGACAGAGGTATGCGTTGGTGAGCACTTCGGGACCAGTAATCACAATACCATTAGTTTCAATATAATTATGGAGAGAGTCAGAACTGGATCTTGGGTGGAGATTTTTGATTGGAGAAAGGCTAACTTTGAGGGAATGCGTAAGGATTTAAAAGGAGTGAATTGGGACACTCTGTTTTATGGGAAGGATGTAGAAGAGAAATGGAGGACATTTAAAGGGAAATTGTAAGAGTACAGAATCTTTATGTCCCAGTTAGGGTGAAAGGAAATAGTAAAAATTGGGAAGAGCCATGGTTTTCAAGGGAAATTGGACACATGTTTTGAAAAAAGAGAGATATCTACAATAATTATAGGAGGCATGGAGTAAATGAGGTGCTAGAGGAGTATAAAGAATGTAAAAAGAATCTTAAGAAAGAAATTTAAAAGTAAAGTGGATAGGTATATGGACGTGAAGGGAATGGAGGGGTATGGTCTGAGTGCAGGTAGATGGACTAGGGGAAAACAAATGGTCGGCACGGACTGGAAGGGCAGAGAGGGCCTGTTTCCGTGCTGTAATTGTTATATGGTTATATATGGTTAAATTAGGAAGGCTAAAAGAAGATATGAGGTTGCTTTGGCAAGAAAGGTGAAAGTAAATCCAAAGGGTTTCTACAGCTACATTAATAGCAAAAGGATAACGAGGGATAAAATTGGACCATTAGAGAGCCAGAATTGACAGCTATCTGCAGAGCCAAAAGAGATGGGGGAGATATTGAACAATTTATTTTCTTCGGTATTCACCAAGGAGAAGGATATTGAACTATGTAAGGTAAGGGAAAAAAGTAGAGTAGCTATGGAAACTATGAGATTCAAAGAGGAGGAGGTACTGACACTTTTGAAAAATATAAAAGTGGATAAGTCTCCAGGTCCTGACAGGATATTCCCTAGGACATTGAGGGAAGTTAGTGTAGAAATACCAGGAGCTATGACAGAAATATTTCAAATGTCATTAGAAACGGGAATAGTGCCGGAGGATTGGCGTACTGCGCATGTTGTTCCATTGTTTAAAAAGGGTTCAAAGAATAAACCTAGCAATTATAGACCTGTTAGTTTGACGTCAGTGGTGGGTAAATTAATGGAAAGGATACTTAGAAATAATATATATAAGCATCTGGATAAACAGGGTCTGATCAGGAACAGTCAACATGGATTGTGCCTGGAAGGACATGTTTGACAAAACTTCTTGAATTTTTTGTAGCGGTTACTGGGGAAATTGATGAGGGTAAAGCAGTGGATGTTGTCTATATGGATTTCAGTAAGGCCTTTGACAAGGTTCCCCATGGAAGGTTGGTTAAGAAGGTTCAATCTTTGGGTGTTAATGGAGGAGTAGCAAGATGGATTCAACAGTGGCTGAATGGGAGATGTCAGAGAGTAATGGTGGATGGCTGTTTGTCAGGTTGGAAGCCGGTGACCAGCGGGGTGCCTCAGGGATCTGTGTTGGGTCCACTGTTGTTTGTCATGTACATCAATGATCTGGATGATGGGGTGGAAAATTGGATAAGTAAGTATGCAGATGATACTAAGATAGGTGGTGTTGTGGATAATGAAGTAGATTTTCAAAGTGTACAGAGAGATTTGGGCCATTTGTAAAAGTGGGCTGAAAGATGGCAGATGGAGTTTAATGCTGATAAGTGTGAAGTGCTACATCTTGGCAGGACAAATCAAAATAGGACGTACATGGTAAATGGTAGGGAATTGAGGAATGCTGTGGAACAGAGGGATCTAGGAATAACTGTGCATAGTTCCCTGAAGGTGGAATCGCATGTAGATGGGGTGGTAAAGAAAGCCTTTGGTGTGCTGGCCTTTATAAATCAGAGGATTGAATATAGGAGTAGGGAAGTAATGTTAAAATTGTACAAGGCATTGGTAAGACCAATTCTGGAGTATGGTGTACAATTTTGGTCGCCTATTATAGGAAGGATGTCAACAAAATAGAGAGAGTACAGAGGAGATTTACTAGAATGTTGCCAGGGTTCCAGCAACTATGTTACAGAGAAAGTTTGAACAAGTTAGGTCTTTATTCTTTGGAGCACAGAAGGTTAAGGGGGGACTTGATTGAGGTCTTTAAAATGATGAAAGGGATAGACAGAGTTGACGTGGATAAGCTTTTCCCATTGAGGGTAGGGAAGATTCAAACAAGAGGGCATGACATGCGAATTAAGGGACGGAAGTTTATGGGTAACGTGAGGGGGAACTTCTTTATTCAGAGGGTGGTGGCTGTGTGGAATGAGCTTCCAGCAGAAGTGGTGGAGGCAGGATCGATTTTAACATTTAAAAGTAAAGTGGATGGGACTAGGGGAAACAAATGGTCGGCACGGACTGGAAGGACCGAGAGGGCCTGTCTCCGTGCTGTAATTGTTATATGGTTATATGGTTATATGGTCATCAAATCAATTAAATGCATCTAAATGCAATTACTAGATCTAAACATCTATCCAATTCTTAAGAAAATGCTAAAAATAAATGTTTAAAAAGCCAAAGTGTCCAAATAACAAACTGATCCCATTCACACAAGAATTCACAGAAGGGTCTCGACCCGAAACGTCGCCTATCTCCTTCGCTCCTTAGATGCTGCTGCACCCGCTGAGTTTCTCCAGCTTTTTGTGTACCCTTCACAACATACATGATGTTTCAATCTCACTTTGTCATGAATTTCTATGCCAAATCGAAGGAATTTAAAGTTTAATTCCCATAAATTTTACTGGTGATTTTACACTGTAGCAGGCAAGGGCCCTTTTGCACAGACATGTCTCAAAATCCACAAACACCTACTCTCAAGATAATAAAAATCATTATTTTTTTGCACAAGTAACTCATAAGAACATCTAAATTATCTACATTTAGTGTAATTGTCTATCCATGATTAATATTTTCATACTAAATATCTGACTAAAAGCTACGTACTGTGGAAGGTTTTAGTCAGATATTTAGTATGAAAATATTGATCATTTTATTTTTAAGAAGGAACTGCAGATGTTGGAAAAATTGAAGGTAGACAAAAATGCTGGAGAAACTCAGCAGGCGAGGCAGCATCAGTGGAGCAAAGGAATAGGTGATGTTTCGGGTCGAGACCCTTCTTCAGCCAAAGTGCTTTTTATTTTTATTTTTTGTGCTCTCTCCTCTGAGCAAATGATTTCAATGTGTTCATCAAGGAGGAACAAATCATTTATTTCTACAACTTAAATGAGAACATAGACGAGTGCATCACCACAACAAGTCTTTGGCCATTTATGCCTGTGGTGAACATGATGCCTAATTAAAGTCCTTAACCGGTACATGATCCATATCCACTCCATTCGCTGCATATCCATGTCTTGTGCTCATCCGAATGCCTCTTAAACACCGCTATCGTATCTTTAGACTTTAGACAAGGGGTTGGCAACCCACGGCCCCCAGGCCGAATGTGACCCGTAATGCGAAATCATCCGGCCCGCAGGCAGATTTTTTTATCCCCGTAATCATCTGACCCGCCGAGCGCCGAGCTCTGGCTGCACTGCATCCTGCGCAAAGCCGCCGGCATGGCCACGCAGCTTCTGTTAACATGTTTGAGAAAGAACTGCAGATGCTGGACAAATGGAAGGTAGACAAAAATGCTGGAGAAACTCAGCAGGTGAGACATGCGAGGATTGCACGAGGCTGCCTCACCCGCTGAGTTTCTCCAGCATTTTTGTTTACCTTCTGTGAACACGTGATTTGATGCCTGCCATCCGGGGCGGGATCCATGTGTACACCTGATAGATGTGGCCCGCCATCCGCTCACAGACATGCGTCCCGGCCCCTGGGCAGAGCAAGGTTGTCCACCCCTGCTTTAGACTTTAGAGAGGCAGCATGGAAATAGATCCTTCGGTCCACCAAGTCCACACCGACCAGCGATCCCCACACACTGCTGTGGAGAGGATGTTTCCACTGGTGAGAGAGTCTCGGACCAGAGGTCACAGCCTCAGAGTTAAAGGGCGTTCTTTTAAGAAGGAGATGAGGAGGAATTTCTTTGGTCAGATGATGGTGAATCTGTGAAATGTATTGCCACATAAGGCAGTGGAGGCCAAGTCAGCGGATATTTTTAAGGCAGAGATAGACAGATTCTTGATTGTTACGGGTGTCAGGGGTTATGGGGAAAAGGCAGGAGAATGGGGTTGAGAGGTAGAGATAGATCAGCCATCATTGAATGGTGGAATAGACTTGATGGGCCGAATGGCCTAGTTCTGCTCCTATCACTTATGCATTTATGAACTGCACTGGGGCAATCCTACACACAAGAGGGACAATTTACAACCTTTAGTAAAGCCAATTAACCTACAAACCTGCACGTCTTTGGAGTGTGGGAGGAAACTGGAGCACCCGGAGAAAACCCACGCAGGTCACAGGGAGAACGTACAAACTCCGTACTGACAGCGCCCGTGGTCAGGATGGAACCCGGGTCTCTGGCGCTGTGAGGCAGCAACTCTACCGCTGCACCACCGTGCCACTAAGTGTACTGCGACGCTCCAGCAAGAATAAATGCAATCTAAATAAAGAGCAAAGAAAACAAGAATAATTAATGCGATGTTTGCAAATTTGGTCCATTTTTTAATCGTCAAATTAAAAATGCATATCCATTTCAAGTTATCATTTAATTGAGGGCTGCTGTTCTGTAATCTTGTTTTTGAATCATATATTTGAATGCTTTGACCATGGTAGATGCAAAAATTATGAAACCAAACGAAATGAGCATTTAATTAATGATCTGATAAGCCTTGCCATAACTTAATTCTTCGCTCATGAAATGTGAGATGCATTTGGCTCAGATAATCAACATTCATCACACATACACACACGTGCCAAAAGATATATACATTTTCTGGATGTTTCTCATAGACTGCGCACAGCTACATCAGTTGGATTAGATCATTAGATCTGTGGACGGATGTGCTGGCGTTGGAGAGGGTCCAGAAGAGGTTTACGAGAATGAACCCAGGGATGAGGGTTTCTGTATCAACTGTGAATTAAGAATGTGTTTGAGGTGGACACAGAGTGCTGGAGTAACTCAGCGGGTCAGGCAGCATCTGTGGAGAACATGGATAGGTGACGTTTCACAGAGTACTGGAGTAACTCAGCGGGTCAGGCAGCATCTGTGGAGAACATGGATAGGTGACGTTTCACAGAGTGCTGGAGTAACTCAGCGGGTCAGGCAGCATCTGTGGAGAACATGGATAGGTGACGTTTCACAGAGTGCTGGAGTAACTCAGCGGGTCAGGCAGCATCTGTGGAGAACATGGATAGGTGACGTTTCACAGAGTGCTGGAGTAACTCAGCGGGCCAGGCAGCATCTGTGGAGAACATGGATAGGTGATGTTTCACAGAGTGCTGGAGTAACTCAGCGGGTCAGGCAGCATCTGTGGAGAACATGGATAGGTGACGTTTCACAGAGTGCTGGAGTAACTCAGCGGGTCAGGCAGCATCTGTGGAGAACATGGATAGGTGGCTTTTCACGTCGGGACACTTCTTCAGACAGATCCAGTCTAATCATTCTTTACCAGACTTTATGTTGCACTAAACATTATTCCCTTTATCCTGGATCTTTTACATGCAATACTCCATATACGGACCCAACAAACTGCAACATGCCCTCCTGACATATACTCAACGATGATGCCAAGTGTATCGTGCACCATAACTAAAGGAGAAGGCATCTGCATGAACTCATTACTTTCATTCTGAGTTATATTTAAAGACAGGTGGTGCAGCGGTAGAGTTGCTGCCTCACAAGCCGGAGGCCCGGGTTCAATCCTGACTACGGGTGCTGTCTGTACAGAGTTTGCAACGGGTGCTCCGTTTTCCTCCCACACTCCAAAGACGTGCAGGTTAATTGGCTTCAGTAAAAAAAAGACCGTAAATTGTCCCTAGTGTGTAGGGTAGTGCTGGTGTGATCGCAGGTCGGCATGGACTCGGTGGGCTGAAGGGCCTGTTCCGCGCTGTATCTTTAAACTGTAGCTAGGACTTGAAACTGGCGCTAAATTGGTGACTGTCTACGATACACTTGTACTGTATCTGAGATATTCATGTGAGATGCTTATCTAAGCATGTGGCACGGTGGCGCAGCGGTAGAGTTGCCGCCTCACAGCGCCAGAGACCCGGGTTCCGTCCTGACCACGGGCGCTGTCTGTACGGAGTCTTTACGTTCTCCCGTGACCTGCGTGGGTTTCTCCGACTTCTTCAGTTTCCTCCCACACTCGAAAGACGTACAGGTTTGTAGGTTAATTGGCTTGGTGTAAGTGTAACTTGTCCCGTGTGTGTGTAGGATAGTGTTAGTGTGCGGGGATCGCTGGTCGGCGCGGACTCGGTGGGCTGAAGGGCCTGTTTCCGCGCTGTATCTCTAAACTAAACTAAACTATGATACAGATACAGATACAGATAGATTTTATTTGTCACGTGTGCCAATTGGCACAGTGAAATGAAGTCACCACACAGCCAGAAATAAAGAACACAACACAGAGTAGCTAGAAGTTCAACATAAACATCCCCTCACAGCAGGATCAAAGTTTCCCACTGTGAGGGAAGGCAACAAAGTCAGTCTCTTCCCAATGTTCCCCACTGTTCCCCCGTGGCCAGGGCCTCCCCGAGCCCTCCGCTGTCGCCACTGTCGCCGCTGTCGCCGCTACGGGCGGCCCGATGTTCAGGCCCGCTCGCCGGGATGATGTAAGTCCGACGTCGGGGCTGGGGGACCCCCTCAGCGCCCTGGTCCTCGAGTCGGCCCCCACCTACCGGTGTCCGCGGCTTCCAAAGTCCGCAGGCCGCGCCGGGTGGAGATGCAATGCTGGAGGCCCTCGGCAAAGGGCCATGGGACTCCATGGAGTTCAGCGCCGCCCGCATTGGAAGCTCTCCCCAAAACCAGAGCTCCATGATATTGGAGCAGCGGCCCAACGCTCCGGAGCTCCAACAGCGACCCGGGTAGGCATCGCCCGCTCTGCGGTGACTCCAGCGCCACCGCTGTTGCAGCTCTGGTCCGGTTCCCGGTCCCCGGCAGGAAAGGACGCTCCGATCCAGGAGGTAGGCCGCGAGGTGGGGGGCGAGGACGCGACTCGGAGAAATAGTCGGGTCCCTGCCAGGAAGCGACTGGGAGTTAGTTTCCCCCTTACCCTGCCCCCTTCCCCAACTATGTATCTATGTATCGTGTACTGAACTGTACACAAAACTGAATTTCACTGCACCTACCGAGGACACGATGTGTATATGTCACCTATTATACCATACCAAGAACCATACTCAAAACTAAACTAAAGCCACGACAATGGGGTTGAGAGGGAGAGATCGATCAGCTGTGATTGAATGTTTAAGAACTGCAGATGCTGGAAAAATCGAAGGTAGACAAAAATGCTGGAGAAACTCAGCGGGTGCGGCAGCATCTATGGAGAGAAGGAATAAGCGATGTTTCGGGCCGAGACCCTTCTTCAGACTGATGTGGGGGGGTGGGGGCGGTTGGGGGCGGGAAGAAGAAAGGAAGAGGCGGAGACAGTGGGCTGTGGGAGAGCTGGGAAGGGGAGGGGAAGGAGGGAGAAAGCAAGGACTACCTGAAATTGGAGAAGTCAATGTTCATACCGCTGGGGTGTAAACTACCCAAGCGGAATATGAGGAGCTGCTCCTCCAATTTATGGTGGGACTCACTCTGGCCATGGAGGTGGCCCAGGACAGAAAGGTCGGATTCAGAATGGGAGGGGGTGTTGAAGTGCTGAGCCACCGGGAGATCAGGTTGGTTATTGCGGATTGAATGGCGGAGTAGATGATGGGCCGAATGGCCTAATTCTGCTCCTATCACTTATGAAAGACAGATCTGACAGGGAAGACAGAAATATTTCAAACGGGAATAGTGCCGGAGGATTGGCGTGCTGCGCATGTTGTTCCATTGTTTAAAAAGGGTTCAAAGAATAAACCTAGCAATTATAGACCTGTTAGTTTGACGTCAGTGGTGGGTAAATTAATGGAAAGGATACTTAGAGATAATATATATAAGCATCTGGATAAACAGGGTCTGATCAGGAACAGTCAACATGGATTTGTGCCTGGAAGGTCATGTTTGACAAACCTTCTTGAATTTTTTGAAGCGGTTACTAGGGAAATTGATGAGGGTAAAGCAGTGGATGTTGTCTATATGGATTTCAGTAAGGCCTTTGACAAGGTTCCCCATGGAAGGTTGGTTAAGAAGGTTCAATCTTTGGGTGTTAATGGCGGAGTAGCAAGATGGATTCAACAGTGGCTGAATGTGAGATGTCAGAGAGTAATGGTGGATGGCTGTTTGTCAGGTTGGAAGCCGGTGACCAGTGGGGTGCCTCAGGGATCTGTGTTGGGTCCACTGTAGTTTGTCATGTACATCAATGATCTGGATGATGGGGTGGAAAATTGGATAAGTAAGTATGCAGATGATACTAAGATAGGTGGTGTTGTGGATAATTAAGTAGATTTTCAAAGTCTACAGAGAGATTTGGGCCATATGGAAAAGTGGGCTGAAAGATGGCAGATGAAGTTTAATGCTGTTAAGTGTGAAGTGCTACATCTTGGCAGGACAAATCAAAATAGGACGTGCATTGTAAATGGTAGGGAATTGAGGAATGCTGTGGAACAGAGGGATCTAGGAATAACTGTGCATAGTTCCCTGAAGGTGGAATCGCATGTAGATAGGGTGGTAAAGAAAGCCTTTGGTGTGCTGGCCTTTATGAAACAGAGCATTGAATATAGGAGTAGGGAAGTAATGTTAAAATTGTACAAGGCATTGGTAAGACCAATTCTGGAGTATGGTGTACAATTTTGGTCGCCTAATTATAGGAAGGATGTCAACAAAATAGAGAGAGTACAGAGGAGATTTACTAGAATGTTGGCTGGGTTCCAGCAACTATGTTACAGAGAAAGGTTGAACAAGTTAGGTCTTTATTCTTTGGAGCGCAGAAGGTTAAGAAACATAGAAACATAGAAATTAGGTGCACCATTGCCCTTCGAGCCTGCACCGCCATGATCATGGCTGATCATCCAACTTATCCCGTACCTGCCTTCTCTCCATACCCTCTGATCCCCTTAGCCACAAGGGCCACATCCAACTCACTCTTAAATATAGCCAATAAACTGGCCTCAACTACCCTCTGTGGCAGAGAGTTCCAGAGACTCACCACCCTCTGTGTGAAAAAAGTCTTTCTTTCTGGTGGGGGGGACTTGATTGAGGTCTTTAAATGATGAAAGTGATAAACAGAGTTGACGTGGATAAGCTTTTCCCATTGAGGGTAGGGAAGATTCAAACAAGAGGGCATGACATGAGAATTAAGGGACAGAAGTTTAGGGGTAACGTGAGGGAGAACTTCTTTACTCAGAGGGTGGTGGCTGTGTGGAATGAGCTTCCAGCAGAAGTGGTGGAGGCAGGATCGATTTTAACATTTAAAAGTAAAGTGGATAGGTATATGGACGTGAAGGGAATGGAGGGGTATGGTCTGAGTGCAGGTAGATGGGACTAGGGGAAAACAAATGGTCAGCACGGACTGGAAGGGCCGAGAGGGCCTGTTTCCGTGCTGTAATTGTTATATGGTTATATGGTTATATGGAAGGAATATCTTAACTAAGTATATTGTCGTATCCTCTGGCCATCTTGAGATATGCCTGCCTTCAGCTTCTGAGCAATTTGTTCCAGTGAAAATCTTTCCACAGACACTATATCTGACATATTCCGTCAATGATGAATAATGACTTTTTATATCAGCGAATAGCTCTCAGCTAACGCAGGATTCAGCACTGCGGACAATGTTGTCTGCAATCACACCCACCCATGCAGCAACTCTAATTGAATGTATTCCATTTTTCTTATATTAATTGAGTTCCTCGGCATTATGACTTTGTTTGAGGTCATTTAGAAATGGAATTTGGAAACCATAGCGAATGTATGAGGCGGCACGGTGGCGCAGCGGTAGAGTTGCTGCCTCACAGCGCCAGAGACCGGGGTTCGATCCCGACTACGGGCGCTGTCTGTACGGAGTTTGTACGTTCTCCCCGTGACCTGCGTGGGTTTTCTCCGCGTGCTCCGGTTTCCTCCCACACTCCAAAGACGTGCAGGTTTGTAGGTTAATTGGCTTTGGAATAAATGTAAAGTGTCCCTACTGTGTGTAGGATGGCGTCAGTGTGCGGGGATCGCTGGTCGGAGTGGACTCGGTAGGGCCGAATGGCCTTTTTCCGTGCTGTATCTCTAAACTAAACTAAACTAAACCTGTCCCCCTTGAGTTTGGAGTGAAGACTCTTCCTCACAACATTATCAACATGAACCATGCTTGTTAGTACAAACAGAAATGTGACAGATCTGTCATATCATCAGTGTTTTATTGAGGTGACAAGTGAGTGAGTTGCGTGCAGATCATCTGAGTAAATATAGACAGAAAGAAAAATGAGTAGCATTTTAAATTATTGTGTGTTCCTCATCTGGTAGTGACGGTGGAAAGAATGGTTTAGAATCACAGAGTCATGCAGCATGGAAAGAGGCCTTTCGGCCCCACCGGTCTATGCTGTCCAAGATGCCCCATCGAAGCTCGTCCTATTTTGCACATGTTTGGCCCGTGTCACTCAAAACCTTTACTATCCACTTACCTGTGGCTGGCTGCTGGCCTACTCCTGCACCTATTGTCTATTGTCCATTGTCTGTCCAAATGTCTTTTAAATGTTGTTATTGTATTAATTTAGGTAGTCATAGTGTGATACAGCGTGGAAACAGGCCCTTTGGCCCAACTTGCCCACACCGGCCAACATGTCACATCTACACTAGTCCCAACTGCCTGCCTTTGGTCCATATTCCTCTAAAAACGTCCTATTCATGTACCTGTCTAACCGTTTCTTAAACATTGGGATAGTCCCAGCCTCAACTACCTCCTCCGGTAGCTCGTTCCATAAACTCACCACCCTCCGTGTGAAAAAGTCACCCCTCAGATTCCTATTAAATCTTTCCCTCCTCACCTTAAACCTATGTCAATGGACAATAGACAATAGACGATAGGTGATCATGGCTGATCATCCCCAATCAGTACCCCGTTCCTGCCTTCTCCCCATATCCCCTGACTCCACTATCTAGCCCTATCTAGCTCTCTCTTGAAAGTATCCAGAGAACCGGCCTCCACCACCCTCTGAGGCAGAGAATTCCACAGACCTCTGGTTCTCGATTCCCCCACTCTGGGCAAGAAGAAGGTCATGGGGGAGAACGTGCAAACTCCACACAGACAGCAAACCCGGGTCTCTGGCGCCGTGAGGCGGCAACTCTCCCGCTGCGCCTCCGTGACGACCAAAATTGACACGCAGCTATCAGAAGCCAACGACGGAGAGGACTGATAAAAGTTGTACCCATTAGTTGAACGAAAATGACTTTGAGAATATCCTATCTGTAACCACTTGTGTGGAGTAGGGCTGGAGGCAAGGTCATTAACTAGAATTAGACACGAACAGGAACAATTAAATCAGTGTTGCTCAGAAGTGACCCAGCGGTACCTTTACATCCCTTGAAGCTAAGGATTAGATTTGTCTCCACCATTGAGGTTATATTTAAGAATTACATTTATATTGAGTTTAGATTTAAATGAGTATTGTTGTTATGTGACTAAAGATTGGAATTCCTGCATCTTAGAACGGTTCCAAACACCTTGAATGGCTAAGGACATGCCACTAATTAATTAAATTGTTCGTTTTAGTTTTAGAGATACAGCGCGGAAACAGGCCCTTCGGCCCACTGAGTCCGCGCCGTCCTGCGATCCCCGCACACTGACACTATCCTACACACACAAGCGACAATTTACATTTATATTTATTAAAGGAACCAGGCCCTTTGGCCCAACTTGCCCACACCGGCCAACAATTCAGATTAATTAAGATGTGGATTACAAACATGTCCGAGACACTACATCTTGAAAATATTAGACTTGTTTTGGCAGAAAACCCAGATCATTTTTCCAAGCCATGGGCACCCTTCACTGATTTCTTACAAGGATAGTATGGCACAACTCAACTTTGGATTTAAATCTAACTCTGGGTTGGGCGAGGTGGGTCGGGAGGGATGAGAGGCAGGTATATCAACACTTTTTGCTCTCTTTTTCTTTTTATCCTTTTATTTTTTTTCTATTCCTCTCTTGTTTCATTCTTTTATTCACTCTTTGGCTACACTACTTTGGTAGTCTAGGGGGTCTGTCTTTGCACATGTCACCCTTTCTCTTTCTTGCTCCTTCTCCTTTCTTTTCTTCAAATTCAGAGCTAAAAAGTTAAAATTGAAGTTGCACAGTAACTGTATTATTTCATATGCCGTTGGCTCTATTTCTGTTCATTTGCTTCTAATTAATAAAAAATAAAATCTTTTTTTTTTGAAATTACATTTATACCAAGACAATAAACCTACAAACCTGCATGTTTTTGGAGTGTGGGAGGAAACCGGAGCACCCGGAGGGAACCCACGCAGGTGACGGGGAGAACGTACAAACTCCGTACAGACAGCACCCGTAGTCAGGATGGAACCCGGGTCTCTGGCGCTGTGAGGCAGCAACTCTACCGCTGCCCCACCCTGCCTGCTCGCAGATGGGCAGGTTCTGTGGCCGATAAGCGACAGTCAAAAGATTTCTCTGGAAATTTTGCATCAGTTATCTTTATGCCCCTCGAGCAAAACACAGCATGCTGGGGGGTGGCACGGTGGCGCAGGGAGAGAGTTGCAGCATTCTCCGCGATTAATTATAGACACAAGGAACTGTAGATGCTGACTTCCCCATCCCCCCCTCCTCACGTGCTGGGGCTTGTCCCACCCCCCATTACTCTTCCAGGTTCCTGCCACCCCCCCCCCCCCCCCCCAAACCCCCCACGCACAATCTGTCTGAAGAAGGGTCGCAACTGGTGGCAAAGCTTCCATCTCGATTTTAACCTATCCATTCCTCCAGAGATGGGACTAGGGGAAAACTGACGCTGAGGGCCGAAGGGCCTTACTCCAGTGCTGTAATTGTTATATGAAATAACTCAAAATCACCTATCCATGTTCTCCACAGATGCTGCCTGACCCGCTGAGTTACTCCAGCACTCTGTGAAACGTCACCTATCCATGTTCTCCACAGATGCTGCCTGACCCGCTGAGTTACTCCAGCACTCTGTGAAACGTCACCTATCCATGTTCTCCACAGATGCTGCCTGACCCGCTGAGTTACTCCAGCACTCTGTGAAACGTCACCTATCCATGTTCTCCACAGATGCTGCCTGACCCGCTGAGTTACTGAGCTAACTTGCTAATCTTGCTCTGTATGTTCTCATCCTAATCATTGATGTAGATGACAAACAGTAACGGGCCCAGTAACGAACCCTGAGGCCCACCACTAGTCACAGGCCTCCAGTCTGAGAAGCAACCTTCCACCATCACCCTCTGCTTCCTACCATGGAGCCAATGTGCTATCCATTCAGCTATCTCTCCTTGGATCCCATGCCATCTAACCTTCCAGAGCAGCCTGCCATGCGGAACCACCCTTGGAGTATTGTGTTCAGTTTTAGTCACCCTGTGATCGGAAAGATGTTACGCTAGAAAGGGTGCAGAGAAGATTATGTTATTGTTTCTTGAATCCCCCACTGTGTAAAACCTCTGTGCATTCACCTCATCTATACCCCTCAAGAATGATGAATCTGTATGAACGCATTGCCACAGAAGGCGGTGGAGGCCAAGTCAGTGGATATTTTTAAGGCAGAGACAGACAGATTCTTGATTAGTGCGGGTGTCAGGGGTTATGGGGAGAAGGCAGGAGAATGGGGTTGAGAGGGTGAGATAGATCAGCCGTGATTGAATGGCGGAGTAGACTTGATGGGCCGAATGGCCTAATTCTGCTTCTATCGCTTGTGTACTTAAGATCTTATACACCTCATCATTCCACACAGCAAAGAAACGTTTGGTTTAGTTTAGTTGAGTTTAGTTTAGTTTAGAGATACTGCATGGAAACAGGCCCTTCGGCCCTCCAAGTCCGCGTTGATCAGTGATCACATGCTCACACTAACTAAGTAAGTAAGTTTATTGGCCAAGTATTCAAATACAAGGAATTTGCCTTGGTGCTCCACCCACAAGTAACAACATGACATACAGCGACAGTTACGAATGACTCAGAAAACACTAAACATTAA
>CM069133.1:2440425-2479002 GCA_035221665.1 Okamejei kenojei
GGGATGATCAGCCATGATCACATTGAATGGCGATGCTGGCTCGAAGGGCCGAATGGCCTACTCCTGCACCTATTGTCTATTGTCTATTGTCTACAAGATTTATTCCCCTCATGGTTTTGTACACCTCTATAAGATCAACCCTCAGCATCCCGCACTCCAAGGAATAGAGTCCTAGCCTGCTCAACCTGCCCCGAGAGCTCATGATCTCAAGTCCTGGCAACATCCTCATAAATCTTCACTCACCTATCCTTGTTCTCCAGAGATGCTGCCTGACCCACTGAGTTATTACAGCATTCTGTGAAACGTCACCTATCCATGTTCTCCACAGATGCTGCCTGACCCGCTGAGTTACTCCAGCACTCTGTGAAACGTCACCTATCCATGTTCTCCACAGATGCTGCCTGACCCGCTGAGTTACTCCAGCACTCTGCGTCTTCTTTTGTAAACCAGCATCTGCAGTTCCTTGTTTCTACACTAGACTCTTGAATCGGATATGATACACAAAAAATCCAATTATAAAATAACTGCAAAATTCTAATTAGACATCCACGTTTAAACCTCATGCCCTGTCTAATATTTAGAATAACTTTTTGAATAATTAAACAAATCTCAGCACAGATCGTTATCTCATGTTATTTTAATACAATCCTTTCCCCATTTGTTAAGTTTTCAGAATGAGAGGAAACAGATTGAATCTGCAAACATTATGCAGGATGAAATGATACATTGTGCAAAAGACTTGAAAATGTCACGTTCACAATTATTACAGTGATACAGCGTGGAAACAGGCCCTTCGGCCCAACTTGCCACACCGCCCAACATGTCCCATCTCCTCTAGTCCCACTTTCCTGCGCTTAGTCCCTCCAAACCCGTCCTGTCCATGTACCTGTCTAACTGTTTCTTAAACGTTGGGATAGTCCCAGCCTCAACTACCTCCTCCGGCAGCTCGTTCCATACACTCACCACCCTCTGTGTGAAAAGGTTACCCTTCAAATTCCTATTAAATCTTTCCCCTCTATCACAGAGTTATACAGTTGGAGCACCCGAGGATTAAACATGAGAACTCCACACAGACAGCACCCTAGGCCGGGATCGAGACAGTTTTCTCTTTATGCGCTGGAAGTTTCCCCAGATTTGTTGGTAAAAACGTCACTGTATTTCTGTTTAAGAAAGAACTGCAGATGCTGAAAAAAATCGAAGGTAGACAAAAATGCTGGAGAAACTCAGCGGGTGAGGCAGCATCTCTGGAGAGAAGGAATGGGTGATGTTTCGGGTCGAGACCCTTCTTCAAACTGATGTCAGGGGAGCTGGTGGGACAGAGATAGAATGTAGTCGGAGACAGTCAGACTGATGGGAGAACTGGGAAGGGGGAGGGGATGAGAGAGAGGGAAAGAAAGGGCTATCTGAAGTTAGAGAAGTCAATGTTCATACCAGCTTCCCAAGCAGAATATGAGGTGCGGTTGGTTAGAGAATAGCCCTTGCTTTCCTTCTCTCTCCATCCCCCAGTTCTCTCACCACTGACTGTCTCCGACTACATTCTATATCTGTCCCGCCCGCTTCCCTGACATCAGTCTGAAGAAGGGTCTCGACCCGAAATGTTGCCCATTCCTTCTCTCCAGAGATGCTGCCTGTCCCGCTGAGTCACTCCAGCATTTTGTGTCGACCTTTGATTTAAACCAGCATCTGCAGTTCTTTCCGAGGCACTAAATACGAATAAAGAACAAAATATATAAAGCAAACACAGCGCATTTCAACATGTGTTTTCCCCTCGGAGGCAAGCAGCGAACTATATTATCGCGTGTCAGTCTGCAGGCAGCTGTTTATCATTCCCATCCTGTTTCTGCATTGATGCAAGTGTAAAAATAAGACTTTCTCACAGGCAATCGCCTTAACAGCATGTGATGTGCAGTCATTCAGAAAGATCGAGCTGCATCACTGGCAATCAGGCTGTGTCCACAATCCCAACCTGTTTCTCTCATCGCTCACCGCTTGTCCTCAAAATAAATATCTTTTTGCAAAGAAACTTCGCAAATGACTTCATCCTTTGGAGTGCAGGACACTGAAGGGTGATCTTACCAAGAGGTAAGGTGGACAAGTTGCTGGAGAAACCAACGGGTGAGGCAGCATCTATGGAGCGAAGGAATAGGTGACCTTTCGGGTCGAGAACCTTCTTCAGACTGATGTGGGGGTGGCGGCGGCAGGAAGAAACATAGAAACATAAAAAAATAGGTGCAGGAGGAGGCCATTCAGCCCTTCGAGCCAGCACCACCATTCATTGTGATCATGGCTGATTGTCCCAAATCAATAACCCATGCCTGCCTTCTCCCCATATGCCTTGACTCCACTAGCCCCTAGATCTCAAACTCTCTCTTAAATCAATCCAGTCATTTGGTCTCCACTGCCCTCTGTGGCAGGGAATTCCACAAATTCACAACTCTCTGGGCGAAAATGTTTTTTCTCACCTCAGTCTTAAATGGCCTCCCCTTTATTCTAAGACTGTGGCCCCTGGTTCTGGACTCACCCAACATTGGAAACATTTTTCCTGCATCTAGCTTGTCCAGTTTCATAATTTTTTTATGTTTCTATAAGATATCCCCTCATCCTTCTAAACGCCAGTGAAGAAGAATGGAAGAGGCGGAGACAGTGGGCTGTGGGAGAGCAGGGAAGGGGAGGGGAAGGCAGGGACTACCTGAAATTGGAGAGGTCAATGTTCATATCACTGGGGTGTAAACTACCCAGGTGAAATATGAGGTGCTGCTCCTCCAATATACGGTGGGCCTCACTCTGGCCATGGAGGAGGCTCAGGACAGAAAGGTTGGATTGGGAATGGGAGGGGGAGTTGAAGTGCTGAGCCACTGGGAGATCAGGTTGGTTATTGAGAACCGAGCGGAGGTGTTGGGCGAAGCGATTGCCAAGCCTACGCTTGGTCTCACCGATGTAGATCTGCTGACCAAGAGGTAAAGTCACAGACTCTAGTGACTGATACAACATGGAAACAGGCCCTTTGGCCCACCTTGCCCACACTGACCAACATGTCCCATCCACACTAGTCCCACCTGCCTGCGTTTGGCCCATATCCCCCCAAACCTGTCCTATCCATGTACCTGTCTAAATGTTTCTTAGACGTTGCGATAGTCCCAGCCTCAACTACCTCCTCCGGCAGCTCGTTCCATACACCCACCACCTTTTGTGTGAAAACGTTACTCTTCGGATTCCTATTAAATCTTTTTTCCTCTTCACCTTGAACCTGTGTCCTCTGGTCCTCGATTCCCCTACTCTGGGCAAGAGATGTATAAGATTACAAGGGGAGTAGCTAGGATGTGTAGACACAAAGTGTTGGAGTAACTCAGCGGGGGGGGGTAGCATCTCTGGAGAGAAGGAATGGGTGACGTTTCAGGTCGAGACCCTTCTACAGACTCTTCATGTCTTGACTTGAAACGTCACCCATTCCGTCTCTCCAGAGATGCTGCATGTCCCACTGAGTTACTCCAGCATTTTGTGTCCATCTTTGGTGTAAACCAGCATCTGCAGTTCCTCCCACACTGAGAGGATGTGTACTTATACAGTGAAAGGCCTGGATAGAATGGATGTGGAGAGGATGTTTCCACTAGTGAGGTTAGGACCAGAGGTCACAGACTCAGAATAAGAAGATGTATCTACAGAAAGGGTCTGAAGAAAGGTCTCGATCCTAAACGTCACCTATTCCTTCGCTCCATAGATGCTGCCTCACCCGCTGAGTTTCTCCAGCATTTTTGTCTACCTTCGATTTTTCCAGCATCTGCAGTTCCTTCTTAAACAAGCGATGCATTGATGCAAAGTGGATGCATTGGTGATAATTTTTCAAAACTCTTTAGATTCTGGAGTAGTTCCTCAGGATTGGAGGGTAGCTAATGTAACCCTACTTTTTAAAAAGGGAGGGAGAGAGAAAACGGGGAATTACAGACCAGTTAGTCTAACATCGGTAGTGGGGAAACTGCTAGAGTCAGTTGTTAAAGATGGGATAGCAGCGCATTTAGAAAGTGGTGAAATCATTGGACAAAGTCAGCATGGATTTATGAAAGGTAAATCATGTCTGACGAACCTTATAGAATTTTTCGAGGATGTAACTAGTAGAGTGGATAAGGGAGTGGATAAGGGATGTGTTATATCTGGACTTTCAGAAGGCTTTCGACAAGGTCCCACATAAGAGATTAGTATACAAACTTAAAGCACACGGTATTGGGGGTTCAGTATTGATGTGGATAGAGAACTGGCTGGCAGACAGGAAGCAAAGAGTAGGAGTGAACGGGTCCTTTTCAGAATGGCAGGCAGTGACTAGTGGGGTACCGCAAGGCTCAGTGCTGGGACCCCAGCTATTTACAATATATATTAATGATCTCGATGATGAAATTGAATGCAACATCTCCAAGTTTGCGGATGACACGAAGCTGGGGGGCAGTGTTAGCTGTGAGGAGGATGCTAGGAGGCTGCAAGGTGACTTGGATAGGTTGGGTGAGTGGGCAAATGCATGGCAGATGCAGTGTAATGTGGATAAATGTGAGGTTATCCACTTTGGTGGCAAAAACAGGAGGGTAGACTATTATCTGAATGGTGGCCGATTAGGAAAAGGGGAGATGCAATCAAACCTGGGTGTCATGGTACACCAGTCATTGAAAGTAGGCATGCAGGTGCAGCAGGCTGTGAAGAAAGCGAATGGTATGTTGGCATTCATAGCAAAAGGATTTGAGTACAAGAGCAGGGAGGTTCTACTGCAGTTGTACAGGGTCTTGGTGAGACCACACCTGGAGTATTGCGTACAGTTTTGGTCTCCTAATCTGAGGAAAGACATTCTTGCCATAGAGGGAGTACAGAGAAGGTTCACCAGACTGATTCCTGGGATGGCAGGACTTCCATATGAAGAAAGACTGGATAGACTCGCTGTTTTTTAGAAGATTGAGGGGGGATCTTATAGTGACTTACAAAATTCTTAAGGGGTTGGACAGGCTAGATGCAGGAAGATTGTTCCCAATGTTGGGGAAGACCAGGACAAGGGGTCACAGTTTAAGGATAAGGGGAAAGTCTTTTAGGACCGAGATGAGAAAATCATTTTTCACACAGAGAGTGGTGAATCTGTGGAATTCTCTGCCACAGAAGGTAGTTGAGGCCAGTTGATTGGCTTTATTTAAGAGGGAGTTGGATGTGGCCCTTGTGGCTAAAGGGATCAGGGGATATGGAGAGAAGGCAGCTACAGGATACTGAGTTGGATGGTCAGCCATGATCATATTGAATGGCGGTACAGTCTCGAAGGGCCAAATGGCCTACTCCTGCACGTATTTTCTGTGATTCTATGATTCTAAACCTACAAAAAGGAGGAATTCCTTTAGTCAGTGGGTGGCGAATCTGTGGAATTCATTGCCTCAGACGGCTGTGGAGGCTGTCAATGGATATTTTTAAGGTGGAGATTGACAGATTAGTCTTGATCAGTACGGGAGTCAGGGGTTATGGGGAGAAGTCAGGAGAATGGGTTTGAGAGGGAGAGATAGATCAGCCATGATTGAATGGCGGAGTAGACTTGATGGGCCGAATGGCCTCATAAATAAAATTGGAAATTTTTACAATGCAGCTGCATAGTTCCCTGGACGTGACATCACAGGAAGATTGGGAGCTCAAGACGTCTTGAGGAGCATAGGCTTTCATTAGTCAGGCTACTGAGTAGAGTAATTTGGGACTTTATTCCTTGGAGTGCAGGAGGGTGATCTTACAAAGGTGTATCAGAACATGAGGGGAAATGACAGGGTCGTTGAACAGTCTTAGATCCAGAGGAGGTGGGTGCATGCAATGAGCTGCCAGAGGAGGTAGTTGAGGTTGGTAATATCACAACATTTAAAATATATTTGGATTGGAATATATGAATTGGAAATGTTTAGAGGGAAATGGGCAAATGCGGGCTAGTGTTGATGGGACATGTTGGCCGGCATGACTAAGTTGGGCCGAAGGGCCTGTTCTGGTGCTCTATGATTCTCATAAAATCAAAGAGTTATTTTCACAAATGCAGTGACATAGACTATTATTATCATTGCACTGTTAATATAAGATTGTTAAGGGTTTGGACACGCTAGAGGCAGGAACATGTTCCCGATGTTGGGGGAATCCAGAACCAGGGGCCACAGTTTAAGAATAAAGGGTAAGCCATTGAGAACAGAGACGAGGAAACACTTTTTCACACAGAGAGTTGTGAGTCTGTGGAATTCTCTGCCTCGGAGGGCGATGGAGGCCGGTTCTCTGGATGCTTTCCAGAGAGAGTTACAGCACTGTCCCACTGTACGAGGTAATTCAAGAGCTCTCCCGAGTTTAAAAAAAAGCAAACTCGTGGTAAGCACGTAGAATGTATGTAGCGGGTACGTCCGAGTACCGACGAGCGGCCATTACCGTAAATCTCCGAGTTCGAATCAGGGGACACTCGGGAGAACTCTTGAATGAACTCGTACAGTGGGACAGGCCCTTCAGATAGAGCTCTTAAAGATAGCGGAATCAAGCGATATGGGGAGAAGGCAGGAATGGGGTACTGATTGGGGATGATCAGCCATGATCACAGTGAATGGCGGTGCTGGCTCGAAGGGCCGAATGGCCTACTCCTGCACCTATTGTCTATTGTCTATTGTTCATTTGTTTTTCAAGTGTATGTATGCGTGTGTGTGTGTGTATATATACACACACACTGAACATTTTTTTCTCGTTTATTATATTGTTTAGAATGTATGCAGTTTACATATTCTGTTGTGCTGTTGCAAGTAAGCATTTCATTTTTCCATATGATACGATACAATACGATAGAACTTTATTCATCCCAGGAGGGAAATTGGTCTGCCTACATTCACAACACACGACAAGTCACATGAAAACTTCAAATTAAAATTGAATTAAATTTCCATCTGGGACAGATGACAATAAACCACTCTTGACTCGTCAGCGAGAGGTTCGATTAATCTTATTCACCAACTGAGACCATCAGTTAAAAGTGGATAAGTCTCCAGGTCCTGACAGGATATTCCCTAGGACATTGAGGGAAGTTAGTGTAGAAATAGCAGGAGCTATGACAGAAATATTTCAAATGTCATTAGAAACGGGAATAGTGCCGGAGGATTGGCGTACTGCGCATGTTGTTCCATTGTTTAAAAAGGGTTCAAAGAATAAACCTAGCAATTATAGACCTATTAGTTTGACGTCAGTGGTGGGTAAATTAATGGAAAGGATACTCATCTGGATAAACAGGGTCTGATCAGGGACAGTCAACATCTTGTGCCTAGAAGGTCATGTTTGACAAACTTTCTTGAATTTTTGAACCGGTAACTAGGAAATTGATGAGGGTAAAGCAGTGGATGTTGTCTGTATGGATTTCAGTAAGGCCTTTGACAAGGTTCCCCATGGAAGGTTGGTTAAGAAGGTTCAATCTTTGGGTGTTAATGGCGGAGTAGCAGATGGATTCAACAGTGGCTGAATCAGAGAGTAATGGTGGATGGCTGTTTGTCAGGTTGGAAGCACCAGTGGGGTGCCTCAGGGATCTGTGTTGGGACTGTTGTTTGTCATGTACATCAATGATCTGGATGATGGGGTGGAAAATTGGATAAGTAAGTATGCAGATGATACTAAGATAGGTGCAAAGTCTACAGAGAGATTTGGGCCATTTGGAACTGAAAGATGGCAGATGGAGTTTAAATGCTGATAAGTGTGAAGTGCTAGGCAGGACAGGACGTACATGGTAAATGGTAGGGAATTGTGGAATGCAACAGAGGGATCTAGAATAACTGTGCATAGTTCCCTGAACGCATGTAGATAGGGTGGTAAAGAAAGCCTTTGGTGTGCTGGCCTTTATAAATCAGAGGATTGAATGTTAAAATTGTACAAGGCATTGGTAAGACCAATTCTGGAGTATGGTGTATAATTTTGGTCGCCTCAACAAAATAGAGAGAGTACAGAGGAGATTTACTAGAATGTTGCCAGTATGTTACAGAGAAAGGTTGAACAAGTGGAGCGAGAAGTTAAGGGGGGACTTGATTGAGGTCTTTAAAATGATGAAAGGGATAGACAGAGTTGACGTGGATACGTTTTTCCCATTGAGGGTAGGAAGTTTCAAACAAGAGGGCATTACATGCAGAGGTTTCGGAACGTAGGGGGAACCTCTTTACTCAGAGGGTGGTGGCTGTGTGGAGAGCTTCCAGCAGAAGTGGTGGAGGCAGGATCGGAGTGTGGATAGGTATATGGACGTGAAGGGAATGGATAGGTAGACGTTTCACGAGAGTGCTGGAGTATACTTGAGAAAGTCAGCGGGTCAGGCAGCATCTGTGGAGAACATGGATAGGTGACGTTTCACAGAGTGCTGGAGTAACTCAGCGGGACAGGCAGCATCTGTGGAGAAAAGGAATGGGTGACGTTTCGGGTCGAGACCCTTCTTCAGACTGAGAGTCAGGGGAGAGAAATGAAACGAGAGATATAGACGGTGATGTAGAGAGATATAGAACAAACGAATGAAAGATATGCAAAAAAGTAACGATGATCACTAAAAGTGGAGCCCACAATAGTCCATTGTTGGCTGTGGAGTAGGTGATAATGAGTTATACAGACAGTGAAACTTAACAAGACGACAGTGAAACCAGTACAACGACTAGGGTGGGGGATGGGATGGAGAGAGAGGTAAAGCAAAGGTTACTTGATGTTAGAGAAGTCAATGTTCATGCCATTGGGGTGTAAGCTGCCCAAGCGAAATATGAGGCGCTGTTCCTCCAATTTGCGCTGGGCTTCACTCTGACAATGGAGGAGGCCCAGGACAGGAAGGTCAGTGTGGGAGTGGAAGGGGGAGTGTCATTCAGCTTTGTTGTTGGAATAACTTAACTCACGCACAGTGATTAAGATCCAAATAATTTTATTAACAATACAGCAGAGGTAACTTCATCTTAACACATAACTCTAGACTGCGGAAGAAAGGGAAGAGAGGCTTTGTGTTACTAGTGGGCGGAGCCACAAAGTATGATTCATAACATGAGTGACACTGATCTACATCCTCCCTCTTAAAGAATTCAATGTCAGCACAAAACCATTGACTAAATAAGGCATGCATAGCAATTGATAATCAGCTGGCAGAAAGTCCAACATAGCCCGGGTACTTCACGGTGGGCTTGCAAACACGACCAGCATTCGTGCGATATAAACCACTTCCATTTTTCGCCACCGGGGACAGTCGGTGGTGTGACTGGTGACGGTGATTGAAACGGCATTCCCGGTGACGAAACAGGCGGAGGAGGTGTTGCCATTGGCAGAGCAGCCGCTCCAGAAGTGGGTTGTTGTGCTGGTACAGGCGGTCCGATGCCGCTGGGCGTGGACGGAAGTACACTTGTACGGTCTGGATAATACGGAGGTGGAGCCGGCACATTCACAGGCAGGATATGTTGTCCGTTACGCCTGTAGGTGCCACCATCGGCACTGACCATATATGAGCGTGGCTCAGAGAGGCGGTTCCAGACATTACACCGATACGGTCATGACCTTTGTCAGTTTGCAAATGAACCACCTTCCCTTTGGTTAATGGTGGCAGCGGCCTGCTTGTTTTGTCATACCATTGTGTTTGTTGCAGCCTAGACTGCACTTCCGATGGTGGAACAACCTGCGGGATCAATGCTTGATCTGCCACAGGCACCGCGGCTCGGGTCTGCCTTGACAATAAACGTTGAGTAGGTGAACCCAAGATGGGGTCACGGGAGATGTTGCGTAGGTTGAGCTGGTGCAGATACTCGTCGGAATTAGCTCTTTGCGATCGTTGCATAAGCTGTTTGGCATTTTTGACAACCTGCTCAGCTAGTCCATTCGATTGAGGATATTCAGTGCTGCTGGTGATGTGGCGAAAACCCCAGCGTGCAGCAAATTCTTTGAAGTGTTGGCTGGTGAATTGACTGCCGTTATCGCATAACAGTCTGCACGGAGCTCCATGGCCTGCAAAATGGCGAGCGAGTTTTAAAACTACCCCGCGAGAAGTGGGGCTGCTAAGAAAATCGATGTCAAACCAGCCGGAATACGAGTCGACGAGTGCCAGGTACTGCTTGCCATGCTACTCAAATATGTCAGTTGCCACTGTAGTTCACGGGAGGGCAGGAGCCGGTGTGAAAGACATGGTTGCGTTTGTTGATGAGGTGCCAAGCTGTTGCTCTCTCCACAGGATGCCAGATTCGCGGTAATGTAGTCGGCCATGCCAGGCCAGTAAAACATGTTCTTTGCTCATAGGACGGTAGCTTCAGCGCCAGCGTGCCCTGCGTCAACAGCGTTAAAATACTTGCGGTGCAGCGAAGCAGGGACCACAGCCTTGTGTCCTTTGACAATGATGCCATCCTGCAGCCCTAGCTCATCGCAGACGGTAAATAAGGGGCGAACTGGCAGCGGTACATTGTAGTGTTCGTCTGGCCAGCCCAGCTTAATGACGGAGGCAAGTGACCGTAAGGTACTGTCAGCAGCAGTGTGGGCAACCAGGTCCTCCACACAAGGTCGAGGGAATAAAAGACACAGTCATTATGATAAAGGCACCATCCGGTGAGGACGGACCCTCCCAGATCTTTTGGGCTGCACGCGCGAGGGGGTCAGCCAGGTGCATATCCATACTGCGTTTGTAGTCAGAACAATGTCATATCTTTGAAGTTGCAGCAACATCCGCTGTAGGCGCGCTGGAGAGGCATGGATTGGTTTGTTAAAGATGCTGATCAGCGGTTGGTGGCCAATAGACAATAGACAAAAGGTGCAGGAGTAGGCCATTCGGCCCTTCGAGCCAGCACCGCCATTCAATGTGATCATGGCTGATCATCCCCAATCAGTACCCCGTTCCTGCCTTCTCCCCATATCCCCTGACTCCGCTATCTTTAAGAGCCCTATCTAGCTCTCTCTTGAAAGTGTCCAGTGAACCGGCCTCTACCGCCCTCTGAGGCAGAGAATTCCACAGACTCACAACTCTCTGTACGACTCACCGCTTTCTGTGAGAAAAAGTGTTTCGTCGTCTCCGTTCTAAATGGCTTACCCCTTATTCTTAAACTGTGGTCCCTGGTTCTGGACTCCCCCAACATCGGGAACATGTTTCCTGCCTCTTGCGTGTCCAAACCCTTAACAATCTTATATGTTTCAATAAGATCCCCTCTCATCCTTTGTAAACTCCAGAGTGTACAAGCCCAGCTGCTCCATTCTCAGTTTCAATCGCGACCGTTTGTCCGAAGATAAAGTCGTTAAATTTCTTGCAGGCGAAAATGACTGCGAGCAGCTCTTTCTCAATGTGGCCATAGCGTTAATCAGTGTCAGTCACGGTGCGCGAGGCACAGGCGACGGGCTTATTGCCGCTACCGTCTTGTTGAGGATATGCTGCGCCAAGTCCGTGTTGTGAAGCATCACAAGTCAGTGTGACCGGTCGTTTAGGATCAAAGTAAGCGTGAGGAGGAGCACGTGTGTGGAATTCTCAGAGGGCGGTGGAGGCGGGTTCTCTGGATGCTTTCAAGAGAGAGCTAGATAGGGCTCTTAAAAATAGCGGAGTCAGGGGATATGGGGAGAAGGCAGGAACGGGGAACTGATTGGGGATGATCAGCCATGATCACATTGAATGGCGGTGCTGGCTCGAAGGGCTGAATGGCCTACTCCTACACCTATTGTCTATTGTCTAAGACATCTGCTGCTTAAGAATGTTGAACGCCCTCTACAGTTGCTCGTGCCTGGCCCAAGCAGTGTCTTTGTGTTTGAGCTGGCGCATCGGGGCTGATATTTCGCTGTAGTCCGGAATAAGTTGACTCGGGTAGTTAACCATGCCAGGGAATCTCTGCAGACTGAGCACGTGTGTGGGTGCGGGAGGCTCGTTGATGGCACTGGTTTTACCGGATCCGTTTTTAGGCCGCCCTCAGTGAACACATGTCCTATGTATTTCTACAGGGAGTTAAAGTGTTTGGCAAACAAAACCAAGTTAAAGCTGGCCCAGTGGAGAGTTTTGATTGTCTGACTGCATGTTTCCGCCAGAGTCCGTGGCTGCATGATAAAGCAAGGAGAAAACGTGAGGAAGCGGCAAATGTCGAGGCAATTTTAAGTAAGTAAGTAAGTAAGTAAATTTACTGGCCAAGTATTCACATACAATGAATTTGCCTTGGTGCTCCGTCCACAAGTAATAACATGGCATACAGTGACAGTTACGAATGACTCAGAAAATACTAAACATTAATAATAATAAAATATTAATGATAATTAACTTTTACCACATTGTTGAGGTCAGTGCTATGGGTCACTGGTTGGATGAAGCTGAACCATGAAGCAGTTATTAGCCAAGAGACTCTGTAGGTGATTAGAGTTTAGTTTGGTTTAGTTTAGTTTGGAGATACAGCGGGAAACAGGCCCTTCGGCCCACCGGGCCCATGCAGACCAGTGATCCCCGCACACTAACACTATCCTAGGGACAATTTACACTTATACCAAGCCAATTAAACTACAGACCTGTACGTCTTTGGAGTGTGGGAGGAAACCGGAGCACCCGGGGAAAACCCACGCAGGTCACGGGGAGAACGTGCAAACTGCGTACAGACAGCACCCGTAGTCAGGATGGAACCCGGGTCTCTGGCGCTGTGAGGCGGCAACTCTACCGCTGCACCACTGTGACCGCCCCAAGAGGTGGAATGGCCCCTGCCGTGCTGGATCAGTTTCCGATTCTAGTCATAGTGAAGCTGATGAACAGCAACGCTTGTGGACAAGGCTTCACGCAGATAACGACAGCTCATCTACCCACTCAGCAAAAGCAATCCTGCTCTCAGCGCAAAGCAATCTTCATCTGTTTCCAATTCACTGCTGGTGCAGAGGTGATGTCGAAGGCTGTTTTTGCCACAATAATCAGATTGAGAAGGTGAAGTGCTGGGTTCAAAGCCAGTCACGGAGCCACTGCTCAAAGTCCTGGCAGAACGATTGCGTGTTTTCCAGGGTGTGATTGAGCTTCTGAAGTGAGAGAAGCAACCTTTCAAAATCAATAGAGTCATGGCGGAATTATACAGCGTGTAAACAGGCCCTTGGGCCCATCTTGCACTTCAATCCCATCACGGCCAGTCCTATCCATGTACCTGTCTAAGGCGGACAATAGTGCTGGAGAAACTCAGCGGGTGAGGCAGCATCTATGGAGCGAAGGGCCGAAGTCTGAAGAAGGGTCCAGACCTGAAACATCAACTATTCCGTCGCTCCATAGATGCTGTCTCACCTGCTGAGTTTCTCCAGCAATTTGTCTATCTTTGATTTTTCCAGCATCAGCAGTTCTTTCTTAAACATTCACCCACCACCCCTTGTGTGAAATAGTTTCCAATTAAATCTTTTCCCCTTCACCTTGAACCTATGTCCTCTGTTCCTCGATTCCCCTACCCTGGGCAAGAGACTCTGTGCATCTACCCGATCTGTGACTCCTATGATTTTATACACCTCTATTAGATCAGTACACCTCTATAAGCATATATATATTTTTAAAATAATTCCCTTCATTTCTTGGTTAGTGCCGGTGTCAGGGGTTACGGGGAGAAGGCAGGATAATGGGGTTGAGGGGGGGAGATAGATCAGCCGTGATTGAATGGCGGAGTAGACTCGATAGGCCGAATGACTTAATTCTGCTCCTAGAATTTATGAACATGAATTTATGAACTTACTCCAATGGACACTTGGTTCTTGATATAAGCAATGGGAACCCTTGAGAGGTCTCAAGTTAAGTCAAGTCTAGTCACATTTATTTATATCGCACATTTCAAAAACAACTCTCGTTGACCAAAGTGCGTTACATTTGTTATAAGAGTAGTGCACACAAAGCAGGCTACATACATACAGTGGCTTGCAAAAGTATTCATACCCCTTGAACTTTCCCACATTTTGTCACGTTACAACCACAAACGTTAAATGTATTTTATTGGGATTTTATGTGATAGACCAACACAAAGTGGTGCATAATTGTGAAGTGGAAGAAAAATGATACATGGTTTCCAAATTTATTATAAATAAAAAACTGAAAAGTGTGGCGTGCAAATGTATTCAGCCCCCTTGAGGTCAATACTTTGTAGAACCACCTTTCGCTGCAATTTCAGTTGCAAGTCTTTTGGGGTATGTCTCTACCAGCTTTGCACATCTAGAGACTGCCAAAATTTTTGACCCATTCTTCTTTGCAAAATAGCTCAAGCTCAGTCAGATTGGATGGAGAGCGTCTGTGAACAGCAATTTTCAAGTCTTGCCAGAGATTCTCAATTGGATTTAGGTCTGGACTTCGACTGGGCCATTCTAACACATGAATATGCTTTGATCTAAACCATTCCATTGTAGCTCTGGCTGTATGTTTAGGGTCGTTGTCGTGCTGGAAGGTGAACCTCAGCCCCAGTCTCAAGTCTTTTGCAGACTCTAACAGGTTTTCTTCCAAGATTGCCCTGTATTTGGCTCCATCCATCTTCCCATCAACTCTGACCAGCTTCCCTGTCCCTGCTGAAGAAAAGTATCCCCACAGCATGTTGCTGCCACCACCATGTTTCACAGTGGGGATGGTGTGTTCAGGGTGATGTGCAGTGTTAGTGTTCTGCCACGCATAGCGTTTTGCATTAAGGCCAAAAACTTCAATTTTGGTCTCATCAGACCAGAGCACCTTCCTCCACATGTTTGCTGTGTCCACCCACATGGCTTGTGGCAAACTTTCAAACGGACTTCTTATGGCTTTGTTTCAACAATGGCTTTCTTCTTGCCACTCTTTCATAAAGGCCCGATTTGTGGAGTGCATGACTAATAGTTGTCCTGTGGACAGATTCTCCCACCTGAGCTATGGATCTCTGCAGCTTTCCCAGAGTTACCATGGGCCTCTTGGCTGCTTCTCTGATCAATGCTCTCCTTGCCCGGCCTGTCAGTTTAGGTGGACGGCCATGTCTTGGTTGGTTTGCAGTTGTGCCATACTCTTTCCATTTTCGGATGATGGATTGAACAGTGCTCCGTGAGATGTTCAAAGCTTGGGATATTTTTTTATAACCTAACCCTACTTTAAACTTCTCCACAACTTTATACCTGACCTGTCTGGTGTGTTCCTTCATGATGCTGTTTGTTCACTAATGTTCTCTAACAAACCTCTGAGGCCTTCACAGAACAGCTGTATTTATACTGAGATTAGATTACACACAAGTGGGCTCTATTTACTAATTAGGTGACTTCTGAAGGTAATTGGTTGCACTCGATTTTATTTAGGGGTATCAGAGTAAAGGGGGCTGAATACTTTTGCACGCCACACTTTTCATTTTTTTAATTTAAAAAAAAATTGAAAACCATGTATCATTTTCCTTCCACTTCACAATTATGCACCACTTTGTGTTGGTCTATCACATAAAATCCCAATAATACATTTACGTTTGTGGTTGTAACGTGACAAAATGTGGAAAAGTTCAAGGGGTATGAATACTTTTGCAAGCCACTGTACAAATAGCCCTCGCTCAGAGGACGTCAGGAAAGGCTTGGGAGAACAGATACGTTTTTAGACTAGACTGAAAGGAGTCGATGGAGGGGGCAGTTCTAATGGAGAGGGGGATGCTGTTCCACAGTCTAGGAGCTGCGGAACAGCAGCTCAAAGGCGCGGTCACCCCTGAGCTTATGCCTAGACTGCGGGACATTCAGCAACCTCAAGTCGGCCGATCTGAGGGACCTGGAGGTGGTGTAGTGGGTGAGAAGACTTTTAATGTAGGTGGGTGCAAGCCCATTGAGGGCTTTGTAGACAAAGAGGAGGGTCTTGAAATTAATTCGGAACCGCACAGGGAGTCAGTGGAGAGAGGCCAGGATCGGGGTGATGTGGTCCCTTTATCGGGTGCCCGTCAGGAGTCTCGCTGCGGCGTTTTGGACCAGTTGCAGGCGGGACAGGGAAGATTAGCTGATGCCAGTGTAAAGGGAGTTGCAGTGATCTAGGCGGGAGGAGATAAATGTATGGGTGATCTTTTCGAGGTCATCAAACTGGAGGTCTCTCCCAAACTATCAAACTATATTATATCCAACAAATTACTTTCATGTAGCATTTCTTAAATAGATTCATGTCCTTGTAGTTTAGTTTAGAGACACAGCATAGAAACAGTACCTTCAGCTTACCGAGACCCCTCACCAACGCTGGTTCTATGTTGTCCCATTTTGGCCTCCCTAGTTTAGTTTATTGTCATGTGGCAGCGAGGTCCAGTAAAATGCTTCTGGGCTGCCTGCCATCAAGTTAATGCAAAGAACAGATGTCAAGGGTTGTGGGGAGAAGGGAGGGAAATGGGATTAGCAGGCAGGGATCAGCCAGTATTGAATGGTGGAGGGCACTCGATGGGTCGAATGGCCTAATTCTACTTCAATAACTTGTGAACTTGTGAACTATACATGATTACAATCACGCCATCCACGCTCGTCAGATACAGGATTAAGGGAATAATGTTTAGTGCAAGAAAAAGTCCAGTAAAGTCCGATCATAGTTAGCACGCGGGTCTCCAATGACGTAGATGGGAGGTCAGGGTCGCTAATAGAATTCCTACACGCATGGGAATATTTACAATTTACAGAATCCAACTAACCTGCAATGTCTTTGGAGTGTGGGAGGAAACCGGAGCACCCGGAGAAAACCTGCATGGTCACGGGGAGAGCGTACAAACTCCGTACAGACAGCACCCGTAGTCGGGATCGTACCCGGGTCTCTGGCGCTGTGAGGCAGCAACTCTACCACCGTACCGCCCTGGACAGCTTTTGGCAGCTCTACATATTAGATCTCGGTTCAGGTTTATTATTGTCACGTGTAGTGAGGTACAGTGGAAAGCTTTGTTTTACACTCTATCCAGTCAGATCAGATACTACTCAATCCAGTCAAACTCCAGTCCAATAGGTGGAGCAAAGGGGAAGATACCGAGTGCAGAATATAGTTCTCAGCATTGTAGCGCATCAGTTCCACAGACAAAGTCCAATGTCCGCAATGGGGTAGAGGTGAATCGGACAGTACCCTAGCTTATGGAAGGGCCGTTCCGAAGCCTGATAACAGAGGGGAAGAAGCTGTTCCTGAGTCTGGTGGTGCGCGCTTTCAAGCTTCTGTACCTTCTGCCGGACGGGAGTGGGGAGAAGAAGGAATGACCGGGGTGGGACATGTCGTTGAGACAAGTTCGCTGCAACTCAGAATACTTTTGTTTACTTTCACCACCTAATTGAATGTTAAAGTATCCAGTATTTTGTGTTTTTATACACTGGATAATTTGCTATTCCACAAACTTGCTGGATTTACAGTTGAGAGAACACTCAGGCACTAACTGGCTTCTCATGAATAACTAAAAGATAATTTCATTCCGAAGGCCGTACAGGACTGCAAGATGCTTCCTAAACTGTGATTGTTTGTGGGGGGAAATAAGGCATTCAACAGTGAATGGAATTAATGCTGCGTTCCCCTGTGAGAGATGTGAATGCTGACAAATCAGAAAATGGTCCCAACAGACTCAGGAAATGTAAAGAACTTTTATTTATAGCAGCAGAAAAGGCAGAAATCAAATGCTCAGATTGAAGAGCAATTAAAAGGCTTGATTTAATAATTCGAATCCTTCCAATTAATAATATAAACCAATTCTCTACCATATCAAGTAATTCCCTGATGGGGATCCAGGAGTTTTTCGACAGTTGCACCATAGAAAGCATTTTATCGGGATGCATCACAGCTTGGTTTGGGAACAGCTCCATCCAAGACCGCAAGAAATTGCAGAGAATTGTGGACGCAGCCCAGACCATCACACAAACCAACCTCCCTTCCATTGACTCCATCCACACCTCACGCTGCCTCGGCAAGGCCAGCAGCATCATCAAGGACCAGTCGCACCCCGGCCACTCCCTCTTCTCCCCTCTCCCATCAGGCAAGAGGTACAGAAGTGTGAAAACGCACACCTCCAGATTCAGGGACAGTTTCTTCCCAGCTGTTCTCAGGCAACTGAACCATCCTACCACAACCAGAGAGCAGTGCTGAACTACTATCTACCTCATTGGTGACCCTCGGACTATCCTTGATCAGACTTTGCTGACTTTACCTTGTACTAAACGTTATTCCCATATCATGTATCTGTACACTGTGGACGGCTCGATTGTAATCATGTATTGTCTTTCCGCTGACTGACTAGCACGCAACAAAAGCTTTTCACTGTACCTCAGTACACGTGACAATAAACTAACTGAAACAAAACAGAGAACAATGTTATTCATGGGCATTGTGGAACTTTGAGTTGATGCTGAAATGATCAAAGGAACCTTGTGACAGAAGATGAAAAATGAGAACGAGAAATGAAAAGTCGCCTTTTGCCATTGTCGAGTGGTGCAGCGTGGCGACAACCCTTCATAAGTTCACAGATTCATACGTTGTAGCAGAATACAGATGCAGGATAAAGGGAATTTAGAAGATTGAGGGGGGGATCTCATAGAGACTTACAACATTCTTAAGGGGTTGGACAGGCTAGATGCAGGAAGATTGTTCCCGATGTTGGGGAAGTCTAGGACAAGGGGTCACAGTTTAAGGATAAGGGGGAAGTCTTTTAGGACCGAGATGAGAAAATCGTTTTTCACACAGAGAGTGGTGAGTCTGTGGAATTCTCTGCCACAGAAGGTAGTTGAGGCCAGTTTGTTGGCCATATTTAAGAGGGAGTTGGATGTGGCCCTTGTGGCTGAAGGGATCAGGGGGTATGGAGAGAAGGCAGGTACAGGATACTGAGTTGGATGATCAGCCATGATCATATTGAATGGCGGTGCAGGCTCGAAGGGCCGAATGGCCTGCTCCTGCACCTAATTTCTATGTTTCTATGTTTCTATAACGTTCAGCGCAAGATAACGTCCAGTAAAATCCGATTAAAGGTAGTCTGATGGTCTCCGATGAGGTAGATGGACTGGTCTGCGCTCTAGTTATCAATTAGTCATAGTCAAGGAGTGATACAGGCCCTTCAGCCCAACTTGCCCACACTGGCCAACATGTCCCATCTACACAAGCCCCGCCTGCCGGCGTTTGGCCCATATCCCTCAAAACCTGTCCTATCTGAGTTGGATGATGATCAGCCTTCATCATATTGAATGGCAGTGCAGGCTCGAAGGGCCGAATGGCCCACTCCTGCACCTATTTTCTATGTTTCTATGTTTCTATCCATTTATCTCTTAAGTGTTGCTTAAACGTTGGGATAGTACCTGCCTCAACTACCTCCCACGGCAGCTCGTTCCATTCACCCACCACCCTTGGTGAGATCAAGTTGCCTCTCAGGTTTCTGTTAAGTCTTTCCCCCTTCACCTTAAACCTATGACAATCGACAATAGACAATAGGTGCAGGAGTAGGCCATTCGGCCCTTCGAGCCTGCACCGCCTCTGGTTCTTGCTTCCCTTTGGGTAAAATGAATCTGTACCTGCATTTACCCAACAATACCTGCGCCCGTCCTATCTATTCATATAAGATTGTTAAGGGTTGGGACACGCTAGAGGCAGGAAACATGTTCCCGATGTTGGGGGGAGTCCAGAACCAGGGGCCACAGTTTAAGAATAAGGGGTAGGCCATTTAGAACGGAGATGAGGAAACACTTTTTCACCCAGAGAGTGGTGAGTCTGTGGAATTCTCTGCCTCAGAGGGCGGTGGAGGCAGGTTCTCTGGATGCTTTCAAGAGAGAGCTAGATAGGGCTCTTAAAGATAGTGGAGTCAGGGGATATGGGGAGAAGGCAGGAACGGGGTACTGATTGGGGATGATCAGCCATGATCACATTGAATGGCAGTGCAGGCTCGAAGGGCCGAATGGCCTACTCCTGCACCTGTTGTCTATTGCCATTTTTCCCGATATATTTTGTTCATTTTGAGGGTTTCAGCGAAGAGGACAAAGTTAGCTTCTTTTCTCAGGCAACATCGACTATAATTAGCTGAGAAATAAAGGCTCCCCCGTTGCAGTACTGAGGGAAAAGCTCCAACCAACGTAGCCCCAGAGCGAAGCAATAACATCAGTCGGTTCCCTCACCACACGCCCATGGCTGCAAGGATGGTACAGGGTGCTGAAAATAATTGATCCTTTCATTCTGTGGCTATAAATAGACCAGATTCCGGACCTGCAGCCAAGCCTGCTTACTCCAGGGGAAGGAATTCAATTATTTGTTGTGAGACTTTCCCACCTTCTGGGACCAAACCATCTCCCACCGATGTAACATTAATGGATCACGGGGGGACTGCTACCATGCCCGGCTCACACATCAGTAGGTGAGCATCACGCAGCTTGGTTCGGGAACAGCTCCATCCAAGACCACAAGAAATGGTAGAGGATTGTAGACGCAGCCCAGACCGTCACACAAACAAACCTCGATAGACAATAGACAATAAGTGCAGGAGTAGGCCATTTGGCCCTTCGAGCCAGCACCGCCATTCAATGTGATCACGGCTGATCATCCCCAATCAGTACCCCGTTCCCGCCTTCTCCCCATATCCCCTGCCTCCGCTATCTTTTAGAGCCCTATCTAGCTCTCTCTTGAAAGCATCCAGAGAACCGGCCTCCACCGCCCTCTGAGGCAGAGAATTCCACAGACTCACAACTCTCTGTTAAAATGTGTTTCCTCGTCTCCATTCTAAATGGCTTAATCCTTATTCTTAAATTGACTTCCATTCCCTTCCATCGACTCCATCTACAGCTCGCGCTGCCTCGGCAAGGCCAGCAGCATAATCGAGGACCAGTCTCACCCCCAACCACTCCATCTTCTCCCCTCTCGCAGGTAGCACGGGATTACAAAATAGAGAGAGTACAGAGGAGATTTACTAGAATGTTGCCAGGGTTCCAGCAACTATGTTACAGAGAAAGGTTGAACAAGTTAGGTCTTTATTCTTTGGAGCGCAGAAGGTTAAGGGGGGACTTGATTGAGGTCTTTAAAATGATGAAAGGGATAGACAGAGTTGACGTGGATACGTTTTTCCCATTGAGGGTAGGGAAGATTCAAACAAGAGGGCATGACATGAGAATTAAGGGACAGAGGTTTCGGGGTAACGTGAGGGGGAACTTCTTTACTCAGAGGGTGGTGGCTGTGTGGAATGAGCTTCCAGCAGAAGTGGTGGAGGCAGGATCGATTTTAACATTTAAAAGTAAAGTGGATAGGTATATGGACGTGAAGGGAATGGAGGGGTATGGTCTGAGTGCAGGTAGATGGGACTAGGGGAAAACAAATGGTCGGCACGGACTGGAAGGGCCGAGAGGACCTGTTTCCGTGCTGTAATTGTTATATGTTATATGGTTATATGGTTATTACATGGTACCCGTGGTGGGGGGAACTCCCCCCGACCTGACCTGAGAATGATTATGAGAAGCAGAGATATGTTGAGTGGGTATGGGTCACGTGCAGGCATAGAAGATTAGTTTAACTTGGCATCATGTTCGGGACAGACTTTGTGGGCCGAAGGGCCTGTTCCTGCTCTGTACTGTTATACGTTCTATGTTCTTATTAATGTTGAACTGATGCAATTATACTAATGAGCACGCAGTTTCTGATGGGAAGATGCCACCTCAATCAGTTTGTAGGTTAATTGGCTTTGTAAAATTGTAAATTGTTGAGTAGGATCATTTAGTATAGTTTAGAGATACAGCACGGAAACAGGCCCTTCAGCCCACCGAGTCGGTAACCACCAGCGATCCCCGCACACTAATCCCACCTTACACCCACTAGGGACAATTTCACATTTACACCAAGCCAATTAACCTACAAACCTGTACATCTCTGGAGTGTGGGAGGAAACCGGAGTGTCTGGGAGAAAACCCACGCAGGTCACGGGGAGAACGTACGTAGGATAGTGCTATTGTAACGATGATCGCTGGTCGGCGCGGACTCAGTGGGTTGAAGGGCTTGTTTCCACGCTCTATCCACCCTCGTACGCTCTGGAGTTTAGAAGGATGAGAGGATATCTTATTGAAACACATAAGATTATTAAGGGTTTGGACACGCTGGAGGCAGGAAATATTTTCCCGATGTTGGGGGAGTCAAGTTTAAGTCAAGGGGCCACAGTTTAAGAACAAGGGGTAAGCCATTTGGAACTGAGATGAGGAAACACTTTTTTACACAGAGAGTTGTGAGTCTGTGGAATTCTCTGCCTCAGAGGACGGTGGCGGCCGGTTCTCTGGATACTTTCAAGAGAGAGCTAGATAGGGCTCTTAAAGATAGCGGAGTCAAGGGATATGGGGAGAAGGCAGGAACGGGGTACTGATTGGGGATGATCAGCCATGATCACATTGAATGACGGTGCTGGCTCGAAGGGCTGAATGGCCTAATCCTGCACCTATTGTCTATTGTCTATCTCTAAACTCTCCTTGGAGCTAACACTGTTTGGCTACATTCATGGAGTCTTGGCTGTGATTCACCAGTATGTGAAAGGGGTTAATATCTGGATTTACTGCCTGGGTAGTAATCTCACTAGAAGAGATTAACAGGTTTACTAGATTTTCATTCTCCTGCTTCTGTTCCCATATGTACTTTGGAGAAAAGACAGTGCCACAAATCTGCTCATATTTCCCAATTTCTGGGCTTGCATTCACTGGGATTTAGAAGGATGAGAGGGGATCTGACAGAAACATATACAATTCTTAAAGGATTGGACAGGCTAGATGCAGGAATCCTGTTCTCCATGTTGGGGGAGTCCACAACCAGGGGTCACAGTTAGAAAATAGGTGCAAGAGGAGGCCATTTGGCCCTTCGAGCGTTTAAGAATAAGGGATAGGTCGTTTAGGACTGAGATGGGGGAAAACCTTTTCACCCAGAGAGTTGTGAATCAGTGGAATTTTCTGCTGCAGAAGGCAGTGGAGGACAATTCACTGGATGTTTTCAAGAGAGAGTTAGATTTACCTGTTGGGGGTAACAGAATCAAGGGATATGGGGAAAAATGCAGGAACGGGAGTGATTTTGGGTGATCAGCCATGATCATATTGAATGGAGGTGATGGCTTGAAGGGCCGAATGGCCCACTCCTGCACCTATTTTCTGTGTTTCTATGTTTCTATTTCAGCTGGAGTAACTCAGCGGGTCAGAAAGCATCTCTGGAGATGGGTACAGGTGACGTTCTGGGTCAAGAACCTTCTTTAGACTGGGAGCCAGGGGAATGTTTACACCTCACGCTGCCTCGGCAAGGCCAGCAGCATCATCAAGGACCAGTCGCACCCCGGCCACTCCCTCTTCTCCCCTCTCCCATCGGGCAAGAGGTACAGAAGTGTGAAAACGCACACCTCCAGATTCAGGGGCAGTTTCTTCCCAGCTGTTTTCAGGCAACTGAACCATCCTACCACAACCAGAGTGCAGTGCTGAACTACTATCTACCTCATTGGTGACCCTCAGACTATCCTTGATCAAACTTTGCTGGCTTTACCTTGCACTAAACGTTATTACCTTATCATGTTAGATTTTGTTCTTCACGCTAAAGGTATCCAGGGATATGGGGAGAAGGCAGGAACGGGGTACTGATTGGGGATGATCAGCCACGATCACATTGAATGGCGGTGCTGGCTCGAAGGGCTGAAAGGCCTACTCCTCCACCTATTGTCTATGTTTTCTATGTTTCTTTGTTTCAGTTGTCAGGGGTTATGGGGAGAAGGCAGGAAAATGAGGTTCGGAGGGAGAGATAGATCAGCCATATTGAATGGTGGATTAGGCTTGATGGGCCGAATTGCTTAATTCTGCTCCTATCACATGATCTTATGATCTAATGATCAATAATCCTCTAGCGAGCAAGGTGGTCCACTCGACGAAAAAGACGTAGTACGGTCATGGACAGATTCATGGGTAATTTTCGGCCCCATTTCCGTATCCGGCTTCTCTCTCCGCACCAAAGATCCCGTAGGATACTAGTGTGGAGACGGAAGCCGGTTACGGGAAACATCCTCGTAAAAATAAACGTTATTTGGTAAAAATCTTCTCCTCATTTTCAGAATTTTAATTTACTGACACAAACTGTTCCCCCGTAACGTGGATTACACTGCGAGTCGGGTCGGGTCGGGTCGGTCGGGTCGGGTCGGGTCCGGTTATGGAAATGGATGAAATAAAGGCCCATGTTCCGTTCTGTTGAGTACTACACGGCAGCCCATTGCATTTAGCAGGAGTGGTCTATCTTGCTCCGCTATAGGATCTTAAAAAAACATAGAAATTAGGTGCAGGAGCAGGCCATTCGGCCCTTCGAGCCTGCACCGCCATTCAATATGATCATGGCTGATCATCCAACTCAGTATCCTGTACCTGCCTTCTCTCCATACCCCCTGATCACTTCAGCCACAAGGGCCACATCCAACTCCATCTTAAATATGGCCAACGAACTGGCCTCAACTACCTTCTGTGGCAGAGAATTCCACAGATTCACCACTCTCTGTGTGAAAAACGATTTTCTCATTTCGGTCCTAAAAGACTTCCCCCTTATCCTTAAACTGTGACCCCTTGTCCTGGACTTCCCCAACATCGGGAACAATCTTCCTGCATCTAGCCTGTCCAAGCCCTTAAGAATTTTGTAAGTCTCTATGAGATCACCCCTCAATCTTCTAAATTCCAGCGAGTACAAGCCAAGTCTATCCAGTCTTTCTTCATATGGAAGTCGTGCCATCCCAGGAATCAGTCTGGTGAACCTTCTCTGTACTCCCTCTATGGCAAGAATCTCTTTCCTCAGATTTGGAGACCAAAATTGTATGTAATACTCCAGGTGTGGCCTCACCAAGACCCTGTACAACTGCAATAGAACCTCCCTGCTCTTGTACTCCAATCCTTTTGCTATGAATGCCAACATACCATTTGTTTTCTTCACAGCCTGCTGCACCTGCATGCCTACTTACAATGACTGGTGTACCATGACACCCAGGTCTCGCTGCATCTCCCCTTTTCCTAATCGGTCACCATTCAAATAATAGTCTACCTTCCTGTTTTTGCCACCAAAGTGGATAACCTCACATTTATCCACATTATACTGCATCTGCCATGCATTTGCCCACTCACCCAGTCTATCCAAGTCATCCTGCAAGTCTATCCAAGTCATCTTTGCTAATGTTGTCTTTATACATTGTAAATGCCTCCACTGTAATCATGTATTGTCTTTCCGCTGACTGGTTAGCACTGCACCTCGGTACACGTGACAATAAACTAAACCGAACTAAACATTTTTATTTTCGGCGATCTTGCGAACAATTTGAGGATTACATTTGGCTTCAATTATATCCATTCGTTCGAGCGTCATTAATTTGTGATTTTAATTGCTTCAGGGACTGTTGTCTCTGTAGGATGTGATTCGTGTCAGTAAGGAAGAATAATTCTCTTTTAGTAACACTAAAGCTGAAATAAGCAAAGCTGAGGGCGGAGGCAAATGCAAGTTTTGTTGATCGATCGTCAAGGGAGAAGGAATGAATCTGTCTCTGAATTAACAGTGTCGCACGCCCAATACAGCATGCTCAGTGAAGAATTGCTTTTAACCTCAATCAACATAAGTTACGCAAACAAAGTAGTATCTTTATTTTAGTATTTGTTTAAGAAAGAACTGCAGATGCTGGAAAAATCAAAGGTAGACAAAAATGCTGGAGAAACTCAGCGGGTGAGGCAGCATCTATGGAGCGAAGGAATAGGTGATGTTTTGGGTCGAGACCCTTCTTCAGACTGATGAACTTTTGTCTGAAGAAGGGTCTCTTCACGTGGTAAATGGTAGGGAATTGAGGAATGCTGTGGAACAGAGGGATCTAGGAATAACTGTGCATAGTTCCCTGAAGGTGGAATCGCATGTAGATAGGGTGGTAAAGAAAGCCTTTGGTGTGCTGGCCTTTATAAATCAGAGCATTGAATATAGGAGTAGGGAAGTAATGTTAAAATTGTACAAGGCATTGGTAAGACCAATTCTGGAGTATGGTGTACAATTTTGGTCGCCTAATTATAGGAAGGATGTCAACAAAAACAGAGAGAGTACAGAGGAGATTTACTAGAATGTTGCCAGGGTTCCAGCAACTATGTTTACAGAGACAAGGTTGAACAAGTTCGGTCTTTATTCTTTGGAGCGCAGAAGGTTAAGGGGGACTTGATTGAGGTCTTTAAAATGATGAAAGGATAGACAGAGTTGACGTGGATACGTTTTTCCCATTGAGGGTAGGGAAGATTCAAACAAGAGGGCATGACATGAGAATTAAGGGACAGAGGTTTCGGGGTAACGTGAGGGGGAACTTCTTTACTCAGAGGGTGGTGGCTGTGTGGAATGAGCTTCCAGCAGAAGTGGTGGAGGCAGGATCGATTTTAACATTTAAGAGTAAAATGGATAGGTATATGGACGGGAAGGGAATGGAGGGGTATGGTCTGAGTGCAGGTAGATGGGACTAGGGGAAAACAAATGGTCGGCACGGACTGGAAGGGCCGAGAGGGCCTGTTTCCGTGCTGTAATTGCTATATGGTTATATGGTTATATGGTCTCGACCCTAAACGTCACCTGTTCTTTCGCTCCATAGATGTTGCCTCACCCGCTGAGTTTCTTTATTTTGGTACGTTAGTTTAGTTTAGTAGTTTATTGTTACGTGTACACCGCGGTAGGGTGAAAAGTGCAGTTTAATTTAGTTCTGAACCTGCCTTCCATTGACTCCATCTACACCTCACGCTGCCTCGGCAAGGCCAGCAGCATCATCAAGGACCAGTCTCACCCCGGCCACTCCCTCTTCTCCCCTCTCCCATTAGGCAAGAGGTACAGAAGTGTGAAAACGCACACCTCCAGATTCAGGGACAGTTTCTTCCCAGCTGTTATCAGGCAACTGAACCATCCTACCACAACCAGAGAGCAGTGCTGAACTACTATCTACCGCATTGGTGACCCTCGCACTATCCTTGATCGGACTTTACTGGCTTTACCTTGCACTAAACGTTATCCCATTATTCCTTGATCATGTGTCTGCACACTGTAAATGCCTGGATTGTAATCATGTGTTGTCTTTCCGCTCACTGGTTAGCGTGCAACAAAGGCTTTTCACTGTACCTCGGTACAGGCCAATACACAGGACAATAAACTAAACTGGAACTGAACTGAGTTTCGAGATACAGTGGCCCACCAAGTCCGTGCCGACCAGTGATGCCTGCACACTAAATTACGTACTAGGGCTAATTTGCAATCTTTACCAAACCTACGAACCTGTATCTCAATGGAGGGCGGGAGGAAACCAGAGCACCCGGAGAAAACCCACGCGGTCACAGGAGAAACAGGCCCTTTGGTCCCACTTGCCCACAGCAGCCAACATGCCCCATTTACACTGGTTCCACATGCCCGCATTTGACCCATACCCCTGCAAACCTGTCCTATCCATGTACCTATCTAACTGTTTCTTAAATGTTACGATAGTCCCAGCCTCAACTACCTCCTCCGGCAGCTTGTTCCAGAAACCCAGATTCCTATTAAATCTTTTCTCCTTCACCTTAAACCTATGTCCTCTGGTCCTCAATTCCCCTACTCTGGACAATCACCCCTCATCCTCCTGCGCTCCAAGGAATAGAGTCCCAGCCTGCTCAACCTCTCCCTACAGCTCAGACCATCTAGTCCTGGCAACATCCTTGTAAATCCTCTCTGTACTCTTTCCAATTGGCTTAGTATAATTGTAAATTGTCCCTAGTGTGTGTGGGATAGTGTTGATATGTGAGGATCTCTGGTCTATTGTCAGTAGAGCAGGCTGGGACTCTTTTCCATGGAGCGCAGGAGGATGAGGGGTGATCATATAGAGGTGTATAAAATAGTAAGATTAAATGAGAGTCTCTTGCCCAGACCAGAGGCATAGGTTTAAGGTGAAGCAGAAAAAAAAATCAATAGGAATCTAAGAGGTAACTTTTTCACACAAAGGGTGGTGGGTGTATGGAATAAGCCGCCAGAAGTGGTAGTTGAGGCTGGGACTATCCCACGGTTTAAGAAACAGTTAGACAGGTACATGGATAGGACAGGTTTAGAAATACCAAGCACAGGCAAATCGGTACCCTGCTCCGAAGGGCCTGTTTCCACACTAACACTCGATGACTGTAGGGGTCTCGACCTGAAACAATAGACAATATACAATAGACAATAGACAATAAGTACAGGAATAGGCCATTCGGCCCTTCGAGCCAGCACCGCCATTCACTGTGATCATGGCTGATCATCCCCAATCAGTACCCCGTTCCTGCCTTCTCCCCTGATCCCTTAACTCCGCTATCCCTGAGAATTCTATCTAACTTCACCTATCCATGTTCTCCAGAGATGCTGCCTGACCCGCTGAGTTACTCCAGCACTCTGTGAAACGTCACCTATCCATGTTCCCCACAGATGCTGCCTGACCCGCTGAGTTACTCCAGCACTCTGTGAAACGTCACCTATCCATGTTCCCCACAGATGCTGCCTGACCCGCTGAGTTACTCCAGCACTCTGTGTCTGCTCTGTTCTATGTTCTATATTTCTGGTCTGCTATTCAATCTGCTTAGCATAGTGGGATCATAAATTTTGCATTAACATCGCTGTTCTGCTTGCGTGAAAGTTTGCAGCGTTTATTAAATACATATTGGGATAATTCCCAGTGTTGAATTCCTCTTAAAACCTCTTTGTTTCCCATTAGTATATTGGAGATGGTGAGCTGACAGCTACAAATTTATTCCAAGAAATGAATCCACTGGAGCTGGGGTTTTTTGTTAGATTATTTCCCAGTTAATTGAGAACTAAAATAAAACGAACAGTATTAACAGTTGTAAAGTGTGTCTGGAAATACTGTTGGCTTTGACTTGAGAAGTGGCTGGAAGATAGATTTGAGCAATAGACAATAGACAATAGGTGCAGGAGTAGGCAATTCGGCCCTTCGAGCCAGCACCGCCATTCAATGTGATCCAGGCTGACCATCCCCAATCAGTACCCCGTTCCTGCCTTCTCCCCATATCCCTTCACTCCGCTATTTTAAAGAGCCTCATCTAGCTCTCTCTTGAAAGCATCCAGAGAACCGGCCTCCACTGCCCGCTGTGGCAGAGAATTCCACAGACTCACCACTCTCTGTGAGAAAAAGTGTTTCCTCGTCTCCGTTCTTAATGGTTTACCCCTTATTCCTAAACTGTGGCCCTTGGTTCTGGACTCCCCCAACATCGGGAACATGTTTCCTGCCTCTAGTGTGTCCAAGCCCTTAATAATCTTATATGTTTCAATACGATCCCCGCTCATCCTTCTAAACTCCAGAGTGTACAAGCCGAGCCGTTCCATTCTCTCAGCATATGACAGTCCCACCATCCCAGGAATTAACCTTGTAAACCTACGCTGCACTCCCTCAATAGCAAGAATGTCCTTCCTCAAATTAGGAGACCAAAACTGCACACAATACTCCAGGTGTGGTCTCACTAGGGCCCTGTACAACTGCAGAAGGACCTCTTTGCTGCTTTACTCAACTCCTCTTATTATAAAGGCCTACATGCCATTCGCCTTCTCCACTGCCTGCTGTACCTGCATGCTTACTTTCATAAACAATAGGTGCAGGAGTAGGCCATTTGGCCTTTCGAGCCAGCACCACCATTCAATGTGATCATGGCTGATTATCCACAATCAGTACCCCGTTCCTGCCTTCTCCCCATATCCCCTGACTCCGCTATCTTTAAGAGACTGATTGCAAACTCCTCAGTAGAGCTTTGTCAGAGATGAGGTACTTTCTTATAGTCAAACGGGTTGGAGTAGGCTTTTCGAGTTTTTAATAGAGAAAGGCCTGGATGGAATGGATGTGGAGAGGATGTTTCCACTAGTGGGAGAGTCTAGGACCATAGGTCACTGCCTCAGAATTAAAGGACGTTCCTTTCGAAAGATGAGGAGGAATTTCTTTAGTCAGAGGGTGGTGAACCTGTTCAATTCATTGCCACAGAAGGATATTTTTAAGGCAGAGATAGATTGTTGATTAGTACGTGTGTCAGGGGTTAAGGGAGAAGGCAGGAGAATTGGAGGGAGAGATAGATCAGCCATGATTGAATGGTGAAGTAGACTTGATGGGGCCCAATGGCCTAATTCTGTTCCTATCACTTATGAACTTATTTCACCCGCTGAGTTTCTCCAGCATTTTTGTCTACCTTCGATTTTTCCAGCATCTGCAGTTCTTCTTAAACTCATGAATTTATGAACCTACTAACCATACATCTTTGGAGTGTGGGAGGAAACCGGAGCACTCGGAGAAAACCCACACAGGTCAGGGTGAGAACGTACAAACTCTGTACAGACAGCAACCCGTGGTCAGGATTGAACCTGGGTGCCTGGTGCCGTGAGGCAGCAACTCTAACTCCCGCTACCCCACACGTGCCGCCTCCTGGTTCATCTTTGAAATAAAGAGTGTGTGCATGAGACCTGCCTGCTGGCTTTGCCGCAGAGACACACAGCGATGCTCCATTACTCTTGGATGTGGGAGGTTAGACTGTTTTATTCGGCTTATCTTCCATAACCAGTCACAAAACACATTGATTTCCATTTGTTTAAATATCAAACACTTTGAACAAGGAAGCTATGAAGATAATGGGAGATCCAGGGAGAATATTGTCAGGCAATTGAAGTATAAGGATCGTCAGACTTGCAGAAATTAATGCACAAACTGAGATATTCTTCTTAAATTATTTGTCTCTTGAGTAACATTGTAATTTCTCCGAATATTAGACCGAATTAACGATGCTATTATCAAGAATTGTGGCATGAGTTTTGAGAAAAATTATTCAGGTTGTAAAATTAATTTGCCATTGTTTGTTGCAATTAAAATCTCTCTCTGGAGTTTTAGTAACAATCCTCAAAATGCTGGAGTAACTCAGCGGGTCCAGCAGGCAGCATCTGTGGAGAACATGGGATAGGTGGTGTTTCACAGTGCTGGAGTAACTCAGCGGGTCAGGCAGCATCTCTGGAGAACATGGATAGGTGACGTTTCACAGAGTGCTGGAGTAACTCAGCGGGTCAGGCAGCAATCTGTGGAGAACAATAGGTGACGTTTCATAGAGTGCTGGAGTAACTCAGCGGGTCAGGCAGCATCTGTGGAGAACATGGATAGTGACGTTTTCACAGAGTGCTGGAGTAACTCAGCGGTCAGGCAGCATCTGTGGAGAACATGGATAGGTGACGTTTCACAGAGTGCTGGAGTAACTCAGCGGGTCAGGCAGCATCTGTGGAGAACATGGATAGGTGACGTTTCACAGAGTGCTGGAGTAACTCAGCGGGGTCAGGCAGCATGTGTGGAGAGAACATGGATAGCTGACGTTTCACAGAGTGCTGGAGTAACTCAGCGGGTCAGCAACTCTGTATAGAAGGAATAGGTGACATTTCGGGTTAAAATCCTTCATCAAACTGTGGGTCAGGGGAGAGGGAGTAACAGAGATAGGGAAGGGTAAGGTGTGAAAACGAGCGATCAAAGGGGTACAGATTGGGAGCACCGAGAGAGGATGTTGCAGAACTCTTGTCGGAGAGAGGAGGAGAACATGTTCAAGGTAGAAGGTATACCTTGAGGAGATTTTGCCGTGGAGCAGACAAAATGTGTAGGAAGGAACTGCAGATGCTAGATACCTTTGGTGTAAAGCAGCATCTGCAGTTCCCTCATCCTGATTGCTTCTCAGAATCTCCAGATGTGTGGAGAAATTACTTGTTACAGAGGAACTTAAAATCCATTTTAAATGTGCAGGCTATTGGGACAGATTAAAAGTTATTAAGGTGTGCGGAAACAGCAGTGAATGAACCGATTGTTATTTGGCTGGGGTGCGGTACAAAGCACACACAAGAAACAACTGCAGGTTTATCTCTTACCTGTTAATCCCAGCAGGGTTTACTGTTTGCTTTGAGCCAGCAGAATTTGCATATGATATTCACAAGGGAACCTATTCTGCATGAGCCTTTCATAGCTGAATAGAAGACCAGAGCACACAAGCCTTATGCAAATAGACGTGAAACTCTGCGTTTCATTTCTCAGGCAGGAGAGGTGACTGATACAAATAGGATTTATCACTTGTCAAGCTAACGATATAAGTGGATGTGAAGAGAGACCTTTCAAGTCTCCGGGCTCAGTTCAGGCCGAGTTATCTCTACTGCACTTATATGCCTTTGATCCATGTCCCGCCAGTCACTCATCAAACGGAAATTGTCATCCACATCTGAAAAATGTCAATTTAAAATTTACAGCGCAGATTGATTGGCTGTGGATTAGTGCGGGCGTCAGGGGTTACGGGGAGAAGGCAAGAGAATGGGGTTGAGAGGGAGAGATAGATCAGCCACAATTGAATGGCGGAATAGACTCGTAGGTTTATGTTCATAAGTTCTAGGAGCAGAATTGGACCATTCGGCCCATCTGGTCTACACTGCCATCCAATCATGGCTGACCTTTCTCTCCTAACCCCATTCTCCTACCTTCTCCCCATAAACTCCCCAAAAGTTTTCAAGGGAGAGTCAGATATAGCTGTTAAAGATAGAGGAGTCCGGGGATATGGGGACAAGGCAGGAACGGGGTACTGATTCGGAATGATCCATTGAATGGCAGTGCTGGTTCGAAGGGCCGAATGGCCTACTCCTGCACCTATTGTCTATTGTCTATTCTCTAAATCCTAAACCCGTACGAACCAAGAATCTGTCAATCTCCATCTTAAAAATAGCCACTGACTTGGCCTGCACCGCTGTCTGTGGCAAAGATTTCCACAGATGCACCATCCTCCGACTAAAGAAATTCCTCCTCGTCTCTTTCCTGAAGGAACGTTCTTCAATTCTGAGGCTGTGCCCTCTGGTGCTGGACTCTCCCGCTAGTGGAACCATCCTCTCCACATCCTCTCTATCCAGGCGTTGAATTTAGTAGCGGTGTTAACATTTGAATGAAGCAGCCATTGGTCTCCCAGCTTGGAGAGAGCCAGAGTTCTTTTGACTTCTTTCCACTTAATTCCCTGCATCAACCGCAGTACATTTGATTAATATAAATGTGTAATACAGGCTTCTGCTTGAGCAAACAGCTGTGCTTTTAGTAAGCTGGATGAGCACCATCAGGACTAGTCTGCCCTTAGCAAAAAAAATGTTATTTAAGTGTCATGTGTATAGTGGACAATTATAGTGCCCTTCATAAATATATCTGCAATTATACCTGCAGACCATGTTGTCAGTGAAGCTGATATCCCTGAGTCATTGCTGGAACTGAATGCACAACAATCTATGGGCTTGTTAGATTGACAGATTCCCGATTGTTTATAAGCGATGGGAACAGATTTAGCCCATTCGGCCCATCCATTCTACTCCGCCATTCAATCATGGCTGATCTATCTCTCCCTCCTCACCCCATTCTCCTGCCTTCTCCCCATTATTAGTACGGGTGTCAGGGCTTATGGGGAGAAGGCAGCAGAATGGGGTTAGGAGGGAGAGATAGATCAGCCATGATTGAATGGTGGAGTAGACTTGATGGGCCGAATGGCCTAATTCTGCTCCTGGAAATTATGATCTTATGAAGGGGATGATGCTTGTTTTTCACAGTCTGGTCGACATGTTCATAAATGATAGGAGCAGAATTAGGCCATTCGGCCCATCAATTCTTCTCCGCCATTCAATCATGGCTGATCTATCTCTCCCTCTCAACCCCATTCTCCTGCCGTCTCCCCATAAACCCCTGACCACCCGAACTAATCAAAATCTGTCAATCTATGCTTTAAAAAATATCCACCTGACTTGGCCTCCAGAGCCGTCTGTGGAAATGAATTCCACAGATTTCACTGCCCCTCTGACTAAAGAAAATTTCCTCCTCATCTCCTTTCTTAAGTATAAAAAAACAACTCAAGAACAACATGTGGAATAAAGGGGAGGATAGATTGGAGCAGCAGCAATCAAACAGAAGCAGGGAGAAGAACTTATTGGCTGAAACCCCATGGAAAGAAGGTGAGTCAGAGGAGAAAACTGTTTTAAAACTGAGGAATTTGATTTGTAAATTGCGAATTAGGCAATTTATCAGCCCATATAAGCAAGGCTGCTCTAGGGGAGCGGCTTGTAAGGAAGTGGCTTGCGAGTAAAGTGTGAGGGAGAGGAGGGAGGAGAGGAGAGGAGGAGGAGAGGAGAGGAGAGGAGAGGAGAGGAGAGGAGAGGAGAGGAGAGGAGAGGAGAGGAGTGAGGAGAGGAGAGGGAGAGAGAGGGAGGAGAGGAGAGGAGAGGAGAGGAGAGGAGAGGAGAGGGAGAGGAGAGGAGAGGAGAGGAGAGGAGAGGAGAGGCGAGGAGAGAGGAGAAGGAGAGGAGAGGAGAGGAGAGGAGAGTATAGGAGAGGAGAGAGAGGAGAGGAGAGGAAAGAGAGAGAGGAGAGGAGAGGAGAGGAGAGAGAGAGAGGAGAGGAAGAAAGCATGAGGTTGTAGGGTGTGGGAGCCCAGGGACACGGATGGAGCCTCCGGCTGCTACAACTGTGGCAAGTACTCCACCCCTCCCCCCCCCCCCCCCTCCTAAAAAGAACTGTGTTGGGGCAACTGGAGAAGCAGCTGGATGACCTCGAGGGCCATCCGGGAAAATGAATTGAGAGTTTCCTGGACAGGACCCACAGTGAGGTAGTCACGTCGAGGTTATGGGAAGGAACCAAGGTGTGTGACTGAATAGAAAGGTTGGAAATCGTGGAGTGCAGAAGACTCAGGTGGTCCGTTGCCTAATGAAAACTGGTAGGCCCTCTTGGGAATTGGTCTGGTGAGACGATGCTTCCAGTCCGAGCGGCGGGGCGGACATGCCCAGGAGGCAGTGCTGGGCTCGAAGGGCTTGAATGGCCTACTCCTGCAAACCTATTGCCTATTGTCTTCTCCTGATTAGGTTGTTGCTGGTGCTGACCGGTGAATTCCATTGACTAGTGTGACGGCAGTAGCCGACAAGTTAACAATGGTGACCCTGCATAAGAGGACCCGGGCATAATTATGACCACCGTGATGAGCGGGCGGGGGGAGGGGGGGTAAAAGGAGCCGGCGTGCTTTGTTGACTTTGTCAGTGCCGTAGGTGGCCGCTGTTTGTATACCAACTGGCTATAGAAGCAAAGGAATCTCACACTGTGCCTCGTCACAGTGGGGCAAGATAGTCGTCCACTTCCAAGAATGGTTTAGACTTTTGTAAAAACATTATTGCGGTAAATTAATGAAAATAACGTGGAACCGTTGTTTTTGCACAATTGCCGTGCAGTCAATAACATTATCAGGTGAAATACCACAGTGCATACTACCAGCTTCCGGGTACTCTTGTCCATTCAAGAGAAAGCGAGGAATTGCACTTGGTATCTGAAGTTGCTTCGCAACGTGCTGGTCTGAACAATTTAAACGTTCTGAATATTTATGCAGCTCCTCCTGTCCTGAGTGGTGGCTCACCAACTGAATCCTCACATTTTAGTTTCATCTAATTCGGAGATAACAGCGAATTTGGAGTGTGGGAGGAAACCGGAGCATCCCGGAGAAAAACAACCCGCCCGCAGGTCACGTGGAGAGGCGTACAAACTCCATACAGACAGCAACCTGAGGCAGCAAAACTACCAAGCTGCTCCACTGCTGGGTCTGTTCTCAATGGTTCGGGGTTGAATGATTTAACCAGCTCTTAGAACTTATTCAGTGCTTCCAAGTGGTGGCACACGAGTTGAATTTAAACTTGCAGCAAAACGTTTTTGCAGAATTTTTTTAAAAACTTTAATGAATAAACTCTGAGCATTCAATTTCTTATCACACTTCTCAATTACTTTCCCACTGATGTGCAGAAGATCTTTTGCAGAGTGGAGGACGGACAGCGGCTGGGTTAAGCCGCAGTGTTAGTTTGCAGAAACGCCAGCGCGATGGTAATGTGGGTGCGGTAATACAGCGTAACGTTTTGCTGCCTCGCCGCGCCAGAGAACCCCCCCTACGGGTGCTGTCTGATACGGCGTGTAGGCAATAGTTGCAGGAGGAGGCCATTCGGAGACCCTTCGAGCCAGCACCGCCTTACCAATGGTGATCATTGCGATCATCCCCAATCAGTACCACCCCCAGCCGTTCCACTACCTTCTCCCCACATACCCCTGACTTCCGCTATCTTTAAGAGCCCCATCTAGCTCTCTCTTGAAAGCATCCAGAGAACTCCTGCCTCCACGCCCTCTGAGCAGAGAATTCCACAGACTCGCCACCTCTGTGAGAAAAGTGTTTTTCCTCCTTTGAACCTTTTCCCGCTGACCCGCCTCGAGAGACGAGCAGGTTTGTAGGTTAATTGTCTTCTGAAAATTGTCCCCCAGTGTGTGATAGGATAGTGTTATAGATGGATCAAAGGCCTGTTTTCAATGCATATTAAGGACTCTAATGACTTTCAATTTAGTTAGTTTTATTGTCACGTGTACCGAGGGAACAAGTGAAAAGCTTTTGTTGCGTGCTAACAGTCAGTGTAAAGACAATACATGATTACAATGGGCCAATTTCAAAGTGGACAGATTCATATGATAACAGCGTGGAAAAGATCCTTCGGCCCAACTGCCCACACGAGCCAACATGTCGTTGCTGTCCTCAAAGGGCCGAATGGCCTCCTCCTGCACCTATTTCTATCTCTGTCCCAGCTACACCTAGTCCCACCTGCCTATTCTTGATCCATACCAGCCAAACCTGTCCTAATCCATTTACAAATACATGAGCAGCCAATTGCGTTTTTAGGCAATGTAAAAGTCTATTCAAAGATTGTCTCTGCCCCGAAACGTCGCCTATCCCTTCGCCCCCATAGATGCTGCCTCACCCGCTGAGTTTCTCCACATTTTTGTCTACCCTCAATTTTTTTTCCAGTATCGCAGTCTTGTCCTTAAAGATTATCCGTAGGGTTCCACCAACGAGGAGGACAGTAGTTCAGCACTGCCTCTGGTTCGGAAATATGAGTCGGTTTGCCCTGATAACAACAGGCGGGTGGGAACTAGTGTAGTATGGGACAAGGTGGTTTGGGCAACTGGGCTGAAGTGCCTGTTTTCTGCTCTGCATCACTCTAACGAGTCTCATGCCCCCTGACCCAGGCATAGTTGGGAACAGTATTTTATAAGAAGTTGAATAAAGTTAGCAGACATTTTACGTTCTGGCGGATCTTCTAGTCCGAAAACCAAAGATCCTATAGATCCTTTGCTTGAAAACTCCAATGAACAATCCAAATGGCCGGTCAGATGAAGGAGATTGCCTTCGACAGCCGTAAGTAAATATCGACCCCACTCCACTGGCTTCGAACCCAAAAGGCAACCTATTTTTATCGAGGGCCGGTTTTTGAATTTGTTGAAAATAAACGCAGGAATCATAGAAAAAGCCATGACTATATCGGAAACCACTTTCCTCCACCATTAGGAATGACCGGAACCCAACGGAAACCTTGGGTGGGGCGCAAGGTCTCCAGAGGTTTCCTCAAGTGGGACAGGGGCATTAAGAGTTCCAGATGGGTTGATACAGTTGTTGGCTGCGGTGATTGGATTTCTCGGCATTGTCGTAAACCTCGCGTTACAAACACTACACCCGCTTATGTGGTGGTCCTAAACATTTGCTGCAGTCCGTGTCCCAAGCCAAATGGTTGCATGTGCACACCTGCCCACCTAAACGGAGCCAGCAAGCGTCCCTGACATCCCTGCACAAACATCCCTCTCAATTTACTGACTGACTGCATCCTAATCCTTGGCAGAGGGGATGATGATTAAAAACGCTCTGGATTGTCGGAGCATCTGTGTTATGTAGGAAAGTGTGTTGGAAACCATGCCTGCATGTCGCCTCTTTTTTAATCAATATTTGAAAAGTGCTCTAAATAGCAATTCATTGTCGAATAGATCATCAGCCGCACAGCTACAATAATTGTCTCCTCCTTAGCTTTATATGGGATCTATTTTTATGTATTAACTTATCCTAATAATCAGAATGACAATCGTTGTTAGTGTTGTGAGAGATGCAGCATGGCAAGTGGGCATCTCATGTCACAGCGGTAGAGTTGCTGCCTTACAGCGCCAGCCAAAGACCCTGGTTTGATCCTGACTTTTAAGAGGGAGCAGATAAGAGCTCTTAAAGATAACCATATAACCATATAACAATTACAGACAGCACAGGAAACATGCCCTCTCTCACTCGGCCCTATCCCCAGTCCGTGCCGAACATTTGTTTTCTCCCCTAGTCCCATCCTACCTGCACTCAGACCAACCCCTCCATCCCTTCAACGTCCATATACCTATCCACTTTACTACCTTGTAAATGTAAAATCGATCCTGCCTCCACCACTTATGCTGAAGCTCATCCACACAGCACGCCACCACCCTCAGGTAAAGAATTCCCCCTCACGTACCCTGCCTCCTCCCCATTGGCCCTGACCCCTCAAGATAGCGAAGTCAGGGCACATGGGGAGAAGCAGGAACGGGGTACTGAATGTGGATGATCAGCCATGATCACATTGAAATGGCGGTGCTCGGCTCGAAGGCCTACTCCTTCACCTATTGTCTATCGGCTACCGTGTGCTGTCTGTACAAGAGTATCTCCCCGTGATCTGCTGGGTTTTCTCCAGTTTTTCCTCCCACACTCCAAAAGACATGCAGGCTGTAGTTAATTGGTTTGGTTGTGAAAGTCAATTTGTCCCCAGTGTGGTGCAGGATAGCCATAAGGGGCTAGAGGGGGAGAAACGGCTGCAGAAAAAGCGAA